>CM076581.1:2502850-3102850 GCA_034641835.2 Pinus albicaulis | reverse complement strand
GGGGTTTCTAGGCCCTAATTTTGGCCGAGTCTTGTAAATCCTGTTTGAGGGTGTGGATCAGTCATTATTTTGGTCTTAGAACAGCCAGTGAGCTGTAGATCTATTATTTCTCTGTCGGGTTTTCCAGATTTGGAACCCAAATTTGTTGTATTCAAAAAATTCTTAATAATAAAACCCTCCAGCAACCAGCAGACCGGTTTTCCCGCATTGGGTTTTTCCGGGGACTATTTGTCCAGAAAATATTTGTGTCAGTTTGTCTATGTGTGCATGTACTTGTTCTAGATCTGAATTGGTGAAGATCTGTTATGTGTTTTGCATCGATCTTAACTTGAATTTATTCAGTTAATAACTTATCTAAGTAGGAGGAGCATAACAAGATTAATAGTAAAGATTTCTGCATAAGTGTAAGATTCAAAAATTTTCACATTCATAGGGTATGTCCTTCCAAGACTATTCTTATTTTGGATTCCCAGTCCTCAAAGAATATTGGTCCTCTACGACTATTATCTTGCATGCCCTACCTCATGCTCAAAGAGTATCGAATGCCAGATGCTTACCCAATCCTCCATTCTTTCTTCACAATTTGAAGACAAGAATGATGTGTCTATCTCTTGTCACGACCTTCACTAAGACTTATGGCTGTTAGTCTTGGTCTAGTGCATGACACATAAATTAGAGAACCATATCTGTCACTCCCTCTTAATCAGGGAGGACCAATCCATTCCTTTAAAAGGAATGTACCTAAGCTCCCTCTTATCCAGGGACTTGTCCAAGCTCCCTCTTAACCAGGGACTTGCTTCCAACAACTTTTTGCTCTAAGGTTGAGATCATGGGACTATCAACTACTTGCGGGGCTCCTTTTGATGTCATGAAGTTCATCTTCAACATTATGGAGCCTTCATCCTTTGGGACTTCTTCGTAGGGCATCGACCATCCATTACTTTCCTTTATGAACTATGTCAATTATGTCATCCTTTTCTTCATTAGAAAGTGATCTTCTAATCCACATCTGCCTTTTCTTCATACAACTACCTCTTCCAAGTCGTGTTTCCTTTAGGATCTTTCATCCAACCACATGAGTGCTAGTTGTAGGTGACATCTACAACCCTTTTTCGGTAGCCCTGTATCAATCCATCTAGATGTTGTTCAAAAATAAAAAATGAACATAAAATTAAAGTTGCCTTTTGTGATGGCCCTTCATCATGACATCTGTGTAATATCCCTTTTCAAGGATATCTCTCAAACACAACAAACTCCAACCAGAGATGGACTGGGAGGGCGTTTACTAGATATGTCACCTCTGGAAAGAGGGTGAGATCTGGAGGCTACCTGGCCCTTTCCAAACTCTGTCTAAGAGTATGGGGTAAACGCACCAAGTGGTATACTAACAATGATGCTCAGATAGATAAAAATAACAATAGTGCAAGCATATAATAACAATGTAGACATAAACAGATATTCAAGAAATGTAGATAGAATGCCAAGCCATTTTATTATATTGAGAATAGAAATGAGTACAATAGGTGATCAGAGTGATGGCACCTAGACTTGCACCAAGCAAGTAAAGAAAAGCTCTCAGAATGATAGAGAAATAGTTGCAAACTGATATGCGTCCAAACTGCCGGAGAACTGCTGTGCTGCTGCTATTGCTGGGATCACATGAAGATTTGGGGCTGCTCCCCACCTCAGAAAATGTTGAAACTCTGGAATCAGCCTCTACTCATCAAACCCAGAAAAGCCCAGAAAGCTTTTCTCAAATAGCCGACCCTCGAAAAACACCTCCTTGGGGATCTATGCTATCCCTCAAGGCTCTGTGCTGCTCCTGAAGATAACACTCCAAAATACAGCCTCAAACTCCACCAAAAATCTCCAATGGGCAAGGGCTGGCCCCTTGCTCAATCTCAGAGCCTGAATCATCCGAACAAGATCAAACCAAACTCCCCACCAAGTGAACTGCGTCCTCCCTCTCAGGACTGCGGAGTCTCTAGAAGAGAAGCTTCGCCACAAACAAAAACTCGATCCTCCCACCAAAATACTGAAGAGAAAACCTCACCCAAGCAGGCACTCGAAGTCCCCAGGGGCTGAGGGTAAGATCTTCGAACGGAGACACTCGTTGCACTAAACAGTGCTGCAGACAGGCTAAACAGCCATCATGCTCAAGAAGTCGAATGACCAGCTCAATATCATAACATCCCATGAGGAAATGAGGAGGCTCTCCTCCTTTTTATAACAATGGGCCTCTCTCAACCCTAGGCCCCACCATCTCCTACGTAGCCTCCATTTGGCCCCACATTGCCAACTAAACTGCGCTGTCATGGCCCACGTGGTCTAAGTGGGTCCCCCTCTACGTGGTCTCTTGGCCCCCCCTTGGCCCACTTAAGTTACAACGTTGAGTCTACTAGGGAGTGCACTTTATTTTACTGAGTCATATTCTCCCTTCACCCACTTTATTTTTATTTTAACTTTATAAAGGCAAAATTAATCAAAATTAATATTTCCAATTAGTTGCTGCTAATTGGGAATATTACAATCTGCTTGTAGCAACATCAACATCTTGCATACATATTGACACATCTCCAAAATATTTAATGTCAAGGATCTCCATTCTCTCCAAACTTTATTAGAGTCTTCATACCTTTTCCATGGAGATGTCATGGTCAATTCTCCTAGTCATCGGATGCTGATTTCATTTACTACGTGCTCATAGTTGCATCTTTCACGATCTCTTCTTTCTTTCTTCACATATTGTTCCCCAGGAACTTTCATCCGTAGTTCCTTCATCTTTGTCAACCACCTCATATTCCATATGAGGACATATTATGTTGATTTCATCTAGTCAATATATGAACCATGCCCTCATGCATCTTTTCAAAGGAGGAGATCCCTTTTCTTTGATCACGCTTATGAGATAGAAAATTTACTCATGCAACCATATGATGACATGACTCAATTAAATACATGTATACATACCTCTTTCCTTCTTTTGGTCTTCTAGGCTTCCTTTGACAAATTCCTTTCCATGATTGAGAGTATTTCAACCATCTTGACATGCTGCACACCTTTGTTACCATATCATCATTCTTCCACACAATGAATCCTATACAAGGTGGAATTCTCAGCGAGACACTTGCTTCTTCCAAGAGAGGTGAGCCTTCTAATGAAAATTCCAATAGAGGATCTTGATTATCCTCATCCTGCAAATGCTCCTTCCCAGTGATGATGATGTATGATGAACTCTATGCTAGATGAATTTCTTCTACCCATAAGTACTACTTATGCTTTCAATGAGGTTTCTAAGAGCTACTTCCTTCTATATTATGACTGTTACATCCATGTAGACTTCTACTTCAACTATTATTTCAAGATTTTCTAATGATATCATGAGCTCTTATTTCAACCGTATGCTTCTAGTATGATGCCATCTTCTACTGAGATGCATCTCGTCATAATGCTTCTCATCTTGATTGCCATGATGGAGGTCTTCTCAATTTCCACTTCTCCTTGATATGTATTGGAGAAACCATAATAGTGAAGATCTATCCCTTTGGATTTCTTCTCATTAGGTTCTTCCACTTCTTCAGTGATATGAGCCTCATTTATTTCTTTCCTCTTGTTGTCCTTCTTGAACTTTGGACAATCTCTCTTGTAGTGCCCATATTCTTGATAACCATAACATTGAATTGCCATATTATACTTCTTTTTCTGAGGACCAAACTTCCCAAACTTTCCTTTTCTTTTAGCCATGGTAGCAAATGTTTGAATTTGTTCATTTGATCCCACATCACTTTTTGCCTTCAACCTAGTTTCTTCAACCTTACATAATTACCAAAGTTCACTGAATGGGGTGGATTCCTTCTTTCCATAAACGGTTGATACGAATTTTGCCCCATTCCATCGGTAGTGCATCGAGCACCACAGTGGTAAATTCCTTATCGAACATTATTTCCCCCAACTCTTGCAGTTGGTCTCATATCTCTGACACCCTCATAAAGTATGGGGCTATTCCTTCTTCCTTTGAAGGTTCGACAATTGGACCCTTAACATGATCAATGACTTCATTTTCTATGAGGATTAAATTTGTTCTCTTCTTCCATGCAAGATAGTTTGCTGACCCAACCAATTTGTTACTTTCTTTGCACAATGAAGTCATTTTGATAGATTCAGATGTGTGGATATAAAGATACTTACTTGGGAAGATACTTCTTGATGACAATATCTTCAACTTAATGCCATCTTGATTTTGATGATGATGTTGATAATAGAAGATGTTTTCCTTCAAAAGTGATCCTTCAAAGAGAGGGAGATCACCTTGGTTCCTTAATGATGATGACAACACCTTCTCCTTGATGAGCTTCCCTTTCGTAAAGTTAACTTTAGTCAAATTTTGCCTTCCAGTAGTTACAACTTCTTCTTCGACCCCCGCAATTTGACTACAATTTTCGGTCATTGCAAAAACCCTAGTTTCTGCACGTGTGGGAGAAACACAAATATTTTACCCTTCTCTCTTCTTCGCTTGGATAGAGGCTTCTTCTTTTATAACTCGACTTGCAAGATGGCTAGACTTTCACTTGATTTCAGCCTCCTTAGGTGACTGTAATAATTCAAATTTTGCTGCAACAAATGAGCCCTAATCTCCTTGCACATGTGAATAAGAATAGCCCAAAACAGACCCAAATTTACTTCAATCCTTTTATCTTCTTGACGATTGATGCTCTTGATGATCTTCTAGTGCTTTGGCCCTTGAGTGTCCTTCTTTAAGCTGCCTTTCCTTGTCTTGTCACCTTAGCTTTGATACCATGTTGAGAAATCTAGGGGCAACTAGATTAGGTGATTTCTCTTGCTTTGATAACTGCTTCTCATGAAAATTTCAAGTCTGAAATTCTACTGCAGTTATTGATTATTTCTCCTACTTATTGTTCACAATAAGTTATTTACAATAAACCCTTCAGTGAATTTCGAAATAAATTCTAGTGCAGTTATCACACAAGTACATATAGAGAAAAGAACAGTGAAATATAAGCACAAGAATCAATCACATCGATATAGTTATTTTTGGACAATTGTCCTCAGAAAAACCCAATGTGGGAAAACCGGTGCAACAGATGAGGGTTTATATATTAATCTTCAACAACAATTTCTTTACAAGGAATGACTCGCAGAATGATTGAGAAACTTCCAAGAAAACACCTGAGATAATTTTTTCCCGACCTCCAGAGAATTTCTGACACCTGAGAGGCTCACTTGCCTTCACTGCGTCATCTCTACGTGATTCCCTACATAGAGACTGCGTGACTACTGCGCTTTCCCTCTGTGCTTCTGTGTCCTTCTTCCTCGAGCTTTGACTGCTGCTGAAACCCTCTGCTTCATCCGCCCTGCAACTCTCCCTCTGAAATCGAACTCGAAATTCTGAAGAATCGACTTCCCTCAGGTTACTGAGTGTATCCCTGACTTACTTTCCAAATGGCCTTCAAGCCTTCCTTTATAATCTTCTCATTGATAAATCAATGTCCCAGATTAGAAGTCTAATAAATGGCTAAGATTAAATCTTGACTTGATCTTCGTTCTCTAGAAGATTCACTCTCTGTTTTATTAATACCCATTTAATTTCCCTAAGTTTAGACTCAGGGTCCCCATTAAAATAATTAATTATTTTAATAAAACATGAACCGAGTGGAATTTCCACAAACGGTTTCTGGTTTCTTTGGAATACTGGTGTCCAAGCCTCCTCACCAAATATGAGACTTAGATCACTTTCTGATGCTACAAAACGCAACACTCCCTCTTAGCGAGAAAAGTGTTCTAGCAATTTGCCTGCTGCATACTGCTCTGACTTTTGAAACATCCTCTGCGCTGTTGATGCTTTGCTGCTGCCCCTCATCTGCTACGCTGCTGCCTTCTGTACTGCTGCCCATGACACTGCCACTGTCACTGCCTCATCTGTACTGCAACTCCCTCTCAAACTCTGCACTTGTCTATTTCAGCTACTGAAACGGATTCTCGATCATCCCCATCTTCTCTCTCAAATAAAAATACTTAGTTCTTCCCAGAGCCTTAGTAAGGATGTTTGCCACTTGTGCTCCTGTTGGAGTGTACTGCAACTGTACAGCTCCCCGCTGGACACGGTCTCTGATAAAATGACACTTGATGTCAATGTGCTTCTACCGATCATGAAACACAGGATTCTTAGAGAGCTTGATGCAATTCTGATTATCACATAGAATGCTGGTCGCTTCGCTTCCATCTTTTCCTTGAGTAGATTCACAAGCAACTTCCTAAGCCATATGGCTTCACACAAAGCTGTGCTGGCTGCCATATATTCCGCTTCCGCTGAGCTCAGAGCTATAGAATTCTGTTTCCTGCTGCACTAGGAAGTCATCTCTAATCCAATGTTAAAACAGTTCCCACTTGTACTTTTCCGATCTACTAAACTTCCAAGCCAATCCGCGTCAGTGAATCCACTCAGTTTGATGTCATTGCCTCGGGTTTATCTTAATCTATGCTCGACTGTTCTGTTGGAAATACTAAGAGGGGGGTGAATCAATATTTGTTTTCAATTGTTACTATAACCAGTTAGACTCTACACAAAAATTAGAGAAATGAATAATTTTATCATAGAAGGAAGGATAATGATTCTTTTACAAATGAATGAGTACAATGATTGCCAAGCACCAACTTGGACTTAATGAGGCTTCGACCTCTAGGGCTCCGACCTTATCTTCTTCAAGGCACCAACCTTGTGTTTAGGAGCTCCTACTCCAAGGACACCAATCCTTTCTTCGTTTCTTCACTGGATTATCAGTTCAAAGATGCTTCATTGCACTAATCTATACCATCAACTCTACACCATACTGCACCAGTACTTCTTCACCATAGCTCATGAATTTAGTCCATAGAGCTGAAATGTTATCACTATCCAAATATCATAGTTCACTGAAAAGTTCACCATTGCAATCTGCAACTATGTAAGAGCAACAATCCGAAAAGGAAACAATGCTTGAAGACACAGTCCGAGGTAATGAAGACTGCTCAGACACAGTTCGAGCTTGTATACTGTTTGAATTTTTGCACCACTATTCACTGTTTGTAAACCGATCCAATATATCCCCACAATTTACTATCCCAAAGGAGCCACAGTCACTGAGATTCTTCACCACTGTTTTGAGAAGAAACAGGCCTTAACAACTTTGGATTTGGTTAATATTTGCAAGAGATCCAAGTCATTCATCACAACAAAGTCTGAGCCACTGTAGTTATAGTCCAGCCCACTGTAACAAGATCTAGGCTATGAAATGTGATACTATAGGAACATCGAACTACTGTTCTATTATCCCACTGTAATCCGAGCTACTTCCACAGTCCGAACTGAAGAGTTCAATCCTTTGGTTGTCACCATCCTGTGGTATGTCACAAATTCTTTTAAACCCAGATCTAAGATGGAGACAACTTCCGCGTTAAAGTATAAGCCCAAACAAGACAACTTTTGCGTTAAATTATAAGCCCAAACAAGATTTGTATTTTTTAAAAATGCTGGCTCCTTCTGAGTTCACGAGTTATGAACTGGAATGATTTTTCTGTTCCTCGAATTGGATCGCTGAAGAATGAGGTCCGAATCATTATATTTATAGTGTTTTTGCTAGAAAACATGAATAGACACGTCTTAAGAAATAGGTTGACATGAGTGATAAGTGTAGGTTGGCTAGATAATATAATGAGAATATATAATATTAAAAAATCGATTTCTCTTCAACCAGTAGGAGTTTGAGGGCAAGTAAGAGCTCGTTAGAAAGAAGGAAAAGTCCTCTTTAAGATGGTCGAGGTTTCATTGTGAAAGGATGCCTCCAAGGTGTTCAAATTTATTTTTCTTTGAGACAGTTCTTGAATTTTTTTAGGCAGAAGGTGATTGGGACAACAAGAGGTCATTAGGGCTTCTTCATTGTCATAATCTCCAAGTTCTTCATCATAGTGTGTCTGCCAAGTGAGTCATCCATGTCATCATGTAATAGTGAAGTATGCAACATTCATTCATTTTCCATCAAGAGAGCTTTCATCAATGACAATTATTGACCAACAATCTCCCCCTTTGTCATTGATGGAAATATACACATTCTCTCCCCCTTTGACATCAATGGCAAATGGGGTGCTCAAGTACTCCCCCTATGAAGCTGCTCCCCCTGTCATACTGCTCCTTCTCTTGTTGATATGTTCTTTTTAATGTGATGCAAAAGCAATGACCCCCATCTTTTGGTGAAGATGTTCAAATGCTTCTCGTGGAAGGGGTTTTGTAAAGATATCAACAATTTGTTCCTTTGTACTGATGTATTCCAACTTGATATTTGTTCAACAACTTGTTCACGAAGAAAGTGGTATTTGATTGGAATATGTTTGGTCTTTGAGTGCATCATTGGAAACTTTGAAAGACTAATGGTGCTAGTGTTGTCACAAAAAAGAGTGATTGGTTGCTTAGTTTCTATGTTGACATCCTTCAAAGCTTCCTTCATCCATAGTATTTGTGTACAACAATCAACAACAACTATATATTTGGCTTCCGCTGTAGAGAGAGATATAGATGATTGCTTTTTGCTGAGCCAAGATACAAGACAATCTCCCATAAAGAATGCATTTCCACTGGTACTTTTTCGATCATCCACACTTCCAGCCCAATCAACATCGGAGTAAGCTATCACAGTAAGAGTTGATCTCTTAGGATATCAAAGACCGAAATCAGGAGTTCCTTTCAAATATCTAAATATTCTCTTCACAACTGCTAGATGGGATTGTTTAGGACTTGACTGAAATATTTCTACCATTCCCACTGCTTGCATAATATCTAGCTTTGTGGCAGTTAAGTATAGGAGAGCTCCAATTATTGACCTATAAAGAGTTGTGTCCACGAGAGGGGAATCATCATCTTTGCTTAATTTGCAATCTGTGGTCATCGGTCTCATAGGTGCACAATCTTCCATCCCATATCTTTAAGATATTTTGCTTGAGATATAAACATGCCTGCAGTGGTTTGAGATATTTGTAGCCCAAGAAAGTAAGACAACTCACCAATCATTGACATTTCGAATCTTTTTGACATATTTTGAGCAAATTCATGGCTCATCCCATCATCATTACTGGCAAAGATTAGATCATCAACGTATACAAGAGTGATCAATAATTTATCCTTGTTAATTTTCATGTTGAGATTGCTTCCTGCCACTCCCTTTTTGAAACCTTGATGTTGTAGATAGTGCTCCAACTTTGCATACCAAGCTCTAGGAGCTTGTTTCAACCCATACAAGGCCTTTTTCAACTTGCATACAAAGTCTTTCTCTTCAGCTGGATCAAATCCTTCTAGTTTCTCCATGTAAACTTCTTCCTTGCGGTCTCCATTTAGAAATGCTGATTTTACATCCATTTGATAGACCTTGAATCCTTTCGAGCAAGTAAATGCCAAAAAAATTCTTACAGCTTCCAAACATGCTACTGGTGCAAAGGTTTCTTCAAAGTCAATTCCTCCAATTTGCGAGTATCCTTTGCAAACAGGTCTAGCTTTATTTCTGATAATTTGTCCATCCTCATTCATCTTGTTTTTGAATACCCATTTTGTTCCAATTATATTTTTATCTTCTAGACGAGGTACTAGCTCCCAAGTCTCATTCTTTTCGATTTGAGACATTTCTTCTTCCATGGCCTTTATCCAATGACGATCTTTACTTGCTTGAGAAAAATTTTCAGGTTCTATTAAAGATAAGAGAGCAACATCATCTTTTCTTGGAGTGTTTGTCATCCTTCTTTGAGTTTGAATTCCTTCATCTATATTCCCAATAATCTGTTCTTCCGGATGATGTTTTTGGAGGAATTTGATCTTAGGAGGAGTTTGTGAAGGTTCACTTTGAGGTTCTTCATCCTTTTCTTCTTTTTCATGTCCTTTTTCGCTCTCTTCAAGAAATGACTTACTTCATGATCTTCAATTTCCTTTTCTGGAATGGCTTCATCGATCTTCACATCAATGCTTTCCACTATTTTCTGTAGACGATTGTTGTAACATTTGTAAGCTTTGCTCCTAGTGGAATATCCAAGAAATATTTCCTCGTCAACCCGAGAATCAAATTTTCTTGGTGAGTCATAATTGTTCTTTATGAAGCATTTGCTTCCAAAAATCCTGAAATATTTATACTGAAGCAGGTCTTCTTTTCCATAATTCATAAGGAGTCTTTTCATTATTTGGTCTTAGTTGGGTTTGATTTAAGGTATAAACTGCTGTCCCGACTGCTTCTCTCTGGCTACAAATCAGCTGCTAGTAGCACTGTCCTTGCCATTTCTTGAACAGTTCGGTTCCTTCTTTCAACTACTCGATTTTGCTTCGGCGTTCTAGTAGCGGAGAGTTCTCTTTCAATTCCATGCATTTTATAGAATTTATCAAATTCTTTTGAAGTGAATTCTCCTCCTCTATCCGTTCTAAGACAATTAATCTTAGAATCTTTCTCATTTTCAATGAGAGCTTCAAGATTCTTAAAACATCCAAATGCTTCGGATTTATATTTTATGAAATATACCCACATCATTCTAGTATAGTCATCAACAAATAAAGCAAAGTACCTTCCACCTTGAAGAGCTGGAGTTCTAGTTGGCCCACATAAATCTGCATGAACGATCTCCAGAGATTTTGATGTTGCAAACTCCTTAGTTTTGTGGTTGGTTCTAGTTTGCTTTCCATGTTGACATGGGCCGCATGCAACTTGATTCGGCTTGAGCATCTTTGGAATGTCCCTTACTGCATTAATTTGCTGATATTAATCAAGTTATCAAAACTTGTATGCCCCAATCACTTGTGCCATAAACTTTCATCAGTTTGACTTAAGTAACATTTATCTTCTTGGATTTTACTTAGAATGTAAACGTTATCTGGTGTTCTTACTCCTTTTGCCACAAGTTCTCCTGAGGATGAGTCTCTTATTTCACAATTTTTAGTACTAAAGACAACATTATGTCATTGGTCACAAATTTGGCTAACACTTAGAGATTGTGTTTGAGCCCTTCTACCAACAAATTATTTTGAGCCTTTCCTTGTCCATCAACGAGAGTAGTAGTTCCTTTTCCAGTGATTTTTGTAGATCCACTTCCAAAGGATACAGTTCCATTCTTTTTGTTCAATGAGACAAACTTCTTTTGGTCACCTCTCATATGTATTGAGCATCCACTATCCACGAACCGATGATTTTCATCACTATGAGGACATAGAGCTAGGCCACATTTATCCGTATTGAGATTCATCCTTTTAGCTTCCTTTCTATTGAGTGGGAAATCTTGTTCATTATGATCATAATTATTACATAATGAGCAAGTCGGATCAAACTTAGCCAAAGGATCATAAGAATTGTAAGTTTTGATTTGTCCTTGCTCTTTGGGACCACGTAGTTTGTTTGTTTGATCTTTCAATCTTGGTGCTTCATACTTATGAGCCTTGCAATGCTTAGCTTGGTGACCAAAGTTTTTACAATAATAACAATACCCAAGAAAGATAGTTTGATACCTGTTGTAATAGTCATAACTTGAATCATCATTCTTCCTTGGAGTTGCTCTTCCTTCATTTCTTGGATTTGAGATGGGCTTTTTTTCTTGGCGAGATGACTTTTCTTCTTTTGGATTGCGAGAAAGTATGCTGACATAACTCCTTGCATTATCCTTAGTACTTGATGATTCTCCTTTTAAACCAATTCCAGATTTGTCATATTGAGGTTTTTGAGTATTAAGGATGTTATCAAGTGCTTGAGAGCTTTGCCAACTCCTTTTGACTTGCTCCAACTCCTTCCTTAGAGATACTATTTCAGCTTCACGTTTTTCATAGATATCTTCCTTTTCTTTTAGCTTATTGTTCTTTTTGCTTCCTGCTTTTCTACTTTGAGAGAAATGATCTTCTTTCGTAAATTCTCATTTTCTTCAATGACACTTACTAGTAATTCATCCACATTTCCTTCGCCTTCTAGTTCCCTATTATCATCATTTGTGAATGCCATGAATAACACTTTTTGCTTCCAACATAGTCATTTTCTTCATCTGATTTATCATCACCTCCTTTGTGATGAGGGAGTTTTCTCGTTGATTTCTTCTTGATGAATACAAATTCATCTTCATGATAATCATCTTGTTTGGAGAAGAAATTCTTCTTATTAAACCCTTTCTTTTTGTACACCATCCTTTTAGAATCCTCTTCATCATTACTATCATGTTTATGAGGACATTTTGTAGCATAATGACCTATTCTTCCACATTTGAAACAAATAAGAGGGTACTTACCTTTTAGCTTGGATCCCTTCTTTAGTCTTCGTAAAAATTGTGCTAATTCGGTTTCAACATCAGAGTCATCACTATTGTTATTCCATCCTTTTCCTCTTTTTGTTGACTTTGAGGCTTTGAATGTTGCTTCTTTGGAATTTGGGATTCCTTTCCTCATCTCATAAGAAATGAAGATTCCATGAAGTTCATCCATCTTGAGAGTATCTAGATCATTCATTTCTTCTATTGCACTTACTTTGGAGTCGAATCTGTCCAGAAGAGATCTCAAATTTTTTGAACAATAGGGCTTTCTTCAATATTTTCTCCTAACCCTCGAAGAGAGTTGACCACTTCAGCTACTCGGAGAAAGTATGATGCAATATCTTCTTCGTCATCCATTTTCAGACTTTCGAATTGTCTTCTATGAGTTTGAAGCTTTGCCTTCTTAACTTTGGAGTCCCCATCATATAGGTCAACCAACTTATTCCATACTTCTTTGGCCGAGTCACTGTTGACACCTAATCCTATGGATGGGTGTGCATTTGTATTTTTGTATTTTATTTAATATTAGGAAATAAGGAAGGCCAAGAGTCATTGGGAGTTGAATCCCAATAGCCTCACCTCCCATCTATAAGAGCATGTACATTCTTCAGCTAATACACAATTGCAGTTTTGAGGAGTTACCTCCTGGTTTGACATGGTATCAGAGCCAGCCCCACATTTGGCATTTCTGCCCTGTGGTGTAACTCCCTACCCTTTGCTCAGTCAATTTTATTAATTGTTTTCTGCTGCTCCTAATTGCTAGACTGTTATTCTGCATTTTTTTTCCCCTAAATAGCACTGACATTTGCAGCTCCAGCTCCTGCCGACTGCAGGCTCTGTTAATCTGCAAATTGCAGGCTCTGCTAGTCCAGCAGTCCTGCAACTATCTTCTGCAGATTCAAGTTCAAATTTTTTTTATGTAACGCCCTTTTGGGCCTCCTCACTCATCCCTACGCTCCATTCACTCACCTCCCTCTCCATTTATCCCTGCGCTCACCTCACCTCCCATTTTCAAACCCTGCGCTCACCTCACCTCCCTATACCCGGCGCCCTCACCTCTCTGCGCTCTCTATTACTCACGAGCCACTGCATTACAGTCATACATACAACGCTCCCTCCTTTGCTGTATATCACTGCACATACTTCAACATTGGTATCACTGCTCCCCATACGCATTCCATATAACACAGTCACGCCCCAGCGTTTATATATGACAAATAACGCAGAGTTTGACATGTTAAATGCGTTGGCTTTGATATAACACGCCTCCAGCGCTGTCTGCACCGCCCCTCCTGCGTTAAACCCTGCATTCATATACGTGTGTCCATTCATCGTTTGCATAACACGTTTTTATATGTGTCTTTTGATATAGAATGCTGTTATAAGACCTCCATTACATTGGTACGTTGTAATACCACGCCCCTCCGTTGACTGCTCAAACGACATCAAACGCAATTTTAATATTTCCATACCACTGTGTTATTACATTACAACGCTGTGTCATATTGTCATGGTATGCGCTCCATTTTCATATACATTGCTCCTTGTATTAATGCGCTGTGTTCATTGTATATAAAGCGGTCTTCTTTTTACCAACGCAGTCATATGAAACGCTGGTGGTATTGACATGTTTTAACGCTGTCATATGTTTTAACAATGTCATATGTTTTAACGCTGTGGTATTATAACGCTTTCATATGTATTATAACGCTGTCATATTTGTTATATATTTCCATTGCGCCCTCCATATATATATACGCTATGTCCTTGGTATATTTATAGTCCGTTGTTGGTAATGCCATATATTTACTTATATTGTATGTGGTATGCGCCCTCCAGCATTATATGAAAGCATATGACATAGCGGTATCACTTTTATATATACATCGCCCTCTATTACATCGACCTCCCACCACATTCCACCCTTTCCCATTCATAATTCCATATACCATTTTTTTCCCAAAACAAAAAAAAAATACATTTTTTTTTTATGCAGAATCAGTCTATAGCATAGAGTGTTTTTTAAAATTCAGTCTTCAGCAAAAGTTTTTTGAGCAGATTTAGTTTCCAGAAAGAGTTTTTAAACTCGGAAATTTTTTTCCAGCAAGAGTTTCTGCCCTTTTAATTGAGTATATTTTCCAGCAATAGATTTTTTTTTTTTTCTCTCTCCTTCAAGAGAAATTTTCCAGCAGAGTTTTTTCTCTCCTCCTTCAAAAGAAGATGACAGTCCCTTCATCTTCTAAAGAGGCTGCCTACTTGGCACAGAGAGAAAAGAGACACGCTTCAGGTTCATCCAAAGGAAGAGAAGGCAGAAGACGAAGAAGACACTTCAGAGAAAAGGGGGGCAGACAATCTAAAGCTCAGCAGCAAACAAATCAAGACAGAGGTAAAAGTGATGACAAAGACAAAGGTAAACCAGCTGAATCAGCTCATTCTGTTCTAGCACATTGTAACAATGGAGTAACTGAAAACCTATTTGATGTTTCATTTACTTCATGGAGAGATGATTGGTTGCTAGATTCGGGAGCAACATGTCACATGACATTTAGAAAAGATTTTTTTGAAGATTTCACTGACAAAGTTGATGGAGCAGTATATTTCGCAGATAAATCCAAACTCAAGCCATCAGGGCTTGGCACAGTCAGGCTTAAACTGCCTGGTCTTCCTGATCATATCCTACATGAGGTTCTATACCTCCCGGAGTTGAAGAGAAACTTGTTGTCCCTGATCGAAATCCGGCAGCAAGGACACTCATTTCACTTGTTTGATGGCAAGGCAGAGGTCAGATCAGCATCAGATCACTCACTTGTCATGGAGGGAATAGAAGAAGGGAGACTCTTGAAGCTGAAAGGTTCATCTGCTCATGCTCAAAAATTTGCATTCAGTTCATATCATGATGAAGGTACATTTCCATCAAGTCTTTTATGGCATGCTAGATTTGGACACTTAAATTATGACAGCCTTCGTTTGTTGAAGAAAAATGGTGTTGATGGACTGCCTACAATTCCTAGAAAACCTAAGGAATGTGATGCATGTATTCTAGGAAAGCATAGCAAACAGCCATTTCATGATTCACACTCAAGAGCACATAGGAAACTTGAACTTGTTCATTCAGATTTATGTGGCCCTATGCCTATTGCTTCTGCAAATGGAAGCAAATACATGATGACATTTATTGATGACTACACCAGAATGTGTTGGATTTACTTACTGAAGAATAAGTCTGATGCTTTTCAAACTTTCAAAAATTTTCATGCATGGATTGAAAATGATGCACAAACACATATTGGCTCTCTACGTACTGATAATGGAAAAGAATACACTTCAAACGAATTTGAAAATTATCTTCGTCAACATGGAATCAAACATCAAACCATTGTGCCATATAATCCACAACAGAACGGTGTAGCTGAAAGAATGAACAGAACCATTTTAAATATGGTCCGCTCCATGTTATTTTTCAAGAATGTAAAATTGATGTTTTGGGCTGATGCAGTTCTATGTGCTGTTTACATAAAGAATAGGTGTCCTTCAAGTTCAATTAGAAACAAAACTCCTTTAGAAATGTGGCATGGCCACATTCCTTCGGTAAAGCATTTCAGGGTCTTTGGGTCCACCTGTTATGCCTTGATACCCAAGGGTCAAAGGAACCAACTTGGTGCTAGAAGCAGAAAATGTATCTTCTTGGGGTACTCCAATACCTCCAAAGGATATCGTCTCTATGATGAAGCAAATAAGAAGTTTGTGATAGCAAGAGATGTCATATTTCTTGAATCCTCCAAGAGTGACAAGGTTGTTGAGCAGCAACTTGATCGCCTGGACAGATTCACACATGCAAAGTCTTTCCAAGAATTTGATAATGTGATTCCACACCTTGAAGGGGGGATTCCGATATTGAATCAAACTGTGGAATCATTTCCTGAACCACACTCTCCCCCACATGAAGAAACAACAACGGATGACACATTGGATGATGTGATTGACAGAATTGGGAGATTGAATCTTGAATCAATCCCAACTCAGTCAAGTGACCAGCCTGGGCCATCTCAGAAAGGTCCCCCCAAATGGCTGACAAAGACACTGGAGGATGTTCATCCTGATGAGGTTGGAAAAACAGGAACAAGAAGTTCCACTCAAGAAATCGAAGGTGATGTAGATAATTCGGATTCCCCTGTTGATATGGATATTGCTTATAAATGTGAAATGAGTTTGTCTACAGATCATGAACCAACTTCCTTCAAAGAAGCCGCTTCTCATGATGAATGGAAAGAAGCGATGCAGAAGGAGTATGATGCCTTGATAAAGAATGGCACTTGGAAGGTGGTTGATCCACCTTTGGGAACGAAACCAATTGGCTGTAAGTGGGTCTACAAGAACAAGTACAAAGCAGACGGCTCACTTGACAAGCACAAGGCCAGGCTTGTGGCAAAAGGATTCGCACAGAAAGAAGGAGTCGATTATGAAGAAACTTTTGCTCCCACAGAAAAATGGACCACCATCCGGACTCTCTTTGCCTTAGCAGCTCAGAGTGGATGGAAAGTCCATCAGATGGATGTAAAAACAGCCTTCTTGAATGGAGATCTGAAGGAGAAAGTTTATATGTCCCAGCGAGAAGGATTTGTGATAAAGGGTCAAGAACACAAAGTTTGCAAACTTGTGAAATCCTTGTATGGCCTCAAACAAGCACCACGAGCCTGGTATGAGAAGTTGACCGAGCATCTTCTGAAACTTGATTTCAAACACTTTGATCTTGATGATGCAACTTTGTTTGTTAAGAAAGTTGGAAAAAAAGTTATATATCTTGTGGTATATGTAGATGATCTTTTGATAACAGGAAACAATGAGAGCTATATTGCATCCATGAAGAAAGAGTTGAAGAAAGGTTTTGAAATGACTGATTTGGGTCATGTTCATTACTATTTGGGTATTGAAGTAATTCAACATCCTAAATTCATCTTTCTTTCTAAGAAGAAGTACATTGGAGATCTCTTGAACAAATTTGGCATGGATGATTGTAAACCCTTAGGCACTCCAGTGGAACAAAACTTGAAGCTCACATCTGTTGAAGGGAAGGAATTTGAGGATGCAACTAAGTATAGACAGCTTGTAGGAAGTCTTATCTATCTGACCACCACCAGACCTGAAATTTCATTTGCTGTTGGAATCCTCTCAAGGTTCATGCAAAAACCTTGTGAAGGAAATTGGTCTGCTGCAAAAAGAGTGCTAAGGTACTTGAAGGGGACTCAAGACTTTGGACTCAAATATACACAGGTAGGCGACTTCAACTTGATCGGATACTCTGATTCAGACTTTGATGGCGACAAAGAAATAGGGGTGTCTACTACAGGTTACACCATGAGTCTTGGATCAGGAGCTGTCTCATGGAGATCACGTAAACAGTCAGTTCCAGCAGATTCCACGACCGAGGCAGAATATGTGGCAGCAGCTGAAGCAACAAAGGAAATTGTGTGGCTCCGGAAAATCCTGGAAGATTTGCAGATGAAACGGATGTATTCCACTCCACTCATGATCGACAACACTTCTGCAATAAAGTTGGCCAAGAACCCAAAGTTCCATGATCGAACAAAGCACATCAATACAAAGTACCATCTCATTCGACATCATGTTCAGGCCAAGACCATCCATCTACATCATTGTTCCACAAATGAGCAAACTGCTAACATCTTCACCAAAGCACTTGGAAGAGAGAAGTTTGAAAAGTTCAGATCGATGCTTGGACTCACCAACATCCCTTCGGATTAAAGGGGGGAATGTTGACACCTAATCCTATGGATGGGTGTGCATTTGTATTTTTGTATTTTATTTAATATTAGGAAATAAGGAAGGCCAAGAGTCATTGGGAGCTGAATCCCAATAGCCTCACCTCCCATCTATAAGAGCATGTACATTCTTCAGCTAATACACAATTGCAGTTTTGAGGAGTTACCTCCTGGTTTGACAGTCACAATTCATGACCTTTGTGAATTTAGAATAAGAGATTCTATTATAATAGTTTTTAGAGCTTTGGCATTAGTAATTTAGGCTTTTCTTTCTTCTGGATCAGTTGGAAGAGTGGAGGGAGCTTTGTACCAATACAAAACGGAATGCCACACTTTAGGTCTGTTGACCACACTTTGTCAACGACCCCATAGCAGTACACCACCATTTTTTTCAAATGAGATTCATCATGTTCGACGTGTTCGCGCCATTCAGATTCCATCAACAGCCAACATTTTTATAAATAATGTAAACCCATTCTACATGTTTATGATGTAAATGATCTAAGTAAGACCATCATGTATGTAACAACCTAGGTAAGCCTAGTATGTTGGTGACGATTTCTATCCTAGGAGTTTTTTGTCTCACTGATTTACTTGTGTTTTTCGACACAAGTGATCGGCAGAGTTTGCCCCTCCAGCCTCACCTCAAAGCTAGGGTGGATTTTGTCATCAAGATGCTAAGTGAGTCCTAGTGTTTTCTATCGAGTCTTTGTAAAAGTAGTTTGGGAATAATCCTAGCTAGTTGGCTAGATTATTTTTATTACAAGTTGCATGGTCTACTAGATCATGTTTTGAGTCGCAGATTTGGGTACCTATTTGAGGGTCTATACGAATGGGTATTCCCCCTTCATGTGTCTAAATGTATTTATCTTATGTAAAGATGGTTGGAAAAAATAATTAAATCCCCTCTCAGTCAATTAATTAAATTTTCTGGCCAAATTAATTAAAAATCCTAAGCCAGAAATTTAATTAATTTTAAGTCCTAGGTGAGTTAAATTTCGTCAAAGGAAAAATTCGTTGGTTCTTAAAAAATGAATTTTTAAAGGTCCCAGGCCAAGGGAATATTGAGAATTTCAAGAAATTTTGGACCCTTGGGCCTAGGTGGTTAAGTCAAGGTCAAAATTTTGAGGTCATTAACTCAAAAATATTATTTTTGAGTTAATTAAAATGGAATTAAATGATAAATTCGTTTTTCCTCAAATTTATAATTTCGACAGTCCAGATTAAAAGTTGATCAAATCTTTTCGATGGTCGAGATTATTTTGACATGGATCAACCGAACTAGCCGTTGGAGTTTTTGTCTTATAAATTAGAGGTCTTGGTATGACATTTATCATCCGATCTTTGAATCGTGCACTTGTTCTTGGAAGCTCTTGTGATTTTTTTTATGAATAAAGCATAAAGACTTTGGGGTTACAAACTTTGGTGTTCCTTTTCCAGATCTATTTGGTGATTTATCTTTGAACTCTGCTACTTTATTTGGCATTTTTATGGTTGATGGCCTTTATGGATTAATCTGCATACAGGTATCTTGTGGGTTTCTAAAATGACATTTTTGATTTGATAGAAAGATTAGTTATCTGCTTTTCTGAAAGGTCTCATGATTATTTTCTTAAATCTCTATCAATCTAAAGTTCAGATTTAAGTGTGCAGGGAATTTTTTTTTAAGGTTTGAGCGTTTGGGGAAGTCTTTAGTTAGACCAGTCGACTTTCAGATTTTGTAAATCTGAAAAAGCTCATTGTTTCCTAATTCCCAAAGCTATCTTACGCAATTGTTGTTTTTGCAGGGTCTTCTAGGGCTTATGCCTCTCTTAAAATTTTTATCTTCTAAATTGTGCTGAAATGGGTTTAAATCTGGGCATGAGGGCCTCCAATCTGTAAATTAGCATTGTGAATTTGTTTTTACTTTTAGGATTTGAGGGTTTATTTTTGTATAGCTTTGATTTGATTTGGTTTGTGCAGGTTTTACAGGGATTCTCAGATTTTTTTTTTTGATCTGAGCCAGATCTAGGCCCTGGAGGGTAAGATCTGGCCTCAGGATTGTTTTTGCTGGCAGATCTAAGTGTTATTTCGCTGCAGAGAATAAATCCTAGGTGCATTTGAATTCAACATTTTGAAAAATCTGAAGTAATAATGGCGAAATTTACTGCTGAATGAAGAAGTTTGTGTCTGAGCTTTCCTGTCATCCGTACGGACGTCTCTCCATCACATTTTCTTCACTGTCAATCTGCAAGCCTTTATGCTTTTCCTGTCTGCATGCGCCTAGCTCCTCACGCCGTCGATTTCTTTCAGCCTCCACCTCTACTTCTCTCTATTTGATTTTTCATTTCTCGCTACTTTCATCCCCCATATCCCTCCTCACGCTACAACATTTCGTACGCTGCCTCAATTCTCTGCATACGCTGTCTCCTTACTCATCTGGCATCTTCACTCTACTCTTGTCATTGTCCATTCTTCCTCACCTCTTGCTTGCTCGCAGCCCATCTTCCATTGTGCCCTCGACTTTGCTTGCCGTCGAGCTCTCCCTCCTTGCCGTCGACTCCGACCTGCATAATCAAATACACACAAACAAAAAAACAAAGTAATGTTATGCGCTTTATTTTTTTTGGGGGTTTTAATTTTTTAATGTTAGACTTCGATTTTTTTTTAAAGCATAGATCGTTAGTGTGTTTTTAGAGCTTTAGCGTTAAGTTTTAGTTTTAAGTTTATTTATTTATTATTATTATTTATTATTATTTTTTTTTTTTAGTTTTAAGTTTTTAGTGTTAGTTTTTTTAGAGTTTCAATTATTTAGCTTTTAGTTCCTAGTTTTAATAATAGCCTTTTAGGATTTTTAGTCTTAGTTTAATTTTTTAGATTTAACTTTAGCTTTAGTTTTAAGTTTTTTTTTTAAATTTTTTTTTTATTTTTATTTTTAGAAATAAAAAAGAAACAAATAAAAAATTAAAAAAGGCCCAAAATTTTCTAAATTTTCAACTTTAGGAAATTCTCAAAAAAATTTATTTCATAGTCAAACTGAGCTTTTAGATTTTTATCTAAAGTTTGACTATAGAAAATTTTTAATTTCTGGATTGGGATTATTTGGAACGTTATAAATTCGGAAATATTGCAAAGATCTGGCATTTAAATTTGATGATATCCTCATGATAGTATTTTGTTTCAAATTTAAATCGTTGGTTCAAAGTTTAATGCTTAGCTATGGTTAATGATTTTTGAGCCATCTTTAATTGTGGTTTTAAATTGCTTGAAATTGGTAATTAATTGTTTAAGTTAACTTTGGAAAATTTTCAAGTAATGATAAATCACGTCTTTATCAAACATTGTTCATGCATAATTGTGAGGGTGTTTTATTGAATATCATTGTGGTTGATTAATTTTCATAGCTGCAGTTACATACCATTTACCTGATCTTGAATTTATAACGGGATATTTTGACTCCATAAGGCACTGGTTTTAAAGTTTCAAATCTAATTGGATCTGTAAAATCTTGTAAATCTTAACAAGTATTTGGTTATCTAGCTATGTCTCCTAAATTGGTTGGTCTCCAACCAGTTCTCCTTCTTCATTTTCGTTAGGGTCTACCTCCCTCAGCTTGCAAGGAGACAACTTAGATAGAGAGATTGGGGATCAGGGTGACAGCCCCCGATCTGAGCCGTTGTCGTGGTGCGTAGACATTCTGTGCGACAACATTTTTTGGCGCTGTTGCCGGGGACCCATTTATTGAACTTTGGCTTTATGACTTTCATCTCTTTATTCATCTTTCATCTCAGGTATTTGGGTTAGCTTCCTGCCCTAGTGGTGACTCCATTGGCTTCATCTTCCACAAGAATTTGTACTAGAAGACATCTAAGTAGCTTGATTAATCCTATTCTAGATCCTGAAAGGGTTCTCAAAGTCTGATTACACAAGCTCTCTTCTCATACACTTCTTGTTAATCTCAGCCAGGAAGCTCTCTCTGATATCCATTCTCTTTTTTTGTGATCCGCCTCAACATGATATCATGGAATTGTTTGCCCCGTGTAATTTTGCTAATATTCAGGGTTATCCCCATGCTTTCCTTCAAATTGGAATGGATAAATTATCTTCTTTTCAAGGAAATAATGCAATTAGTGTCAAATCTCATTTGTTTGCTTTCGCTAATTGGTGGAATAGATTTGTGATTGCAAATAACAATTTCGATGATGTAAAGACGAGGCTCTTTGTTCTTACTTTTGACCAAGATGTTATAGAATGGTTTACTGAAAAACCTGATAATTCATTCGATACCTTTGAATCAATTGTAGCTACCTTTAAGGACAAGTATGGTGATAAAAGGGAAGATAGGGATTTGGTGAAAGAGATCAGTACCATAAAAAAGAAAGAAAATGAAACGATTGAAGAATTTAATAGGAGATTTAATGGTATCCTTAGAGAAATATCTCAAACTCATAAACCTCCTGATGGATCTCTTCTGAATTTTTACATTGATGCTTTTAATTCTGATACTTCATATGAGTTAAGGCGTACTAAAACTGCCAATTATAAGGCTTGCCAATCTTTAGCTGAAGAACTTAAAAAGGATAAAAGGGCATCAGGGAAGTCTGAAGTTCCTGGTTTTGATAGGGCTGCGACCAAATTAAAAGGGCCTAAAGGTAAAGAACCTCTAGAAGATGATGACGACCCTATGCAAAAGTTAATGCAAAAACTTGAAAGCATGGAGCTTAACCAAGCGAAATTAATCTCTGACCATGCTAAGGAAATAAGTACTTTACAGTCTAGGTTGGTCCAAATGGAAAGGGCTCAAATGCAAAATTCCCAACCTAGGAATCATAATAATAATAATCGAGGAAATAATACTTGGCAGAAAAAAGGTCAGTCGAGTGAGCAGAGACCTCCTAATCTGCTTGAATCTACTAATATGGTTGATAAAGCTCCACCTTATTGTAGAGCTTGTGATGCTTTTCATGAGGAGGTTACTTGTCCCACTGTTAAAAGAATCATGAATAGTGGAATGTTTGCGGCAAGTAATTAGATAAATGTTGTTGGTAAGGAGTTCTCTTTGTCTATGGAAGATTGGATGGAAGTTAAGGAAAATAGTCAAGATGTTAGGCCTTCCACATCTTCGCATAGTATCAATAATTTTGATCATGAGAGGGATTTGATGATTGAATTATTTGGTGAAAAGCCTTCTCTTGATCAAGTTTTGGAAATTGCTAAGGACAAATGATTAACTTATCAAAGAAGGGATAAAGAGCAAGGTCATAGTCAAACTCCCCCTCAAATTTTTAATCCTAGTCCTGGTTTGAATATTGATTTGGGTGCATGGTTGAATAATGCTAAGATCTTGGTACCTGTTACTGAGATATTAAAGCTTCCTACTTAGAGAGCTAAAGTTTTAGATATTCTTGGAGTTTCGCATGTTAATGTTGCTCAAGATAAGACTCCTGAAGTTTCTTATCAAGATGCCCCTATATATCTGCAAAAAATGGAGTCGGATAACAAGGATCATTAGCCATTTTTTGTTACTTTAATGGTTAATGGTTATAAATTGAATAATTGTATGCTGGATTCTGGTGCTTCAGCTTGTGTCATGACCAAGAGGGTCATGGAACAACTTAATTTAAGAGTTTCTAGACCATACTACAACATATGTGCCATGGATTCTAAGAAAATTGAAGTTCATGGGTTAATCAAGGATTTACAAGTTCATTTATCAGTGTACCCTGACATCATGATTGTTATGGACATAGTTGTAGTTGATGTTCCGGATGCTTGGGGTATGTTATTATCTAGAAAGTGGGCCTCTGATCTAGGAGGAAGTATTCAGATGAACTGGTCTTATGCTATGATTCCTTCCCCTAGAGGTGAAGGGTTTGTGAAGCTTAATAGAGACCCTGAAAGAAGATTCCATGTAGAAGATCCTAAAAGACCTCATAATGAAATAATTAAGGAACAACTTGACATGGGGAATTATGCTATTATGTCTAATTTCATGGTTCCCTTAGATAACAAGGTTGATGAAAAATTTGAGGACCTAAAGGATTAGGTTTGGTACATGTATTTTGATGGTGCAGCATCTAGGTATGGTAAGGGTGTTGGAATTGTTTTCTAGTCTCCCCTTGGTCGTGTTTTAAAGTTTGCCTATAGACTTGAGTTCGATGCAACCAATAATGTGGCTGAATATGAAGCCTTGTTGTTGGGTTTTGAGTTGGCAAAGGCTTTAAGAATTAAGTTGCTTAGTATCAAGGGAGACTCTGATCTGGTTATCATGCAAGTTAAGAATAAATTTACATGTAAAAATCAAAGGTTAAGGAATTATTGAAATGCTATGTGGGATGTTATGGAACACTTTGATGCCATTAACCTTGAAGCCATCCCAAGAGGAAAGAATGCCTTAGTGGATGAGCTCGCTGTGGCTGCTTCTACTTTACAATTATTTGATGAATTAATTAAGGAAAAGATAAAAATGGAAATTATTTTCAGACCTTCAGTCCCGGATAATTCAGAGCATTGGCAAGTTTTTAATGATGAAAAGCAGGCCATTCGTTTTCTTAATAATTTGGATGAGTTTGAAATTTTTTGGATAAGTTCTAAGGAGGATGGATCTGAGGATCATGATGATATTATAAATCCTACTCCTCGGAATATTGTTGCTTTAGAGCAACACTTTGATCGACATGATGCCACAAAGCTGAAATGAGGAGAATAAAATGGATCGGGGTGAATTCATTGAAGTAAATCTTGGTACTTCTAAGGACCCTAAGATTGTTAAAATTGGTAAAGGTACTAATGAAGAAGAAAGGAAAAAGTTGACCAACTTACTTCATGAATATAGGGATGTTTTGGCATTTTCATATGATGAGTTAAAAGGATATAGGGAAGATGTCATGCAACACATTATCCCTTTGAAAGATGAGAATGCTAAACTTTTTTGTCAAAAGATTAGGCAAATAAATCCTAAGTTAGCCCCTTTGGTTCAGAAAAAGCTTTCAAAAATGCTCGCAGCTGGAATCATCGCTCAAACTAGACATTCAACATAGTGTTCCAACCTGGTGATTGTTAGGAAGAAAAATGGTACCATTAGACTTTGTGTCGATTTTAGAAACCTTAATCTAGCATGTAAAAAGGATAATTACCCTTTGCCCAACATGGAGACTATGTTGCAAAGAGTAACAGGTTCAGGAATCATGTCATTGCTAGATGGTTTTTCTGGATACAATCAAGTTTGGGTTGAAAAAGAAGATCGTCACAAAACTATATTCACCACACCATGGGGTACTTTCGAATACATTAGAATGCCTTTTGGGTTGACTTTTCAAAGGGCTATGGATTATGCTTTTAAGGGTTTGATTGAAAAAATTATTGAAATTTATCAAGATGATCTTACTGTTTTTTCTAAAGATGGTATTACTTACATAGGTCATCTTAAGCAGGTCTTTGATAGATGTAGAGAATTCGGGAGTTCCTTGAATCCTGCTAAATCTGTTTTTGGAGTAACTGAAGGGAAAGTACTTGGTCACATCATCTCCAAGGATGGGATCAAGATTGATCCTGAAAGAGTTGAGGCAATCCAAAAGATTCCTCTACCTCATAATCTTAAATCCCTTCAGTCTTTTCTAGGAAAAACTAATTTTCTTAGAAGATTTATTCCAAATTACGCAGAAATAGCTAAGCCCATTCAAAGTCTTCTGAAAAAAGATGTAAAATTTTTGTGGAAAGAAGATGGTAAAAAGGCTTTCTAGGGTATTAAGGGAGCTATTGCTCAAACTCTTGTTTTGGCGAGTCCTGATTATTCAAAGGATTTTATGATTTTCTCTTTCGCTTCTGAAGATATTATTGCTGGTGTCTTGTTACAAAAGAATAAGGAAGGTCACGAACAACCTATTGCTTTCATGAGTAGAGCGCTTCAAAATTCTGAATTAAAGTATACTACTATGGAAAAGCAAGCCTATGCTTTGGTTAAGTCTTTTAAGCATTTTTGGACTTATGTGGGTTATTCTAAAATCATTGCTTTCGTCCCGCATTCCGCGATTAAAGATATTTTAACTCAAATTGATTGCTTAGGGACTCGTGCTAGGTGGGTTACTAAAATTCAAGAATATGATTTAGAGATTAAGCCCACCAAGTTAGTCAAAGGTCAAGGTTTGGCTGAAATGATGACCAAAGGTAATGAGAAAGCACTTGGTTTGCTCTGTCTAAATAATGTGTTTTCTCCTGAGCTGCAAAGGTTAGAAGAGCATGAATGGTATAAGGACATTATTTATTATTTGCTAAATCTTACATGTCCTGACCATTTAGTTGCTCATAGAAGAAGGGCTCTTAGATTAAAAGCCACTAAGTATTGCCTCATGAAGGATGGCCTTGGATGGAGAAATCCCGAGGGGATAATACTTAGGTGTGTTGATGAGATTGAGTCTAAAAAGTTGATTTCTGAGTTTCATTCAGGATTTTGTGGTGGTCATTACGCTACTAGAACTACCGCCCACAAAATTCTGAGAGCTGGTTATTTTTGGCCTTCGTTTTTTTCTGATGTGCATAAATTTGTCAGAAGTTGCCAAGCCTGTCAACTATTCACTGGGAAATAGAAGCTAGCTGCCCTGCCCCTACAACTTGTGGTTGTTGAGGCACTTTTTTAGCATTGGGGTTTGGATTTCATCGAGAAATTCCATGAAAATTCTAGCAATGGCTACTCCTGGATCTTAACTGCGATTGATTATTTTACAAAATGGGTTGAAGCCATTGCTGTTAAGAATGCCAATGAAAAGGTCATTATGGATTTTATTGAAAATCAAATCATTACTAGATTTGGTGTCCCTGCCAAGATCACTACTGATAATGCCAAGGCTTTTAGTTCTTTTGAATTTTTATCTTTTTGTTTTAAGTTTGGCATTACTTTATCTCATTCATCTAACTACTATCCTCAGGGTAATAGCTTAGCTGAATCAAGTAATAAAAATCTTATAACCATTATCAAGAAGATAGTAGGAGATAATAAACGATCTTGGGATAGCAAAATCAAGTATGCTTTGTGGGCAGATAAAATTACTAAAAAGAAAGCTACTGGTAAAAGTCCTTTTGAATTAGTTTATGGTTTGGATGTAACTTTGCCTATTCACCTTAAACTACCAGCTTACCAACTCCTTCAACATTTTTCCACTAATAAAGATGTTGTTCAAAATAGAATTGATCAGATTGTGGAGTTGGATGAAACTCGTAGGAAAGCTTTAGATAATATGTGTAAGAATCAATCTAACATTAAGAAAAACTTTAATAAATCATCTCGATCTAGATCTTTGTAGGTTGGAGACATGGTATTACTTTGGGACAGAAAAAATGAAAAGCCCGGAAAACACAAGAAATTTGACAGTTTGTGGCTAGGACCTTATATTATCAGAGGCATTGCTGGACCAAACTCATTCCACTTGAGCACGTTGGAAGGCGAACCACTTTAGTTACCTGCGAATGGCCAATTGCTCAAGTTGTTCTTCAAAGATGACATCTGATGCCATTGGACATCCTTTGTATTGTATTTGTAACCCTACTCCTTGTTCTTTCAGCATTTCATTTTGTAGTTAGATTAGATTTACTTTTCATGTCAAGTAGAATAATAAATGTTAGAAGAGCTTCTATTTTTCATATGCTTAATGTTGTATGATGATATTTGGATGGACGCTACTTCTGTAATTTTGTGTGTTGCTTGGATACAGAGTCTGGATTCTCACATTCCTTCGGTGAAGCAATGTGTCCCCAAGTAGAGCCAGATGTTGACCACACTTTGTCAACGACCCCATAGCAGTACACCACCATTTTTTTCAAATGGGATTCATCATGTTCGCGCCATTCAGATTCCATCAGCAGCCGACATTTTTATAAATAATGTAAACCCATTCTGCATGTTTATGATGTAAATGATCTAAGTAAGACCATCATGTATGTAACAACCTAGGTAAGCCTAGTATGTTGGTGATGATTTCTACCCTAGGAGGTTTTTTGTCTCACTGATTTACTTGTGTTTTTCGACACAAGTGATCGACAGAGTTTTCCCCTCCAGCCTCACCCCAAAGCTAGGGTGGATTTTGTCATCAAGATGCTAAGTGAGTCCTAGTGTTTTCTATCGAGTCTTTGTAAAAGTAGTTTGGGAATAATCTTAGCTAATTGGCTAGATTATTTTATTACAAGCTGCTTGGTCTACTAGATCATGTTTTGAGTCGCAGAATTGGGTACCTATTTGAGGGTTTATACGAATGGGTATTCCCCCTTCATGTGTCTAAATGTATTTATCTTATGTAAAGAGGGTCGTAAAAAATAATTAAATCCCCTCTCAGTCAATTAATTAAATTTTCTGGCCAAATTAATTAAAAATCCTAAGCCAAAAATTTAATTAATTTTAAGTCTTAGGTGAGTTAAATTTCTTCAAAGGCAAAATTCGTTGGTCCTTAAAAAATGAATTTTTAAAGGTCCTAGGCTAAGGGAATATTGAGAATTCAAGAAATTTTGAACCCTTGGGCCTAGGTGGTTAAGTCAAGGTCAAAATTTTGAGGTAATTAACTCAAAAATATTATTTTTGAGTTAATTAAAATGGAATTAAATGATAAATTCGTTTTTCCTCAAATTTATAATTTCGACGGTCCAGATTAAAAGATGATAAAATCTTTTCGACGGTCGAGATTATTTTGACATGGATCAACCGAACTAGTCGTTGGAGTTTTTGTCTTATAAATTAGAGGTCTTGGTATGACATTTATCATCCGATCTTTGAATCATGCACTTGTTCTTGGAAGCTCTTGTGATTTTTTTTTTTTTTTTTTATGAATAAAGCATAAAGACTTTGGGGTTACAAACTTTGGTGTTTCTTTTCCAGATCTATATGGTGATTTATATCTAAACTCTGCTACTTTATTTGGCATTTTTATGGTTGATGGCCTTTATGGATTAATTTGCATACAGGTATCTTGTGCAGTTTTCTGGGTTTCCAAAATGACATTTTTGATTTGACAGAAAGATTAGTTTTGTGGGTTTCTGAAAAGTCTCATGATTATTTTCTTAAATCTCTATCAATCTAAAGTTCAGATCTAAGTGTGCAGGGAATCTTTTTTTAAGGTTTGAGCATTTGGGGAACTCTTCAGTTAGACCAACCGACTCTCAGATTTCGTAAATCTGAAAAAGCTCATTGTTTCCTAATTCCCAAAGCTATCTTACGAAATTGTTGTTTTTGCAGGGTCTTCTAGGGCTTATGCCTCTCTTAAAATTTTTTATCTTCTAAATTGTGCTGAAATGAGTTTAAATCTGGGCATGAGGGCCTCCAATCTGTAAATTAGCATTGTGAATTTGTTTTTACTTTTAGGATTTGAGGGTTTATTTTTGTATAGCTTTGATCTGATCTGGTTTGTGCAGGTTTTACAGGGATTCTCAAAAATTGTTTTTTGATCTGAGCCAGATCTAGGCCCTGGAGGGTAAGATCTGGCTTCAGGATTGTTTTTTTTGATAGATCTAAGTGTTATTTCGCTGCAGAGAATAAATCCCAGGTGCATTTGAATTCAACATTTTGAAAAATCTGAAGTGATACTGGTGAAATTTACTACTGAATGAAGAAATTTGTGTGTCTGAGCTTTCCTGTCATCCGTACGGATGTCTCTCCATCACATTTTCTTCGAATGCTGTCCATCTGCTAGCCTTTACGCTTTTCCTGTTTGCATGCGCCTAGCTCCTCACGCCATCGATTTCTTTCAGCGTCCACCTCTACTTCTCTCTATTCGATTTTTCATTTCTCGCTGCTTTCATCCCCCATATCCCTCCTCACGCTACAACATTCCATATGCTGCCTCAATTCTCTGCATACGCTGTCTCCTTACCCGTCTGACGTCTTCACTCTACTCCTACCGTCGTCCATTCTTCCTCACCTCTTGCTTGCTTGCAGCCCATCTTCCATTGTGCCCTTGACTTCGCTTGCCGTCGAGCTCTCCTTTCTTGTCGTCAACTCTGACCTGCATAATCAAATACACACAAACAAAAAAACAAACTAGTGTTATGCGCTTTATTTTTTTTGGGGGTTTTAATTTTTTCATGTTAGACTTTGATTTTTTTTTAAAGCATAGATCGTTAGTGTGTTTTAACTTTTTAGAGCTTTAGCGTTAAGTTTTAGTTTTAAGTTTATTTCGATTTTTTTTTTTTTTTCTTCTAACTTTTTTTTTTTTTTTAGTTTTTAGTTTTTAGTGTTAGTTTTTTTTAGAGTTTCATTTATTTAGCTTTTAGTTCCTAGTTTTAATAATAGCCTTTTAGGATTTTTAGTCTTAGTTTAATTTTTTAGATTTAACTTTAGCTTTAGTTTTAAGTTTTTTTTATTTTTTTATTTTTTTTTTAGAAATAAAAAAGAAATAAATAAAAAATTATAAAGTCCCAAAATTTTCTAAATTTTCAACTTTAGGAAACTCTCAAAATTTTTTATTTCATAGTCAAAGTGAGCTTTTAAATTTTTATCTAAAGTTTGACTATAGGAAATTTTTAATTTCTTGATTGGAATTATTTGGAACATTATAAATTTGGAAATATTGCAAAGATCTGGCATTTAAATTTGATGATATCCTCATGATAATATTTTGTTTCAAATTTAAATCGTTGGTTCGAAGTTTAATGCTTAGCTATGGTTAATGATTTTTGAGCTATCTTTAATTGTGGTTTTAAATTGCTTGAAATTGGTAATTAATTGTTTAAGTTAACTTTGGAAAATTTTCAAGTAATGATAAATTGCATGTCTTTATCGAACATTGTTAATGCATAATTGTGAGGGTGTTTTATTGAATATCATTGTGGTTAATTAATTTTCATAGCAGCAGTTACATACCATTTACCTGATCTTAAATTTATAACGGGATATTTTGACTCCATAAGGCACTGGTTTTAAAGTTTCAAATCTAATTGGATCTGTAAAATCTCGTAAATCTTAACAAGTATTTGGTTATCTAGCTGTGTTTCCTAAATTGGTTGGTCTCCAACTAGTTCTCCTTCTTCATTTTCGTTAGGGTCTACTTCCCTTAGCTTGCAAGGAGACAACTTAGATAGAGAGATTGGGGATATTAAATAGTAAGACATCCTTTTTTTCCAAGGGACATTAAATAGTAAGACATCCTCTTTTTCCAAAACCCAAAGTTTGTTCCATCAAACATAAGAAGCTTCCCTGTCACTTCTATATTCTTCATTGTGTCTAAGAATCCTTCTTCCAGCTGTTAGGCTGATAATGAAGAAGCTGGCTCTGATACCAATTGTTGGAAATATTGAGAAGGGGGTGAATCAATATTTCTTTTCAATCGTTATTATAACCAGTTAGATTCTACACAAAAATCAGAGAAATGAATAATTTTATTATAGAAGGAAGGATAATGATCCTTTTACAAATGAATGAGTACAATGATTGCTAAGCACTAACTTGGACTTGATGAGGCTTGGACCTCTAGGGCTCCGACCCTATTTTCTTCAAGGCACCAACCTTGTATTTAGGAGCTCCTACTCCAAGGACACCAATCCTTTCTTTGTTTCTTCACTGGATTATCAGTTCAAAGATGCTTCATTGCACTAATCTATACCATCAACTCTACACCATACTGCACCAATACTTCTTCACTAGAGCTCACAAATTTAGTCCATAGAGATGAATTGTTATCACTATCCAAATATCATAGTTCACGAAAAAGTTCACCACTGCAATCTGCAACTATGTAAGAGCAATAGTCTGAAAAGGAAACAACACTTGAAGACACAGTTCGAGGTAACAAAGACTGCACTCCTATCTGAGCTTACACAGTTTGAGCTTGTATACTGTCTGAATTTTTGCACCACTGTTCACTGTTTTAAACCAAGCCAATATATCCCACAGTTTACTATCCCAAAGGAGCCACAATCACCGAGATTCTTCACCACTCTTTTGAGAAGAAACAGGCCTTAACAACTTTGGATCTAGTTAAGATCTGCAAGAGATCCAAGTCATTCACCACATCAAAGTCCGAGCCACTGTAGTTATAGTCCAGCGCACTGTAACAAGATCTGGGCTATGAAATGTGATACTATATGAACACCGAACTAATGTTTTATCATGCCATTGTAATCCGAGCTACTTCCACAGTCCGAACTGAAGAGTTCAGTCCTTTGGTTGTCACCGTCCTGTGGTACGTCATGGATTCTTTTAAACCTAGATCTAAGATGGAGACAACTTTTGCGTTAAAGTATAAGCCCAAACAAGATTTGTATTTCTTTTAAAATGCTGGCTCCTTCTAAGTTCACGAGTTGTGAACTGGAATGCTTTTTCTGTTCTTTCGATGGTCGAATTGATGGCCAAAGAATGAGGTCCAAATCATTGTATTTATAGTGTTTTTGCTAGAAAACATGAAGCGACATGTCTTAAGAAATAGGTCGACATGAGTGATAAGTGTAGATCGACTAGATAATATAATGAGAATATATAATATTAAAAAATCGATTTCTCTTCAACCAGTAGGAATATGAGGGCAAGCAAGCGCTCGTTAGAAAGAGGGAAAAATCCTCTTTAAGATGGTCTAAGTTTCATTGTGAAAGGATGCCTCCAAGATGTTCAAATTTATTTTTCTTTGAGATAGTTCTTGAAATTTTTTAGGCAGAAGGTGATTGGGACAACAAGAGGTCATTAGGGCTTCTTCATTGTCATAATCTCCAAGTTCTTCATCATAGTGTGTCTTCAAGTGAGTCATCCATGTCATCATGTAATAGTGAAGTATGCAACATTCATCCATTTGCCATCAAGAGAGCTTTCATCAATGACAATTATCGACCAACATGTTCCTCGTATGTATCTGAGAACATGCTTGGTTGCTGCCCAATGTGCCCTCCTTGGTTCCACCATGAACTAACTGAGGGCGTTGACAACGTAATAGATGTTTGACCTAGTGTTGACCAGATACATCAGGGACCCTATGGGCTGTCTGTACAAGGTAGGATCAACCTCATCATCTTCGGACACATCAATATTCTTCCAGTCGGTGATCATTGGAGTAGCCATGGGTCTGCAATCCTGCATCTTGAACCTCTTTAAAATTTCTGTAGCATATCTCCCTTGACCAAGGAAGATATCACGCTTCTGCTGCCAAACTTCCAACCCCAGTAAATAATGCATCAGTCCCAGATCCTTCATGTTGAATTCTATAGCTAGGTTCTCCTTGCTATCCTTGATGAGGCTAGATGAACCTGTCAGGAATAGGTCATCCACATACAACACCACTATCAAAGGCTCATTCCCTACTGTCAGATAGTAGAGATTAGGATCTGCGTCACTGTTGATTAATCCCATCTTCTGCAAGTAACCATCAATTCAACCGTACCAAGCTCTAGGTGCTTGATTAAGTCCATATGAGCCTTTCTTAAGCCTACATACATGAGTTTTTGATCATGTGTGTCAAGTCCTCTGGTTTTTTGATATATACTTCTTCTTCTATCACCCCATTCAAGAATGCAGTCTTGACGTCGATCTGGCGAATCTCCCACCCCATCTGCGCTGCAAGGGATATCACGGATCTAATAGAAGTATATCTGGCTACTGGGGTGAAGGTTTCTTCATAGTATATCCCTTCCTTCTGAACATAACCCTTAGCCACGAACCTGACTTTATATTTATCCACGCTGCCATCTGCAGCATATTTGATCTTGTAGATCCATCTCGAACCCATAATTGATCTGTCCTGAGGCCTAGGAACCAATTCCCAGACATCATTAGTCATGATGGAACTATATTCTTCCACCATTACATCTACCCATACTTGATGCTGAGTTGCCTCCTGGAAATTAGAGGGTTCCCCAACCTGAGCTACCAAGGCTTGGTCCCTGTCAGGTTGTCTACGCTGCCTCTTCTCGTTTATAGGAGCTCCGACAAACTCCTCTGCGTCCCTCAAAATCTGTCGTAATTCCAGGCTCGTTCTTCGGCTTGTAGTGGGTGGATCTTCCTACTCCTCCTCCTGAGGTAATTACTAATACTCTTGGATCCTTCTGTCTTGGAGAAGCACTAATGCTAGTTTCGACTGGTTGAAGTGGCTAGATTAGTAGATCATCCTCTGACTGCATTTCAGAAGGCATCTCTCGGGATTTCCTGAAAGCTCTATCCTCTATGAACTTCACATCCCGTCATACTACAATCTTCCTACTGCCAGAAATGTAGATTCTGTATGCCTTAACATTCTCGCTATATCCCACCAGATATCCCTTTTCTGCAGTCTGATCCAATTTCTTCCTCTTCTCTTCGGGTATATGGAAGTATGCCAAACTACCAAAAATCCTAAAATGGCTCACTTCTGGCTTCCTGCCAGTGAAGACACTCTCTGGTATAATCTTACCTAGTGCCCTTTGAGGAATCCTGTTCTGAATATACATAGTTGTACTGCATGCTTCCACCCATAGAAATTTGGGCATATCTTGATCATACAGCATCGCCCTCACTACTTCAACAATAATTCTATTCTTCCTCTCTACAACTCCATTCTGCTTCGGATTATATGGAGCGGTCCACTTTCTTCTGATGCCTTCCCTTGCACAGAAATTTGTGAAGTTTTTATCAGTATATTCTCCACCATAATCTGACCGCAATATCTTTACCTCTTTCCTGTCAGATTCTCAACCAGATCCTTAAACTCTTTGAATCAATCAAAGACCTCATCCTTGGTCTTTAGAAAGTAGATCCAAGTTTTCCTGGAATGGTCATCAATGAAGGTGACTAAGTATTCGACACCACTAAGAGCTCTGGTGGACATTGGTCCGCAGATGTCTGAGTGTATTAGTCCCAATACACTATTAGCTTTATCGCTGCTCCTGGGGTAAGTTGCCTTAGCGTACTTACCTAGTACGCATCCTCTGCAAACATCATCTCGCTTGGTGCTCAATTCTGGAACCCCTGTGACAGTCTCCTTGAGAATTCTTAGAGCCCCATGGTCTAAGTGCCCCATTCTTTTGTGCCATAGCTCATTCAAATCCTTCTGACCACTGCTGCCTATTAGTGCCATTGGAGATTCGAGCTGTAACTTATATAGTTTGTTGCTGCTGACTCCGATTTGTGCCTTCTTCTTCCAACTTGATTGTTTGACATATATTCTCTTGCCGATGGAGTATACGTCATAGCCCTTGTTTTGCAGCTGAGACAGAGAGTAAGTTCATCCCCAAACCAGGCATATGCAACACATTGGTAGCCCGAAGCCTATTCCCTGCTTTAGTTTGAAAAACTACGGTACCTCTTCCGACATGGGTACATTTTGCCTTATTGCCCATGTTGATCTTGAAGTTCATCTGTTCTTCTTGGTAGCTCGAGAAACATTCTCGCATTCCCGTCATATGAGCAGAAGCTCCACTATCAATATACCAAACCTCCGAGGAAGCAAAGCCTGACAAGCAAGCGAACTCTTCTTCCAATCTGGAAGCCAATACAGAGATGTCGTGATCCAACCTTTCTTCCATGCTTTTCTCTTTCTCCAGAGAACTGCGTGAACCCTTTCGAGTTGCTGCTCCAGCAACATCAAGAATTTGTTCCATTGCGGAATCTCCAATGCTGTTACCCGATCTCAGCTCTGATACCATGTGAAAATTTAAAGTCTGAAATTCTACTGTAGTTACTAATTTATTTCTCCTACGTATTGTTCACAATAAGTTATTTACAATAAAGCCTTCAGTAACTTTCGAAATAAATTCTACTGTAGTTATCACACAAGTACATATAAAGAAAAAACAGTGAAATACAAGCACAAGAATCAATCACATCGACACAGTTATTTTTGGACAATTGTCCCTGGAAAAACCCAATGTGGGAAAACCGATGCAATAGATGAGGGTTTATATATTAATCTTCAGCAACAATTTCTTTACAAGGAATGACTGGTAGAATGGTTGAAAAACTTCCAAGAAAACACCTGAGATAATTTTCCCTCGACCTCTTGAGAATTTCTGACACCTGAGAGGCTCACTAGCCTTCACTGCGTCACCTCTGCGTGATTCCCTACATAGAGACTGCATCACTACTACGCTTTCCCTCTGTGCTGCCCCTTTGTCCTTCTGCATCCTTCTTCCTCAAGCTCTGACTGCTGCTGAAACCCTTCGCTTCCTCCGCCCTGCAACTCTCCCTCTGAAATTGAATTCAAAATTCTGAAGAATCGACTTCCCTCGGGTTACTGAGTGTATGCCCGGCTTACTTTCCAAATGGCCCTCAAGCCTTCCTTTATAATCTTCTCATTGATAAATCAACGACCCAGATTAGAAGTCCAATCAATGGCTAAGATTAAATCTTGACTTGATCTTCGTTCTCTAGAAGATTCACACTCTGTTTTATTAATACCCATCAATTATTTAATTTCCCTAAGTTTAGACTTAGGGTCCCCATTACAATTTTCTAGGTTCTTTGGAATACTGGTGTCCAAGCCTCCTCACCAAATATGAGACTTGGATCACTTTCTGATGCTACAAAAATGAACACTTGTGTATTTTTACTTAACTTTATTAGCTTCTTCTTTCACTTTATTATTATTAGTGATTTCTTCATCAAACAACTACCAAACCATAAAGAAAAATAAGACAAAGGACACAAGATATAGGCGATCAACTAGGGCCAAAACCTCTCCAACTGAGAGGAAAACCCACAAGAATTATTCTCTTCTTATAAAACTTCAATTGACGAAATCCAAGACTTAGACCCTTGACCAAGACTCCTCCAAGACCAAGTCAACCTTCCTTCTTGATTTGCACAACTTCCAACAACAAACTTCGACTCCCAGCAACAATTTTTGCAACTTTGACCTAGTAGATTCACAACTTCGACCTTTATGCAGATTCACAACTTCAATCTTGCATCTTCACAACTTCAACCTAGAATTAGTTTCACGGCTTCGACATTGCAACTTCACAACTTTGACCTAGAAGCAGCTTCACAGCTTCAACCTTGCAGCTTCACAACTTCGACCTTGCAACTTCACAACTTCAACCTAGAAGCAACTTCACAACATCAATGCAACTTCATAGCATCGATGCTGCTTCATAATTTCGTCTTGCCTAGTAACTGTAGAAACCCTAACAAAGGAGAGAGAGAGAGAGACCCAAAAACTTCAATCTTGTTCTTCTTCTTCTTCTTTGTCCTTTTCTAGCTTCTATCTTTAGGATATCGAACTTGCTTGAGTGTATCTCCAAATGAGGTCGAGTTCCTTCTTATATATAGGCTTTTGAGGGGTACAAATTGCTATCTTTAGGCCTACTTGTCCCTTCATGTAGGCCGACTTGATCTTTGTGCCATGACGAGGTTGTGGAGGGTCTTTTGACTCTATTTTGACTCAAATAAATTTTCTTTACAATATGTAACATGCCCAAATGGGTCTTCAATACATGACAATGACTCAATTGAATTTATGACAAACCTAGAAGCACTCAATGGGCGCTTGACCTAAAACTAAATTTCCCTTGAGCATGAAACCCATGCCTCAAGTATAAAAATATATATATATTTTTTTTCATTTTCATAAAATACATGAAATTATGATTACATATGTCATTATGAAGACCGAACCTAGTTACATATTTCAACACTATATTGGACATTTGGATATGGAAATAGAATTTGCATACGATGAAATCTGTTGGACTTGCAAAAGGTGTAAATGGGAATTGTAAATCTAGGGTTTGTAAATCCTAGGAAGTCCTAGGGCTTGTGGATTAAACCCTAGGTTGGATCTAGATCAAATGTTTCTACTGAAAGAAGAAACCCTTGCTCATGCAAGGAAGGAAGGAAAGTAACTGATGATGAAGAGGGGATGATGAGTTTGCAAATGGATGATTTCTACAAGATGACAAGTATAAAGAGGGAGTTGAAAATTCCCTTCATTCGATCAACAGATAAGTACCTTATATCTCTCTTCCTTGATTATTATCGTTATTGTTTCATTATTAGTTAGCCTCTTATCTTTTCTTTTACTGGTTTGTAATAATTTTTCCTTGGTTTTCCAGTGAAGATTGCACGTACTTCGTGAAGACTGCCATGGCTTTGGAAATAGTTGGAAGCAGTGGAAGAACAGAGCAAAGTTTGTGACAAGAGGATTCTCCCAAAGAGTGATTCTTGTTCAAGAGGGATAAATGATATTGACATTTGGAACCATGCTGGAAGAGCTCTTAGTTCAAGTAGCATAAAGCACATATTCTCCTTGGAAGATGAACATTTGCTTTAGTTAGACTAAAGAAGGATTTGTAGGGACCTTGGGCATGGTATTCCCAAATTGATGTTTATTTGATGAGTCTTGTATTTTTAACAGAAACAAAAGTACTCACGTGTCAGAGGGAGCAACAGTGGTAGAAAGATCTTCCTCCATAATAAAGGGAGCAATCAAGATAAAGAGAGTTGACCTATGAATTTGTGATGAAGGATCTCGGTTGGAAACATTGCTTTATGAATTTGTGATGAATGATCTCGGTTGGATACATTGCTTTGTGGGTGTGGAAAAAGGGAAATATTATTAAGATCCTTCAATGATATGGGATGATGGACTGCGGGATGACTGGAAAGTAGTTGTGATGAATCCAATGAAAGAAGCTAGTTAGTTGAGCCAAAGCATGTGTACATCTTCTATTCACAGGTTCAGCTTGGGGTCTGCTATGATGAGCAGGAAGCTAACAACACTACTGAAACAGAGTATATTGCAATTTTCTTGGCAAGTTGTGAAGCAGGATAACTTCAAGATTGTTTAATCAAGTGTGGGAGACGACTGTGGTGAAAGGTCAAAGAACGTGGAGCAGTGAGGCTCCTATGTATTTCTATGATTGAGTTGGCTGCTAACATTCTCACAAAAGCCTCTGTACCTGGATGAAGTCGGGGTACTTCTAGGACAAGCTTGGAGTGATTGAGAATGCTTCCCTTGGTTGAATGGAGTGTTGATGTTGTAACATCTATGTGCGAAGAATCTCCCCTTGGTCATGGGGTTTGCCCTGGAAGCCATGGAGTTTGGTTGGGGAGATTGACTCAAACATCAAGGCCTGGATTGCTCCCTTAGGTCATGGGGTTTGACTGGGAAACCATGGTTTATGGTTGGGGATATTGGCCCTATAAGCATCTAAGCTTGGATTTCTCCCTTTCTCATGGGGTTTGACGTGGAAGCCATTATGTTTTGCTGGGAAGATTGGCTCATTAAGCATCAAGGCCTGGATTCCTCCCCTAGTCATGGATTTTGACCATATTGCCATGGGGTTTGGCTAGTGGGTTGAGCTTGTTCCTTATAGCATCGGGCAAGTATTTACCATTCAATGACATGTGACGAGATGTGGAATGGTAAATGGGGCCCCGAGTTTCACCATGGGTCCAGTGGGGCTCATGACATGTCTCCAACCGATGACTTGTTGAGTTGGTGACCCTAGGACTAGTGGGTGACTAGTTCCTCCTTTGATGTTGATGCAGGGATGCTTTCCTCATGGTTCTGGTGTTGAACATAATGTGGATGGATACATCAACACAACCGAGGTCATTCAACATTTTCTTGGAATATATAAATTTTCAACAAGAGAATATCTGGATAGCTAGGTCACATGACATGTCCTTAGGGGTCCCGTTTCTCGTATTTCACATGTTAGACATGACACAACCCATAAAACGTGTTCGGAACGTTTTTCAACGTGTCCTAAAATTAGGACACGTGTTTGGGCTATGTCAGACACATGCCTTAACGTGTCTTGATTTTAGGACACGTGTCCCACTAAAATCCCAATGTAAAAAGCATCGCGTCTTGATTTTTTTTTTCATTTTTTCTGTCAATTTTGTGTCTGTTCGTGAGGCGTTAGCCAACATGGATCTTAATGACCCAGTGCTAGAGCCAGTCACTTTTGATGACGAGTCTCTTGAGGGGTCATCCTCCACACCAACAAACGCAACAAGAGATCTTGGATTGGGCATAGAGAGGGATGGAGCAAAGTTAGATGGCAGTGGTAGTGATGGTGATTATGACATGGAGGAGGACTTGGACTATTGATAGAGTTGTGACTAGTGAGTCATGATGACCAGTACCACTGACGAGCTATGATATTCCTACCTATTTTGTATCTACTCTATTTTTTATTTTCTAGTGGCATTCCCTTGGTATATGTAATACATTTTGAATTTGATGACTTAATGAAAAATATGCAATTTATGGTTTTAATATCTAAGTTTTACTTCTAAATTTCTATTTTATTTTATCAATCATGATATTTTCAAATTTCTAGTTTCTTATGTGGTTGAACAATTGTTTTTTTCACAAAGAAAAAATTCGTAATTTTATTTATGAGTAAACAAAATTACATGTTACATGAGCTGGTAATAGTCCAAAGACGTAGAAAATGCCGCTGATAAAAATACAGAGAAAAAACAATTAGGATTTTCTCCCTTTTTTCTTTTCAACCTTGCGCCAAGCACCTTGTGTTGGCGTGGTCTCGATAAGGACAAGCTGATTTCCTTCCGTTTGTGCTCCGATGTCCTTATCAGAGTCTGATGTGTCTGAAGTGTGTGTTCTTTTGTAACCCCCACTGTCTGGTGCTCCAGGTACCATATCCTGCTGAGTCTTTGTGGTGGTGTCGAGTGGATCTTTCATTTCCTGTTCTTGTGTGCCCAAGGAGGTATCTGTTTGTTGATTTTCATGTGGTGAGGGTTCCTCCTCTTCGTCCTGTAGCTCTGGCTCTTCAAAGGGAAATTGCCAACCTTGCGCCTTGCTCCTAAGCTCGTTATCCCTTTTAGCTGCCGGGCATGAGTTTTGTAAGTGTCCTGTGCATCTGCATATCCGGCATCTGAAGGCTGTGTTCTCATAATCTAGATGCTGTGTCCATCTCTGTTGTTTGTTATTCAACATGATGCACTCTGGGAGTCCCTTACTCAAGTCAACCTCCACACAGATTCGTGCAAAGGTGAAAATGCGCTCCTCCAGGCGTTGAGTATCTGTTTTAATGTATCTGCCAAGGGTGTTTCCAATGCAGCCAAGAACATTTTCATTCCAAAAATGTAGCGGGAGATTGTAGAGCCTCACCCAGACCGGCATTCTAGTCACCTCCATAGTGTTGGCATCAAAATTTGGGAACCATGGTGTGATGAAGAGTCCCGTGGAGCCCCAGAACCATGGTCCTTGGCTAATAATGGAATCTCTGGCCTCCGTAGATGAAAATTTGACAATGAAGAACCCCTTAGAACATAGGTGTATTTCACATTCCATGGTCCAGTTTGTAAAAATCCAATGGAACAGCTCCATTGCTTTGGGCCAGAAGCAGTTGAATCTGCCTATTATTGCTTCAGATTCATAGGCATTTCTATGCATATCAATATCTAGACTGTCTATATTTATTTCAGGCACACTGTCCTGCAATTCCACAATGTATGGCTTGGGAGAGCTTTCTGCAGGGGCATCAGGTACTGTAGTTTTGTTTTTGTCCCCCTGTAAAACATTTCTGTATGTACCTTTTGTGTTTACTGTTTTGGATGCACTTGCACCCATGGGGGTTCCATGTGCTCTGTTTTGGCCCATCATTCCATCCCGCAGTCTAAGATTGAGACAAATAGAAGACCCAGTAGCAATGGCATAATATTTCAGAGAGCAATGATCAACTAAAGCTTTCCCCCCAAAAATCAATGACTGTAAATGGAATGGGTATCCCGCAACAGTCTGGATTTTTTCCTTCAGATAAAGAATCAAGTCTGTGTTCCGAATCCATAAAATAAAACTATTTCCTACGGGAGGCTTAATGAATATTTGATATGGGACTGAGCCTACCTGAAGGTCGATATTGCAGATATGCAGGCAACCCTTAGGTTCATTCATGGCGAGCGCACAGACCTGTGTCCGATTTTCTTTAGCGTTGATGATGGATTCAGCCGCTGGCTCTTCCTGAATCGCCAGCTTCTGTGGTGGCCAATCAGGTTCTGATATCCCTGCAAATACAGTGATGGCCGGTAATCCAAGCTCAGCCCACCCGCGAGAACCAGCATAAAGGGGAATAGGACATTGAAAAAAAACGCAGAAAGTGCGCAGGTGCAGAGCACGATGGCCAATGGGTCTATTAATCCCAGCGCATCCCACCAGAGTGTAAACCCGAGCGACATTCCCACCACCTCCATTTGATAAGGGTGCATCGATCAAGCACGAAATGAAAAGCGAGCGCACAGTCCGCCATTCAGGTCTGCAGGGGACCCCAAATGTCAATCCATCCGTCGCCAGGCCGCTCAAAGGGAAATATTGGTTCCCACGTCCCACAGAAACATCTCCGCGAGGGACGGCAGAGAACCCCCAGAGTTCGATTCCATGGAAGCACCCCCTGAACAGTGTGTTCTGGCCAGCGGCGGCAGCGTTGGTAGCAAGAAACCCTAGGTTGGAGGAAAAAACGCCCGCGCTCTCCATTCTCCGAATCTGTCCTTGAACAATTGTTAATAACATGAACAATGTAGATTAAATTGTGAACATCATTGATGTAGTAAATTAATAAACTAACTAGTTTTAAAATTGTAAATTTGTAAAACAAAACTAGTAAATTACTAATTAGACATCATCATGATTCATATCTATAGATGTTCCAATTTCTAAAAAAATATGGATCAGACATTATATTTCAATATTTTTTTAATATATATATATATCAAATGTGTCCCTCGTGTCCTGTTTTCGAGGTCGTTGTGTCTCGTGTCAAATACTCGTATTTATATGTCCTCCGTGTCCCATGCCCTCACGTCATGTGACTTAGTTGGAAAATCATTATGAATACCTCCCTAGCTAAGAGGGAGTGTTCAATTTTGTAGCTATGGTTAGTCTTCATAACTAATATTTTTAACCCTCCAAATATATGTAATAATAAATCAAGACATGTTCATCATGCCGGTTTCAAAAGAGAAAATTTTGAATTTTAATTTTGAAATTTTGACTCCAAGATGATCAAGTCGACCCTCCATCAAGTCACCATTTCGGCCTCCCAGAACACTATATATATCACTCATCCTCCTCCACAAGGCACGATTTGGGTCATCGCATAACAAAGTATGTTCTGCTCATTCATGTGAAGGAGACAAAGACAAGAAGGCCGAAATTAGTAGATTGATTGAGTACTCTCTCTCTCTTTCTTGTTTGACCTCACACGTGTGGAGTTTCTCTCTTCTGCTGACCTCGCACATGTGGAGACTGGGCAGACTTCTGGGCAAGTAGACCGAGTTTTTCTAGGTGCAGAAGGATGCCGAATTTTGGCCTAAGCAGATCAGATAGGGCTGAGTTACCTGAGCAACAGTTTGACTGATTAAGAAGACAGTTTGGCCAAGTTTGACCTGGGTTTGGTTATTGGTTAGTATGACTTGATTTCTCTAGAAAATTCAGATTGTATTCCTTGTTGAAATGGACAAATTCTCTTAGAAAAAGTTGCCGGGTTTTTCCTAGGTTAAATTTTTGTGCCCCTTTTGTTTGGCTGTCTCTTTATGTTTCTACTGTTATTATTGTTTTAATGTGGAATATTTCCCATGTATAGTTTCTTAATAATGAAGTGAAACAATATAAATAATGAAGAAATCATTGGAAGTAATTATCAGTTTAGGAAATCCTGAAAGCTCAGCAATAGGCTACTACATCCTCCTCTGGGTAATTTAATTAGAAGAGGACATTACAAACTCTGAGAAGTGTGAAGTAGAAATTGTGTCATTAAGGAAAGAATTAGAGAAGCTCAACAAAAACACAAAAATCTCTCAAATTTTAGATGCCATTCTCAGTAGTCAAAGATCACCATATGACAAGACAGGTCTTGGTTGAATGGGTGAGACTTCATACAAAGAAGATGCAAGTCCTAAGTCATCAGAAAATAAAGTTGGAGAAAAGTCTGAAATCTCCAATGACAGTTAAAGCAAGGAAAGAAGTCAGGATGAGTTTGGAAAACTGCTACACCAAGAAGCTACGCTGATGCTGTCAAGGGGTCCATTCATAATGCAAGTAGCAATATAATAATTGACAAGGACCAACAAAGAATTGAATCATCTCCAAAGCAGAACAACTACAGAAGAATTGGTTCATCAAGGCAATCATACACAACAAGGTATCAAACTATTTTCTTGGTCACTACTTTTCATGCAATAATTTTGGACATCAAGCAAGAGATTGTAAAGCCTATGCAAAAAATGGTTATGTAAGAGTTTCTCATCAAACATCTATAAATTAGTCTGTAGGCAACAAAATCAGAAATACTGATGGGTTCAATAACAAAAATTATAATTCATTTGCTCCATTATCCAAGTATAGTGTATAATGTTACATGTGTAACAATTTTGGACATATGACTTGAGCTTGTCCTACAAAATCAAGAGAAGGGTTTTGGAAGAGAAAACAAGAGGAAACACCAACAGAAAAATGCGGACTAGTCATATATGCTCGAAACAATGAAAGTCAGTGGCATGTTGATAGCAGATGCTCTACGCACATGACAAGAGATCAAAAGAAATTTTCTACTTTAAAAGAAAAAAAAGGAGGAAATGTGACTTTGGAGACAATGGATTTGCAAGGATTGCTGGAAGAGGTACGATAAGCCTTGACAATGGTAGGGCTAAAGCACAAAATGTTTTATATGTTGAAGGACACAAACATAATCTTCCAAGTGTCAGCGAAATGTGCGATCAAGGTTATGACCTCACTTTCCATGCTAAAGCATGTAAAATAAGAAAGATAGATTCAGGGATTTTAGTGGGAAGATCAATAAGGACTCTGAAAAATGTATATATCCTTGATGAAATTCAAGAAGAAAATGCTACATTGATCACACAGATGAAAGTTGGTTGTAGCATACAAGGTTCAGACACTTGAGCTTCGACAATTTGGTAAAAATTAGTAGGACACAAGTAGTGAGAGATATGCCCAATATGTCAAAACCAACAAATGTCGTCTGCAAATCATGCCAACATGGGTTATAGATGAGAGTGAGATTCAAGTCAAAAGAGTGCTCAACATCAAGATCATTGGAGTTTGTTTACACAGATCTATGCAGACCAACAAGAACACCAACTTTACAAGGTGAAAGTTACTTTATGCTGTTTTCTATATTAATGATGAGAAGGGAAACCTAGCCCTAGAATCCTAATAGTTTCCAGCTTCATCGCACTTGTCTCTGCCTATAATCTGACATGGTATCAGAGCAGCCTGCAGGTTTGTAAGACTCTTCACAGAATGGAGGGCAGATAGATCAGATTGGAGAAGAATCCCTGCCAGGAGGTGAAACTGGTCTGGTTAGATCTCATTGTACATATATGTCAACCTATGCACCATCAGAGTGTACCATGACCTGCTGCTTAAGTAATTTTCATGCAGCTCCAATTGTACCAAACTCTCCAACACGTTGGGTATTTCTCTGTGCAGTGAATTGTATGACAGAACCAACTGTTCTATATTGTTCTGATCGCCCACATTCAAAGGTATGGAGCCTGTGAATTTGTCATGGGACAAATTCAAAGGAGAATTTGCTACCGAGGGTGCCACTATTGATTTCTTATTTGCATTGGGCCAAGCTACCATTTATTTGTTGTAGTCGCTGGTTTGGTGATTAAAAGCTATATCTGATCTAGCTAGATTTGAGCTAGCTACATCATATAGATTGAAGATGAATGATTGTTTGTATATACCAAAACTAGGTTAGTCGCTAAGGGAATGGATTTGCGGCCAACCGTAATGGAGAGCTCACACCCATAGATTTTCCTGTCAAGGAGTTGTGTGAGCTTTTGTTTAATAAGGGTGAATAAGGGTGTGAACCGAAGGAATGATCCATGTTTGTGCTGTTAGAGGATGTGATTTTTAGGTGTTTGAAGGCCATATTGTGCCGGATCTAATGAACTAAACCCCCATTAGTCAAGTTTAGGTCTTTGTGCATGAAGAGTATTCCAGGTAGATATATTACAAAAGAGAGCTCAAAGGCAATATATTTTCCAAGTTTGCTTTGATTTAAGATTTGGTTTTCACTATTGCTGACTTGTCCATGAATAGTTTTTTTAAGAAATGGCTTCTACAAGTAATCTAGTGCAAATAAAGGGACTAGTTCTTGTTGGCAAGAACTATGAGTTTTGGTCTTTGAGGATGAAAACCTTCTTGCAAGTCCAAGAATGTTGGGAACTAGTGGAGAATGTGTTCTCAGAGCTCACAGGCTAAAACTCATAGTTCTTGCCAACAAGAATTAGTCTCAAAAAATTCAGCATGCAAAATTGAGGAAAAAGGAGAATAAGGACAAGTATTGGATCCAAAGTTCAGTGGAGGACTCAATTTTTTCCAAGAGAATTGGAGCATCTAGTGCAAAGCAAGCTCGAGATATTGTAGAGTGAGCATATTAGGGTAATGACAAAGTGAAGACATTGAAGCTTCAACCCCGAAGGAAAGAGTTTGAAACCTTAAAGATGAAGGATACACATAAAATTGACTAGCTCATAACCAAAGTGATGGGACTTGCGAATCAACTTAGGATCTATGGAGAGTAGATTGAATATCAAAAAATTGTTGAAAAGGTTCTCAGAGACCTGCCAAGAGAATTGGAGCATCTAGTACAAAGCAAGCTCGAGATATTGTAGAGTGAGCATATTAGGGTAATGACAAAGTGAAGACAATGAAGCTTCAACCCCTAAGGAAAGAGTTTGAAACCTTTAAGATGAAGGATGCAGATAAATTGACTAGCTCATGACCAAAGTGATGGGACTTGCGAATCAACTTAGGATTTATGGAGAGTAGATTGAATATCAAAAAATTGTTGAAAAGGTTCTCAAAGACCTGCCTAAGAAATTTGAAATGGTTGTCATTGGCATAGAGGAGTCCAAAGACTTGTCTAATACTAGTAGTAGAAGAATTGATAGGATCTATTTTGTCCCATGAATCAAGAATCAACATGGAAGAGGAATATTTAGAACATGCCTTCAAAACTTATACATCCATTGGTAGAGACAAAGGTCAAAGAGGTAGAGGTAATCATCATACAAAAGAAAGAACAACATCAGAACAGTCAGATCAACCTAAATAGAGGAGTCCAAAGACTTGTCTAATACTAGTAGTAGAAGAATTGACAGGATCTATTTTGTCCCATGAATCAAGAATCAACATGGAAGAGGAATATTTAGAACATGCCTTCAAAACTTATACATCCATTGGTAGAGACAAAGGTCAAAGAGGTAGAGGTAATCATCATACAAAAGAAAGAACAACATCAGAACAGTCAGATCAACCTAAATACTCTCAAAATTAGAGCTGGAGAGTCAAAAGATGGACAAACAAAACCAAAGTCCAATGTTACTACTGCAAAGAGTATGGACACTATGAAAGTGAATGCAAAAATAAATAGCTAGATCTGAACAAGGGTAGAGCTAATGTCTCCAACATCGAAGAAGGAACATTTGAGACAATTTTTATTCTCTTGTCAAATCACTAAAGAAGATCACAACAAGGATCTTTGGTTACTGGATAGTGGCTGCAAAAATCATTTGATAGGTAACAAGAAGTTTTTTCTAGTATTGAGAGCGTTATTGAATGTGAAATTACTTCAGGAGATGATCACCAAGTCAAAGCCTTAGGTAAAGGTGTTATGTCAACCTCAACCAAGCAAAATGAGAACAAAATGTACTCTAGTAGAATGAAACCCCTTTTCTTTCTAGTGGCCCAATTATAACACAACCCGATAACTTAGTAGTGGTTAAGTTTGATTCCTTCAACTTTTAACTAGATTTACAATATTGACTCTTCTAGAGTCTTTTTCATCATAAACGTGGCTAGCCCCTTTTCCATGAACAAATAGGGGCTCATGTGGCATCCTCTCAAATCATGGTGGTCAAAACATGAAAGTCAACTTCTGGGTGGCATAACTTTTGCATACGAACTCTGTTTGATGTTATTCTTGCACTGTTGAAAAGGTATTTATGTGTAAAATAGTGCTAGGGGGTACTATGGTTAAGCAACAAAGTTTTACCCTCCAAAAAATGCCATTTGATGCCTCAAATTGCTTCCAGAATATTTCAAACCCCAATTTTCCAAACTGGGAGGCATCGGTTAAAATGGTCTTGTCACCTAATTCCTCACTTTTTCCACTCTAAAAGCATTGAAATGAATGAAAATGAATATAATGGTCCATTCTGGTTCAAGAACTAGTCCAAACATATATATGTGGACCCATGCAAACTCAGTCCATTGGTGAAAGTTTTTATTTTCCAACGTTTATTGATGATTTTGTAGGAAATTCTGTGTATATTTCCCAAAAAACGAATATGAAACATTCACAAAGTTCAAAGAATTTAATTTTGTAGTAGAAAAACAATGTGGAAAATATGTCAAAGTGCTTAGATTAGATGCAACCTGCATGAGAGTATGACTCAAAGGAGTTTGCAAATTTTTGTAGATAGAAGGGAGTTAAAAGGGAGTTTACCACCAGATATCCTCCATAGAAGAATGGAGTGGCTGAAAGGAAGAATCAAACCATCATGAACATGGTAAGGAGCATGTTCAAAGCTACAAATTTGTCCAGTGAGTTTTGGGTTGAAGCAGTTGCTTGTTCAGTCTACATACTGAACAAATCTCCAACAAACAATGTGAAAGGTAACTTGCCTCAAGAAGCATGGAGTGGCACAAAGTCAAGTGCCTTTCACTACAAAATTTTTGGTTTTATTTCCTATGCACATGTCCCAGAAGAGCTAAGAAGAAAACTTGACAGTAGGAGTGAAAAGTGCTTCTTGATTGGGTATAGTGAATAGTCCAAAGCCTACAGATTGTATAACCTAGTCACCAAGAAATTTGCGGTGAGTAGAGATTGCCAAATTCTTAGAGGAAAAATCTTAGAGTGAGCAAGAAAATGAAACAACGGGCAGCTGAAATCCATCTTTCCAGATAGATGAATAGGTGGAAAGTTCAGGAAATAAAGTCCCTCTACCAATATTGCCAATATTGCAGGTGCAAATACAAGAAGAATAGACTGAAAATAGTTCTTTTTCTAGAGTAGTTGAACAGATTTAATAAAAAATTAGAGAGATGGTCTTTCCAGCTGTGAGTCAGTAGCTCCGGTGAAAAATAAGGAGCTTGAGGGAAATCTATGAGCAATGTGATGCAATGGATCAACTAACTTGCTCTGTCTGATTATCCTATCAACCTACTTATGTCGAAGAGGTAGTGAAAGAAGAGCATTGGGTACAAGCCATGAATGGAGATATTGAAGCCATTGAAAGGAATGAGGCATGGGATCTTGTTGATCTTCCAATAGATAAAACGAACATCGGTGTTAAGTGGGTTTTCGAGACAAAACTGAATGATAAAGGAAAGATAGGGAAACATAAGGCAAGGCTAGTTGCCAAAGGGTTTTCTTAGCAATCTGGTATTGACTATGGTGAAACCTTTGCTCTAGTAGCAAGGTAGGATGCTTTTAGAGTTGTGTTAGCCATAGCAACCCAGAACATATTGCCAATTTACCAGATGGATGTGAAGTCAGCCTTTTTGAATGCCCATTTGAAAAAAGAAGTGTATGTAAATCAGCTACCAGGATTTGGAGTAAAAGGCCAAGAGTACAAAGTGTACAAGCTGAATAAAGCCTTTTATGGCTTGAAGCAAGCCCCGGGAGCTTGGTACAATTGGATCGACTTTTATTTGCTCAACAATGGGTTCAATAGGAACAATAATGAGCCCACTCTCTATACCAAATCAGATCAGCAAGGTGAGATTCCCATAGTTTGTCTTTATGTTGATGATATGATATATACTGGAAATCTAATGTTAAATGAGTTCAAATCTGCCATGAAAAGAGAGTTTGAGATGACAGATCTTGGTCTCATGAAGTACTTTTTGAGAATTGAAGTCAAGCAAAGTACTCAAGGAATTTTCATGTGTCAACAAAAATATGTGACAAATACCTTAAAGAGTTTCAAGATGGACAAATGCAAACCAACATAAACACCTATTGCAACAAGAATAAAACTGAGCAAATAGGATGCTAGATTGACAGTAGATTTAACATTGTGTAAGTGGCTTGTAGGCAGCTTCATGTACCTTACTACAACTGGACTTTATGTTATATATGCAGTTAGTTAGATTTCCAGATATATGGAGTCTCCCAAGGGTTCTCACTGGAAAGCTAGAAAAATAATTTTGAGGCATATTGCAGGTACAACTGATAGCATGCTGGTAGCAGGCCTACAGGATGCACAAACGATGACTTTGCTGGTAGCATTGATTATAGGAAAAGTACCTTGGGATATGCTTTTCATTTAGACACAGGTTTGATCTGATGGGTTCAAAGAAGAAACCCATTGTCTCAATATCTTCCGTGGAAGCAAAATATGTAGCAGCTACTATAACATCATGCCATGCAATATGGTTAAGAAGACTCTTTAAAGATCTTGCACATGTGGGGAAGGAGCCAACTTCTATTTTTTGTGACAACAGTTCAATAATTGCATTGTCCAAGAACCACGAGCTTCACAGGAAAAACAAACAGATTGACATTTGCTATCACTTCATTCGCGAGCTTGTCAACAATGGTGACATTTTCCTTCAATTCTTTGGATCCAAAGATCAACTAGCAGACATCTTCATCAAACCATTGGGAAGAATTGTTTTTGAGTTTGAAAGACAACATTTAGGCATTTTCAGCACCAAAGATTGTAATGGTTGAGACTGAAGGGGAGTGTCAAAATGTAATCTTGCTTGTTGACCTAGTCCGGGGGATTATTTAGTTCTCTGTTGCCATTAATGGTTAGATAGAAAGCTGTTAGAAATTAGTTAGATTGTTATTAGTGTTTTACAGCATCAATCCTATATTGATTGTTTTCTATATTAATGATGAGAAGGGCAACCTAACCCCACTTTTTTCCAGCTTCATCACACCAGTTTCTACCTGTAATTTTACAGAATTTGATCCATAATAAGGCTGGATGGAGGGGGTAAGGGTGGCATTGCCTTATATCATTTTTCCTTTAGGGAAGGGAAGACGGGAGGACTTAAAAGAGGTACATTTTGGGAAGACAATGAGAAAGATCCTCTATAATATTGTATTGGAACCACATTTGTAACTTTCTCAAAATCATCATTCTTCATTTCTTCAGTTCATGCATCAGCTGACGGGTGAGAGGAAGAATCAGTGGGAGCAAGAGTTTGAGAAGAAGTCACCGAAGGAGAAGTAGGGTTCTTCCCTTTATTTCTATATACAGGACTCCTAGTTTGTACCGCTTTATTATTGTTCGAAGCATGTTTATATTATTCAGGAGCAAAAAGGTCCACCATTGGGTGTGTTGGGTATACTTGTGAATTCCAATTGACTACAGTAAGCGAGACATGTACGAAAACATCGTCAGGGTGCTCTCTGGATGAAATCCTTTCATTCGCATTGATATGTAGGGGAACCAGCACAAGGTGACTGACAAGGGATTCAATTGTCTCGATCATAATTGTCCAAACAAAGTGAACGATAAAGATTTGCCTGAGCTATTCTGGGGCTGATAGTCTCCACGCTTGATTAGGAAGTCTAGAGATCTAATTTCTATTTCCATTTTATCTTTGTGGGTGGGGGCGGTGGATAGCAGTGGATGGTCAGTCATTTGCTTTCTCACTTTAACCCTCTCATTTGAATGATTGTGCAGCATTTTTTCCAAAGTCTGCGACTAATTAGGATCGGAGATACCTAATGTATCTTCCTTATTTTATTTCCTTCGTTAGAATCAAGATGAGGGCTCCACATCTGTTCCTCCAGGGCTTTCCCAATGTAGGAATTTTGCTTCCGACTTCCGGTGCTCATCTTCAATTTCCTATTTTCGTGGCAAAATCGTCTACATCTCAAATGAAATTTGTGTGTCGGAGGGAGCTCATTCATGATAATAAAATAGATAATGACCAATGGGCTCAACATTGGCATGGATTTATTACAGACTGTCAAAATGAAAATTTAATTCTCTGATGGTTTTTCTTTTGTCATCTTCATGGTAGTTAGCTTAGTCAAGACGTCTCCCAGCTATGAATAGAGTGGATGACCAGAAACAACTATGAAGCTCTCACTTGCCCTTGAAAGTCTTTCTAAGAAGGTGAATTGCCACAACGTAGGTGGTTATATTATATGTCTTATATAAATCTGAAATGCCTTTGAGATGTCTCACGTTCAAGAGATCTCCCAGCCATTAAAAGAGTTGATGACCAGAGCCAACTATTAAGCACTAGTCGTTTAAAGTCTTTCTAGTAAGGTGGATTGTGAGAGCGTAGGTGGTTATATTATATGTCTTATATAATTTTGAAATACCATTGAGATGTGTCTCAGTGTAACTAACCCATCTTAGTGGAATAAAAATAGATCTTTAGTGGACTGCTAGTAATATGCCAATGGGAGTGGTTACACCAAAGGGACCATTTTCAATGAAGGTCATGGTCGACTAAGCAATGAGAATGGAACAAAAGTATATCTTCAATGTTTTGCTTGTAACACTCCAAGATGACCTCTTTTATGTATTCATACATTTTATTATTATTAGGTTGGTGAGCTAGGTTGTGTTGGACTTGCATGCCCATATATTTGTTTTAGGGCTTGTGTGCCTATGTGTACATGTTTTGAGGCCAGGGTGCCTATTTGATTAAGGCCAAAGAGCACATTTGCAAAAAGGTTAGTGAGCCTCACGCTATAATATCTAATCACATTCATGATAATTAAACACACCATGGCTATACACCATCGAATGAAAATAGTATGAGGGGTTATGACTCTCTAGGAAAAAGGCCAACTAACATCTAATGACGTTCATGCGGAGAGTACCAAATAAGGATTAGGCTAGGTGCCAATTGCAATAGCCTCCACACCTATAGCTCCGCATCCCCTAGCTTGCATAACCCAAACTAGTGCACCCCTTCTTTGCCACTGCAATCCATCGGGTTGTGCCATTACCATTTCTTCCATCACAAACCAATCAGGAAGTCTCAGTGCTGTGTAGCTTTGAGATTTCCAACTACCTTGAGGAGTCTTCTAGGCACCCCTTAGGTCTCACACTAGGCAAACCAACCACACAAATTCCTCCTCCAAGCTCTAGCCTTACCCAAGATGAGCAAGGAGAATTGACCATAACATTCATTGGGAAAACTAGCCCTTTGTAACATACCCAACCCCAAGGTCACTTTATGGAGGTGGGATATCCAAATTTTTCCTCTTTTAACCATCTCAAACCTCCTTTTGGAGGTCACTATCGTCTTTTATGCGTCAAGAGTTTTCTAGTGATATAGATTTTATCTCATTCTGAGCAATGGGCACAAAGTTATGGCTCTAAGAGTATTCACTATCTTATGCCATGTCAACAACTGTATAAGCGACATGTGATAGACCCATGCTTGCATGTCATCATCATATAGTGAACTATTTTCAAGCCAGACACATTAACTGCTAGGTCATTTCATTTTTCCTCTGTTGTGGCTATTTCTAATTCTTTCGGATTCCCAAATTTGGGCACATGCACTCTAGTCAATAGGTTCAGATATTTGGATTTGAATGTTTCTAAAAGTCCCCTTCTATTAAAAATCCATATTTCCGGATTCCTACTTCGATCAACAGGTCAACTATCTAGATTTTTAGATTCCTAGATATCCATAACATTTGTTATCTGGAAAAACCAAAATGTCCTATTACACCCAAAAGCAATATTTCAAACTTTGGAGTCCTGGGCATGCGGAACATCCATTATCTATGTCATGCCCATCCATTATAAATGTCACCTCCATGATGATTGCCACTTGGGCCTTCATCCTAGCAGTGTCACACCTTTATGCCACATCATCATCTTGCCACCTTAGCATCGTTAATGTGGATCAATCTTTCACACTTTCAAATATCGGGATATCTAGACCACCCGACATTCAAAATAACTAAAAAATCCATTTTCTAAAAACTCCCAAATCTTAGACTTTCGGTCTCCATGTCATGCACTATGAAAAATGCCAAATTAGTTCCTTCACACCATCGTGCCACATCAATGTGCCATGTCAATCTGCCATATCATCATAACCTATCCATATCACCATGTTAGCAACGATAGGTTAGCATGCCACATCAACCCTTGCTCACCTGTATGACTTGGGGTTGCTTATGTGGATGCCATGGGAGCATCCCATATTCCGCCTTAGCATTTAGATCTAGGTTACAATTTTCATTTTTACCCTTATATTCCGAAAAGTCCTAGATCTTAGATAAATTATGTAGCTTTGTCATCAGGGTTACTTGTGGTATTAGGTTCCAATGCCGCAAGCTTTTGTCCATTTGACCATTCAACATTTGGATGATTATTTGGGCTATAATTTAAAAGTTTTTCTAGATGCACATATAATTAGATATTTATAACATTTGACCATCTGCTGATAGTAATCACAAGATAATACGTTTAGATACTTGGATATCTGCATATCCAATTATTCGAGGCATCTGACCCCCATTAAACATTTGCCCCCTTTATCCCTTCTCTAAAGTGGCAGGCCTTGGTCAGAATGATTGCCGATGCATTTGACCAAGGGCTAAGGCTAACTCTTGGGCACCAAATTTTACAGGTTTATTAGGAATCCGTAAATTAAAGGTTTTTGCCTTCTCCATAGTCTAAATCTGAATCCAAAGGGGTCAAGCACTTACCCATAATTATTTGAAGGGTTAATAAATCCTCTTCAACGAGTAGAGGCATCCATAAAATTCCAAATCATTGCTACCAACCAGGCATCTGTCTAATGGAGTCAAATGAGGTCGTAAGGCCAAATCCCCAAATTTGGCCTAAAAGTGTGAGATCCCTCTCACACATTTTAATCTAATAAATCCAAGCTTCAAATCCCTTATATGTACAATTAGAGAAGCTGACATTATGAATTATTTCTCCAGGAAACAATGTTATCATAAAACTCTTTATCAATTGAATGTTCACACACACACACACTATAGGTTTATGATAGCCCAAGGTTATTAAGAGCTTTACAAATATATTTATACTAAGCTCTGTAGATGTTTTAAATAAGGGCACTTGCCATAGCTCTTCTAAGGTTTCCATTCAAGGAAGACCTCCAAACCTTCTCATCCCAAGTAGACATATAAATCATGCTTAATCCTATAACTAGTCCAATAAGGCCATTCATAATAACAAATAATTAAGGGCCGTAAGACCTCCAAGTTTTCTCATCCCAATCAAGGGTATAAATCAACTGCTTAATCCTACAACTAGTCCAATAAGGCTATTCACAATAATAACCTTAAAGCCCAACTCAACTACCCTGTCATGCCTTAGTTAACATGCTCAAAATGCTAATGCAAGTACACATAAACACATAATTTATAACATCATACATGCATAAGAATTATGCATAACATTAAGCATAAATAACTAACAAAATATATGCACAACATTAAGCATAAATAACTCACAAAAGATATACACATCAAATATACACAATAATATACACAACATTAAGCATAAATAACTCACAAAAGTTATACACATCAAATATACACAATAATATACACAACATTAAGCGTTCAAACACATAATTGGAATATTTATCTGCTATAGAAATCAACTAACTGGTTGTAGAACTTAGATGTTCCTCTTAGCCATAAACCACACTACTCATAATCTCTCATCAATAGGCCACCCCGAGCCGGGGCTATGACTCCACCAAGGACAAGGTCACTTAGAGCCAACTATAGTCATGCAGACAATACAAACAAGTACTAGGTTAGATGCCAACTCCAGTAGCCTGCTTAACTACAACCATGTATTTTCTAACCTGCACAATCGAAGGTAGCACCCATTCTCTACCTCTACAATCCAAAAGGCTATGGCACTACCATTCTTGCGCTTCCAGTATAGACTAGTTAGGAAGTTTCAAAGTTCTGTAGCTTCAGGAATTTTGGATGCCCTTAGGAGTCTTCTAGGCACCCCTTAGGCCTCACATTAGGCAAATCAACCTGACCAATTCCCTCTCCAAGCTCTAACCTTACTCAGGAGAATTGGTCACATCATTCATTAGGCAAACTACCTCAACTAATACCCCCTCCAAGGTCTAGCCTTAACCAAGACAAACAAAGAGAATTTCTCATAGCATTCATTAGGCAATTCGGCCCAACCAATTCCCTCTCAAGCTCTAGCCTTAACCAAGACAAGCAAGGAGAATTTTCCATAGAATTCACTAGGAAAACTGACCCAACCAATTTCCCCTCCAAGCTCCATGCTTGCCCAAAGCAAGCAAGGAGAATTGGCCACAACATTCATTGGGCAAACCAACCCAACCAAGCTCCAACTTTACCTAAGACATGCAAGGAGAATTGGCCATAATATTCACTAGATTGTAGGGTTCAACTGATGATTGAGCTCACAACTCAACTCCTCTTAGCATATCCAATAAGAAACAATATAGGGAAAATTTTAGGGGCTAATATTTGCATGTGGGCTGGTTTTCTATGCTTTTTCCAAAAAAGAGGATTCTCTAATTTCCATTTTTTCTAAAAAGTATTCACCCAAATTTTATTGTATAAAAATATTTTACCTCAAAAATCACCAAAATTTCATATAGAGACTACATAAAATTATTAGAAATTTGAATATTTTTATAAAAATATCACCAAACACTTTAGAGATTACATATTATGGATTAGTGAGATTCACCAAGGTTCCTAAACTTTAAGATAAATTTCCATCCTTAAAATTTTCCCTGGAACTGTAAATGAAATTGGAATCAAACACCAGGGAACTCATGGACATGATGGTCTAATGATATGATAATTATCCATGCCAGAATGGTGGGAAACTCGACTCATACGTGCATGGGATATATTTGCCAAGTGGCACATAAGGAACTGACTTAGGCTTATGCTATGTGAGTCACACTCTTAGTTATGCTCATAAGTCAATTTTGGAAAAATATTATTTCCAAGAATTAGGAACCATGTTATGATTCCACCCTCTCACCTTTCCCTATTATGGAGTCTTAGCCTCCCATACTCTTTCTGTTTAGTGGTCTGCAACCATGGTGTATTTTATTATCATGGATGTGATTACATATTACAACATTAGGCTTGTTGGCATTTTTGTACATAGGCTCTTTGGCCTTAATCATAGAGGCACTCTAGTATCAAAACATGTACACATAGGCTTGTATGCTTAAAAACAAATACATGGGCATGCAAGCCCAACACAACCTGGTTCACTAGCCTAATAATAATAAGATGTACAAATACATGGAAGGGGTCATCCTAGAGTTGTTACATCCTCCTCTCCCTTAAATATGCAATGTCCTCAATGCATTATTTACACATATATAGTCAAAAATCCTTAGCCTTGAGCTCTATTTTCTTCGAGATATGCCTTTCATGCCTTTGGTCTTCAATGATTCTTATTGATATCATTGTCTTCGGCTTTACGAGTTACCTCAGGGAGTAATTTATTCTTTGACACACCTTTATGATTCCATCCATATACTCTACTCACCTTTCGAGCTCAAGGGATCCATAGTTTACCAATGTGTTATGGAGTTGCCTCTCCCTTTCCATACTCACTCATTAGGCTTAGGGATCCCCTTTTCTGCACTCACAATCCATTAGGAAATCTGTCATTTTCTAATATGCTCATGTAAGGAGAGTGTGAACTCCTCACTAGACATCCATTGGTAATTATTATTCTATAATTCATGGTAACCATAGGGTCTTGTGTCATCAGTGTGACCTTCTTCCAAAGCTTTCTTTTTTCTGCCAATTTTTTTATTTACAAATTTTCCTCCTGATAGAGATTCAATATAGTCCTTTGATATTGATTATGTCAACCTACAACATCTTTGTTGCAATTAACCAATAGCTTTTGAAATGTAATCACTCTCCCGAGTTAGTGGCCAATTCACCATTTCAGCTGTTAACAAGAACATTTTCATAAACATTTTTAATATACATGCATTCATTATGCAGTTAACAATGCTTGCGATCATATTCACAAATGTGTCAGCATGCCTATGTGCATGTCTTCCATTTTCACATTGTATATTTACTCATGCATATCTATTCAATGCATTTGTTGAAAATGTAGCGAGTAAAGGTCTTCTCGCTTGTGCTTTAGGCAATGAAGAAGAAGACCTCAAATTGTCTTTCTCTCAGTATGAGTGCGATATCACGAGTTAGAATTTAGTTAGGATTAGTTATTTCCAATTTACTCAAATAATCATCCAGTTAGCATGCGTAGAGTTGGAGCTTTAGTTAAGTGGAGTATTTAGAAGTTTGATTACAAAATGAGGTGGCAGTTACAAGTTTAGTTAGAATTAGTTAGTCTTCACCCTTGATTGGAGGGAGAATGAGTTAAGACTCCAAGTGCTGATTGGAGAAATATTTAGTTGGACTCTCAGTTAGCTTGCAATCAAAACTTGAGTTTCTAAATTGAGCCAGGCCCCTTGCATGCTCAAATTGGGTCTATAAATAGGAGGATGAAGGCACACAATTTACACAATTTTGTGATAGAATCTTTGATTGTGGAGAGCACAAAATTGTGCATCAATTATGGGCAAGGATTTAGGAGATTGTGCGCAAAATCGAGAGCTTGTGTCTTAAGAAATAGGAGATTACAAGTGCACAAGGAAATAGGGATTTGTACTAAAGAATATGAGCTCCCATGTGCGCTAGGAAATAGGAGAAGTACACAAGGAAATAAGGGCTCCAGTGCGCAAGTTAATAGATGCTGGGATCGGGAAAGAGGCAGGGCAAGTCAAGGGTATTCAATAGGGAAATATTTGCATGCTAGAGGGTCGAGATCAAGCAGTAATCAAGGCAGACCAAGATCAATTGTATCAACTGAGATTATGAGAAGCAACAAAATGCTTTCTCAAAGACAAATTGCTTTTTAATAGATCCAATTGCTCAAGAACAATCAATAAAATACCACAACAAAGAAAGCAAGTTTTCCCTTTTGGGTTTCCTGGTAAACAAGTGTGTCAATTTGTGTGATGTGTTTTTATCTCTGGTGTTTTATCTTGTTGCTTATATTTTGTTAATAAACTTTGTATCTTGGTGAAAGTGATTTTGGTTTCAGTTTTTAGTTGCCTTGTTCTCAATTATTCATCTAAGTAGTTGTAGAGTTTCATGGAAATTTAACATGGTATCAGAGTAGAGATCAACATAAAGACCAACACCAAATTGATCATCCAATGAAAAGCTCAAATTAGACAGAAGACTTGCACTAGAGTTTTGAAGAGTAGTATTTTTGGATAATAGTATGGCATTCCAAGGACTAAGGGCAGATCCTAGTTTAGGGGGAGTGTCGAACTTCTGCCCATGGAAGGAGTGGATCTCAATGGTGTTGGAGGATAATAAGGAGTTAGAATTTGCGAAGAATCAAATAATGCCACCTCAAGATGCCCAACAATTGATCCAACATAACAAGCATGATACCATGGCGAGGATGATCATTCTTGAGGGGGTCAAAGACCATATTATCCACATGTCCATGGGAAGAAGACAACATATGAGATGTGGAAAGCCATCTTAGATCTATATTAGGGTTCCAATGATTCTAGGAAGCTTGCTCTTAAGGACAAGCTAAAAAATATTTGGATGAGCAAGAAGAGCCAATCATTACGTATCTTTCAAAGTTTACCTAGGTTCGGGATGAGCTAGATGGAATGGGCGAGATGGTAATAGATAAATACCTTGTGAGCCTTTCACTACTGGGACTTCATAAGTCGTGGTATAATTTCCAAGATGCAGTTCCTGCTAGATAAAATCTACCAGGATGGGAGAGGTTATGGAGTGATCGCATCCAAGAATAAATTAGGAGAGAGACGAGAGCTGGGAGATCAAATAAGACAAAGGACAAGGAGAAATTTGCCTTGGTAAGTAAAGGCAACAAAGCCAAGGGAAAGAAGGGCCAAGGAGAGGTCGAGTCCATTCAGAAGGGAGAAGAGAAGAAGAAGGATTTGAGCAAGGTCAAGTGCTTCCATTTCTACGAATTCAGGCACTTTACCACTAAATGTCCTAATCAGAAGGAGGAGTCCAGTAAGAATCATGTGGCTGCATCAGCTGAGGTAGATGTGTTTTCCTCTCAGTTCGAGAAAGATTTATCATTGATAGCTTGCATGGAAAACTCAATAGGAAACAACGTATGGTATATTGATTATGAAGCATTCTTCCATATCACCAGGAAAAAGGAAAACTTTAGCCACTTGAAGGAGAAGGACATGAAGTTTCACATTGAGCTAGTAGATGATGGAAAGTATGCGAATAGGGGAGTTGGTACTGTTACTTTTAAGAGGTAGTTAGGTAGCTCTCTTCATCTCTTCATCTCAGGGATGTCCTCATGTTCCAGGCTTGAAGAAGAACCTTATTTCTTTTTCCACCCTAGAGGATAAATGTTATGATGTCATCTTCAATAGACGTAAAGCTTACCTCAAGCACTTAGTTTCTGGTTGTATGAAGCACATAGGTATGAGCATGAATAATTTGTACATGCTGTAGGTTGAGACATGCAAAACCTTGAGCAACAAGGCAGGAAGTGTGCATAGTAGAGACATGAGGTTAGAGGAGAGCAGAGCTCTGAGGGAGTCCTTATAGCGAGAGCAGGTTAGAGTACTTGAGGAGGAGCTACTCACTCCCAAGTAGGAGCCTTAGCTAGTATCACAAATTGAGTCTTAGCCAGGTGTCAAGAGGGTTGCACAATAGGATGAGAAAGAGCCAACACAAGATCAAAGACTAGGATGAGTGGAGTCAACGACTCAGTCAATGACTCCCAACATAGGGAGGAGGAGATCTAAGTGGTCCGATTAGGAGGCCCAGGAGTGAGTTGAGACTCCTGAGCACAATGTCCTATGTTAGTATGAATCTTTCGTCGAAAAAGACCACTTTAGCTACGCATAACAAATAGCCCTAACATCAATTATGGTTGCCAATATCTTTAAGTCTGCAGTTAGTTGATCCAAATAATGTTGCACAAATCCAGATCTAAACATAAAAGACATTAAGCGGTAAGAATAAAATGTGGCTCCATGCATCCAATAGACAAGACAAGAACGATGTATTTGAAAGAATTTTTATATTAAAAGGGGGCACCTGAGAGGAAAACAAGAAAGGTGTTTTCCAATTCTCCTCAATGGGATGGGTTCTTGAAAGTCCTCAACATTTCAGATCTAAAATTCCTCTCTCTTGTTGGTGTAGAAAACCCAGACAAACATAGAACTCAATGGGAGCTCACAAGACAAAAATGGAGAAATGTGACCAAGTGTATAGATCCCGAGTGATCTAATGCAATCAAAGGTGACTAATGAATGGGGAAAACCCTTATATTTATGACAAAATATTAGGGTGGTCTAGAACTTGTTGCATGAATAAAATATTATTAATCATATTCTAGAACCACCCTTTAGAAATATTTTATTATATTTGTTGGAGGGAAAATGATTTTTGACTTGGGTCAATTCCTTTATTTATAAATAATAAATAAATAAATGATTTATTTACTATTTTAAGGAAATGGTGGGAATATGATTAAATAAATAATGATTTATTTAATTATTTATAAATGATTTAGTCAAATTTAACTAGGAATATTATTTAAATATGATTTAAATAACTTATTCCTAGGAAATAATCAAATAAATAAGGATTTATTTAATTGATTTCTTTGTTTTGGGTTAAATATGACCAAGAAATATAAACAAATATAGATTTGTTTATTATTTCCTTTTGGGGTTTCCTGTTTAGACCATAAACAACTTAATAAAGGTGTTTTACTAAGTTATTTCACATAGTGAAAGCAATTTTACTTAGGGTAAAATTGGCCTTACATGGTGTACTTGGGTTTATCTAATGATAATAGGTTAGATGACCAAAAAAATGGTGTAACAGATTGCCCCCCAACGTACGAGTGTTAGGAGCAAATCGTATGACCGAAGTACGTTGTAAGAACTCAATCACTAGACATCAAGAGGGAAGTCAGAGAGATAAATGTAAGGTAGTCTAATGTGCTAAAGGACTGGACCCTGAGGAGACGAGACTTACAGGTGCAACAAGTCTCTAGTTTATGAAGTGGTACCTGTGCGAAAGGCGGCGGGGGAGGCATACCTATGCCCGCCGAGACAAAGTACAAAAGAATAATATGTCCAGTAAACAAGGAACCGAACTATAAAGTACATGCTGGCATAAATTCGAGCCAGAAAATAGAATGATGAATCCCACATACATGCTGTGCCTGGAATAACAGCCAGGACTTATACAATAATATTTGAGTACATGAGATACAAATACAACCCAAATGCCCCCTATACACGGGGAAGGGCTCGCAAAATCTGACTGATACATGCAAATCGAAGAGTCGCTGCAAGTGGCTGAGGCCGACATCATCAAATGTAAGGAGCTGCATCAAAGGCTGAAAATGAAGAAGTCATCCGGTCATGTGGGGGGCTACCTGCAAGGCCACCCCCTCATGAGGGTTGAGACATCTCACACACACCTAGGAATCACCAATAGTTGCTGCTGCATCACTGGACCATCGAGTATATGGATCACGATCATGCTGAAAGGAGCTCGAACCAAGGTACACCGCTCTCTAGACCTGGCTTCTGGAGTAAATGAGTTGAGGTCGACAGAAGGAGGTCCGCCATAGGTGAGGGATCTCCAACTAAGGCACGAGAGGAAATAGTAGAGCGACTAACAAATGAAAACTATTGATGATAATGAAATGGGGAAAGGTCCAAAGGGGACTGTTATGTATATTTTATTAATTATTAGTTAGATATAGTTATATTAGGTTTTATTAAGTGAAAGGGCATGATCAAAGATCATGCCTCTTCACCAAGGGACACCATGAGGCTATATTTAAAGCCTCGGTGATTCCCCATTGTAATAATCTTTCATCTTTAATCAATAATAATATATACTTATTCAAGTTTACCAGAGTTTTTACACTCCATTGGTATCAGAGCCATCGCTCTTCGGGATCTGTGTGATCACCCAGAATTAAGGAATTACAAGAAAATTCCAAATTGCAAATTTTTCCCTCCCAACACTCTCACGCTCATCCCTTCTTCCCTCATTACTGAGCAACAACATTTTTTTTTTTTTAAAAGAAGAAGAAGAAGAAATTTTTAAAAAGAGAGAAGGAAAGTTAAAATATTTAAAAGAAATAGTTCCAAAAGAAAAAGAAAAAAGAGATATATATAAAGAAGTAAAAAGAAATAAGGAAGAGTAATTGCTCGTGGTTTACAAGCTCGTGGTTTTGGAGCCCATGGTAATTGCCCATGAAGAAATTGGTGGATCTTGAGAAACAGATCAATAATAATTCCGAAGAATTCGGAAAAAGATTAGTTGAACTTGAAGGTACAGTTGCAGGACACTCCGACGACATCAAAAAGGTTCATGACACGACAAATCGAATAGAAAGACAAATGTGGCTAAATCATCATGAGACCACAAAAAAGATGACAGAACTCTTCAATAAGCTAAATGATAAGATAGATAAGTTAATTCAGACACAACCTCTTATATTCCCAAATTTCGAACATAATCAACTGAACAATTCAACTAATTTAGATCATCATCATGAATATAACATGTTTGAAGAAGAGCAATTAAATGAGGTTGAATTGGAAATCAGCTCACATGAAGGCTATAGTGTTGAACCACCTAGAAGTAGAGACTCTGAGATCAACCATGAAAATTATAGAGTTGAGAAACCCAGAGAAGAAAATACAACTCAATCCACTAATAAAGCTAGTAATGCAACAACAAAAGTTATTGAGAACATTTATATAAATGAAAATCCAATGGCAGAAAAAGAAACAATGTTGGTATTCAATGTGACTGCTATCACGGATGCAACAACAGACATAGTCATTGAAAATGAAAGAAACCATGAAAATACAGATGCTTATAAACAACCAAATGTTTCATCCTCAGAATTGAAAGAAAAATGTGAAGAGACAAACACATTCGAAGCCACTGATACAGTGCCAGAAACTGTTGAGGCCTTCGATGTTGACGCCGATATGGTTTTTAAGAAGGAAGCGTTTGATGATGAGGAGAAGTTGCATTGAACGATAATTGTTTGTAACTTACCTCTAAATCTAAAGAGAAATCACGAAAAATCACCAGAAGAACAAGGAATAGTTAGGAAACATGAAAAATTCTTCCAGGATCTACCAATAGAAATACCTCCTAATAAGGAACATGAACATCCAATAGAAGTCAAGAAAGGACCTGATCCTGTCAATGTCAAATCTTGTTGCTATCCACATCACTAAAAGATTGAACTCGAGAAAATGCTCCACGATCTTTTTAAAATGTGGGAAGCAAGAGCTCGCCACTCGAGAAACCCATGCATTCGTCAACATTGTCCATTATTACGTATGCTTTGAGGACAAATCATCTTTAAGAGAGGGGCAATGTTATGTATATTTTATTAATTATTAGTTAGATATAGTTATATTAGGTTTTATTAAGTGAAAGGGCATGATCAAAGATCATGCCTCTTCACCAAGGGACGCCATGAGGCTATATTTAAAGCCTCGGTGATTTCCCATTGTAATCATCTTTCATCTTTTATCAATAATAATATATACTTATTCAAGTTTACACGAGTTTTTACACTTCAGGGACCATAAAAACATGAGTACAAAATGGTATCTCATGACGGAGATCGACACAAACAAGAATGAATATGGAGGCAAAGCGGTGCCCCAAGGAAAAGTGTTGTAAGTGAGGAAATCCAATTTGGAGGAGCGGTGAAGTAAGACTTCGTGGGCAACATGTGTCCTGGTGAAGTAATGAATGATGAAAACAAACATATGCTGGCTATCTACAAGAAAATAAAACATGCATTTCGAACGGGAAATGCTAAGGGTAATATCTCTTAAGATAGAGTGCATTGCGAGGATTAGGAAGGGGGTGGCCTTCAAAGTCCTCTAAAAGATATGCCCCCTTACCAAGATCTTTACTGATGATGTAAGGACCTAGCCATAATGAGCCAAACTTCCCATGACCGAGGGTATCGTGGGCCTGGTCATATACTAGAACAAGGTCACCTTCATGAAAGGTACGAGGGTGTACTTTTTGGTCATACTGAGCTTTGGTGTGCTTTTTGGCCGCTTCAAGAGTTTGCAATGCAACACGATGGTCTTCAGAGGCGCACTCAAGCATGATAAGTCGTTGTTCTAGAGGTTGGGTATCGGGGAGAAGTTCGACGGCCAAATGAAGGGAAGGAATTTCACACTCGATTGGTAAAACTGCCTCCTCGCCAAAGACAAGGTGGAAAGGAGTGAAACCGGTGGCGGTTTTAACAAAAGTACGATAAGCCCACAAAGCAGGGAAGAGCATAAGATGCCAATTGGTTTTGTGCTTATTCACCGTTCATTGAAGCATGGTCTTAAGAATTTTGTTGACTGCTTCAACTTGGCCATTCCCTTGGGGGTAATAGGAGGATGAATATTGGTGCTCAAAACCTAATAGTGAGGATAGCTCATGCCAAATCTCATCTTCAAAATGTCGGCCATGGTCAGAGACCAATTGTTTTGCAACTCCGAATCGAGCAATGACATGGTTAAAGAAAAAGAGGGCTGCGGTGGCTGCCGTATTGTTGAATGTTGGCATAGCTTCAGCCCATTTTGTGAAATAGTCAACCGCCACGATGATATATTTGTGGTTACCAGCAGATGGAGGTCGACATTCCATGAAGTCGATGGCCCATTTACAGAAAGGACCAGCCATGACGACGGGATGGAGGGGAGTGGGGGGAGCTCGTGCCTTAGGGGCGAAATGTTGGCAATTGGAACAGTGTTTGACTGCTTCAATGCAATCGTTGAAGAGAGAAGGCCAAAAATACCCAGCGCGCATGATTTTTTGGGCGGTGGCGAGGCCAAAGAGGTGGCCGCCATAAGCGTCGCTATGACAGGCATTAAGGACTTGCTCGGCTTCAACGTGTGTGAGGCAACGACGAAGGATAGTATCTACTCCACGACGATAAAGGTCGTCGCCGATCAGCCGGTAGCGAGAGGCTTGGTGTCGGATATGTTGTCGAGCATCACGATCAAGATGAAGGGCGAACTTTTGGGTTCGCAAGTAAGTAAGGATGTCACCATACCAAGAATCGTCGGTGGTGATGGTGAATAGATGTTCATCGGGAAGAGTGTCATTAATTGGAGGGTCTTGCGTTCTAGTAGGCAAATCAGAAATGAGTTCAGCGAGGACTAAACCTTTCTTACTTTTTGGGGTGACAAATTCAAGGTCAAATTCTTGGAGGATAACGACCCAACGAGCGTATTTCCCACTGAGGATGCGTCGACTCAATAGGAAAGCCATGGGGTTGGAATTAGTCACAACCTTGGTGGAACGCATGAGGATATAATGACGCAACTTTTGGACCGAGAACACGACAGCTAGCGCTAATTTTTCTTCATGTGAATATGACACAGGTGGACCTGCAAGGTTCTTACTGACATAATAGATCACATGTTCTACACCATTATCATCCTCCTGGATAAGGACACCGGCAACCGAATAGGTGGAAGTGGATATGTATAGGATGAAGTCTCGGTCAAAGTCAGGAGGACGGATCAAGGGAGCGGATGTGAGAGCATGCTTGAGGGCATCAAAAGACTCTTGAGCGTAGGTATCCCAGACAAATGGGGAGTTAGATCGAAGGAGTCTAAGGAAGCCATGTGCGGTAGTGGCATAGTCATGCACGAATCGACGAAGAAAATTAGCTTTACCTTGGAGATTTTGAAGCTGGCGTAAGGTACACGGAATAGGAAGTTCAAGAATGGCTTGAACCTTCAAAGGATCGAGAGTTATCCCGTCTTTAGATACTATGAAGCTGAGGAGACGATCGGCGGGAACGCAGAAGACACATTTCAATGGGTTAAGGCGAATATTGTACTTGCGACATCAGAGAAAAATGGTACGCAGATCATGGAGGTGCTGCGCCTGATGTTTAGAACGCATAGTAAGGTCGTCTAAATAGGCAAGGATAATATGAGCTAAGTCATGGAAACAATAAGACATGGCTCGTTGAAAAGTGGCGCCGACGTTTTTAAGGCCAAATGGCATGACTCGGTATGCAAAAGTGCCCCACGGGCTAATGAACGCGGTTTTAAGTTGATCAGCACGACGGATAACGATTTGGTTGTATCCGAAGAAACCATCCATAAAGGATAGCATCTCGTGCCCCACACACTCATCAATGATTTGGTCAATAAATGGTGTGGGAAAGTTGTCTTTGGGACAAGCTTTGTTCAGATCGCGAAAGTCAGTGCATACTCGAATAGTGCCTTGTTTTTTGAGGACGGGAACTGGGTTGGACACCCAAGTTGTGTACTTGATGGGATAAATGAAACCGGCCTGCCTGAGCTTATCGATTTCGGCTTTGATGGCTTCACGTCTGGAGGGATGAATGGGTCTCAACTTTTGACGGACTGGAGTGGCATCCGGCCATGTGTTGATATGGTGTTCGACAATGGCGGGATCAAGTCCGGGCATTTCAGAATAGGACCAGGCGAAGATATCGCGGAATTCTTTGAAGAGTTTAGTGTAGGCTTCAATTTCTTCCGGAGTGCATTGGGCACCCATGGTGATATGTTCTTCGATTCCTGGTTTGACAGAAATGTCTATTTTGATGGTAGGAGAGATATTGGCCATATTACCTTCTTCGAAAGCGTCAGGTGCAGGGATGGGATTTTTAAACCAATCGACCTTATCGGGAATGAAGTCTTTAGATTCGACAGCATATTGGTCATGGGATTGATGTGGTAGGAAATATGCACGGTGGTGCATATCGTCTCACGGAAAATCAGGTTCAGTCATGGCTTCCATGATGTCTTCATCTGATTGGAAGATGGGAAGAGTTGATGGAATAGGTTGACCGGATGAGGTAGAAATATGAGACTCCTGATTGTGATGGGAAAGGCTCACATGCGCGATGTCACGCGGGGTGACAGAGTGAGCGGGTGAGTGATCAGGCGAAACATCGGGGGAAGGCACTAAGGGGTCGGTTGCTGGGAAGCGCGGTGATGAGGAAAGGTAAAAATGATCGCTGAAGGTTTGGTCTGTTCAATATCAGGATGGGAAATGTTAAAAGGGGTAGACAGGTCGTCAGGTGCTAGTGAAGAGGGTCTATGGTTAAGCGTGGCTTTGAATTGGCGGTATGCGGCTAAAGAGGAACGATACTCGTCAAGGCAGGGGCAGAGGTGGGTATAGTGTCCATGGAAATCACACAAAGAACAAGGGTGATTGGTGCACAAGTTTTTAAGTTTCGGGATGGAATCCGGTATGGTGACATAGACCTCAGGGATATCTGATTCCGAAAACGTTTCATTGACCATGGTCTTGAGATGCGGTAATTCAGGACAGGTATGGGTGGCGTGACCGACAACATCACACAATGCACACTGGATGGTATGCTTTGGAGGTCGAGGAGGGGCAGGGTTTGTCGGGGTAGCCTTGTCTTTGGATGCCCCCCTGTGAGCTTTGCCATTCTTACCCGAAGCAGTCGCAACCGGAGGTGGTTCCGGTTGAGGTGACTGAGGTACTGTTGCAGTGGGAGAAGTCATGGGGATTGGTTGAACCGGGGTCAAAGCAAGATATGGTTTGGGTTGACCCGGCAGGGTAGTGGCTAGAGGGTCAAGATACTAGACGGGTATACCCAAGGTCAAGTTGGGGAGGGATAGGGTGGCCAAGATAGGGACCGAATAGGCTCCGAGAGGGGGAGCAAGGAAGGGTATCTAACCAGCAGGGAAATGGCCAGGAGGAATGGTGCCAAGGGAGTTGATATCGGGTGGAATCGACCCAGGAGGGTAAAGAGGTGTGGGGGAAGAAGGTTCAAAAGGAAGGTTGGCTAGCGGGGGCGAAGGGCTAGGAGCTGGTTGAGGTTGAGGTTGTTGACTAGCCCAAGTGGGCTGTGTAAGGTCAGCCCAAGATGATTGCATCATGCAAATGTTCGCCAAGCTAGGATAAGATACAGGAGGAGGGTTTAGAAAGGTTCCAATCAAGGAGGAGTCTTTATAGACACCGGGGGAAACACTAGTCAAAGAATCAACTGTTGGTTTATTGGTGACAACAAATATGGTGGACTCAGGGGAGGTCTGAGATTTTGGTTCATGACACGTCAATTGGTCGATGGTGACAATCTTTCCATTATGAGGGAAAAACATCTTGCGGGGGACTGCGGATGGGACGACAGACATGGCATAGGTGTAACTATGCCCCAAAAGAATGTTATAGTCAAGAGGGGCGTCGATAACTTCAACGTCGACGCAAACAGTCTTGCCTACAAGGGTGATAGGACAATTACGGAAAAGGCCGATGGGCTGGGAGGCATGACCATCCCACGCACGAAGGGTGATTGTGGAAGGGGCCAGCTCAGGAGATCCAAGTTGTTTCCAAACCGAAGCAGACATCACACAGGTAGATGCCCCCTCATCAATAATACACCGAACGACGTTGGCATTTCGGATTTTGATTGGGATTTGGAAAGCAACGGAAGCAGGAAGGGGGAGATGGTCGGACTGACGAGCGTCAAAAACAATCAATTGGTCATCAGCAGGATCTACAGCACCCATAGCAGATAGTAGAGCCTTCTTTTGAGAAGGACACGACTGGAGGAGTTCCAGTGTTGAAATGGCCGCAAATCATCTACTATGCTATATGAATGGGCAGCCCGACCAGAGACAACATTTCGGCGTAATGGGCCCTTAGGAATCTTGGTATGAACCTCAGCTTTGGGCGGAGGGATTTGCAAGGGACCATTGGGTGTCGACAGAGGCTCTGTAGGACCTGAAGACGGGGACTCGGGGACAGACGGAGCGGGAGTCGTGGAGTAATGACGAGACCGAGTTTGAAGGTTAAGATCGACGGTGAGAGGTTGGTTAGAGGCCATCATGAGAATTTGGTAATCGGAGGAACCAGAAGGGGAAGGTTGAGTGGTTCTCGGGGCATGAGGTGGTTGAGTGGCCATGAATCCTTGTTGAGGGAAAGGATCGGTAAACACAGCGGGTTGAGAAGTAGCCGGATTGGGAGGGATAGTAGGGGAGGAATGTTGTCCCCGCACTAGGGCCTGAGACTCCCACATCTGCCTTATCTGTGGTAATAGGGGACAATCGTGAGTGTAATGTCCATAAACATCGCAACATGAATAGGGCTTATTGGTGCGAAGCGACCTGTTCGGCTTTGGCTGAGAGCCCTGTGGCTGGTTGGCAGTGTTAGGATCAATACTTGAAGGATTGGATCCACGATTACCAGAGGCAGATTGATTGCTTTTCCTCTTTCTTTGAGAAGGAAGAGAATTGGTCGCGCCCTGCTGCGCAAATACTTGCCCTGGAAGGGGTATAAGTGCTGCGGCGGGGGTTGAGAAGGCAAGGGGGTGAGAGGTCCAAACGCTGGAGGAGCTGGGACACCAGGCTGTGGGTAAGGATAAGGGTTAGGATGGGCAACATTGAGGTAAGCAGGAGTGGGGGCAAAAGGAGGAGGCATGCCGTATCCTGGATACATGCTACCTGGAGGGGGGAAAGTGCTGGAGGTGCTGGCCCCTTCTGGAGGGAAACCATAGCCCATAAGAGGTTGAGCAGAGGTATGTGAAAGAGCTCCAACGATACTGTCGGCAGAGTGAGATGCCCCTGGGGAGTTAGTGCCGCCGGGCTTGTGGAGGTCAAGAAGAACGGTATAAAACATAACCAGATTGAGCATAAATAAGGTCATATTTCAAGGCTATTTGGAGGGCGGTTTCTTTGGTTTGAGGGAAATGGGAGGCGACATCTTTGCCAATGGGAGGTAAGAGAGAGCGAAGGAACCAGTCCATATAAACCCAATCTTCAAAGGGAGTAGCGTGACATAAGCTTCTTCTTCGCCGCCATTCCTGGACATGAGGGGAAAGGCGTGTCAAAGAGGATTGACGGAAGGAAGTTAAAAGCTCGGTACCAGTGTCGTATCGGAGAGGTAGCTGGAAATAAGATAAAAAGGCTCGGGCAATGGTCGCAAAAGTGGTATGGGAGGAGGTGGCTTGCTCAACATACCATTTAGAAGCTTCGCCAGTAAGCGTGTGTTGGAACAATCTTAAGATCGATGTGAGCTGCCACGGGTCCGGATGTTCACTTGGGCGGGCAGGAAAATATCCTGATGCCAAGTTTTTCCTGGGCCTTTTAGCAGCACCAACTGGGAACGTTCTGGAGGGGTAGGCGCCAGCTTGCACAGGCAGTTAATCATTGCCACCGTGGCGAATAATCAATCATCACCTACCATGGTGAGACTCCCAGACCGCTGGCGGGAGCAACGGTGCGCCGAGGTAGGTCTCGTAAGTGTTCCATCGGGGCCCGACCGTTGTTACAATCGTCGTCGCTGGCTCTAGGCCCTGAACTAGACATGGTGAAGATAACAGGGGGAGAACCAGGAGTAGGGGGAGAACCCGAACAATCAGAAGAAGAGTCGAAGTGCAGACTCGGGGGAGGACTTACTCGATGACGACGGGAAGGAAGAAGTCGACCAATCGGAAACTGAGGGTGAAGGTCAAGAAGTCTCCGGGAGAAGCGCCTTGGGGGCGCAATGATGACGGGAAGAAGAAAAACCGACAAGGGCAGGGAGGGACAGAATCAAGTGAGGTCAAGGGCAGAGAGGTGCAGTGACAATTGATTTTAAAGTCTTTGCCAGGCGGTGTTAACCAGGCTCTTCTTCACTTAGGGTCAGTGTGTGGCGTGTGTTGATTCTAATTTTTTAAAGCCAGACGTTTTGAGAGTAAAAGAAAAAGTGTGCTACATAACTGAAAATAAATCTGTAAATAACAGTATATAATGCTGAAAAAACATAGAATTTAACAGCTAACATGCATCGATCTAACCCAAGAAGGCGGGTCTCTCAAAACTAGTCTAAAAAGAGGGAAAAATCTAGTCAAAACACACGAAAAAGAGGCCAATAGATCTAAGGTTGGGAGGGACAGGGATCTAAAGGATAAATCTGCTGGAAAGGGGTGCAGAGAACAGCAAAGAGGCAGAGGCAAGGTTGCTGTAACAAAAGGGGAAATTAGCTAAAGGGAGGAGGGACGAAGAGGTGGCCCTAGAGGTAAACCCAAACAAAACTATATGAGGTGATTTGAAAGGGATAAGAGCTGATCGAAATGGATCTGAAAAGGAAGTATCAGATCTGACAATAAGAAGGTTGAAACTCTGAAAATTCAGACGTCTGAAACAGCTAAAACTCGCCCACCAAAAGTGGAGGGTACTAAAGCCCTAAGGGGCAATATTCCCACTTAGTTGAGTGAAACATATCAGAAACAAGTCTAAACGGGCAGAGATAGAGGCTGGAAAACCCTGACAGAAGCTTCAGACAAACCCAGAAAAATTGCTAGAAAATTTCAGAAAAAAGTGCAGGTCGCAGGTTCTGACCTGTTTTCAGTCCAGGTCATAGTTTTGGGGCAGAAAAGTGTGCCCTCCAGTCCAGGTCGCATTTTTTGGGCCGATAAGTGCGACCTGCAGATTCGGGTCTCTCGGCGGCAGATTTCAGAAAAATTTGTCGTCTCAGCTGCGGCTGATGTCTGTCACCTGCGCAATAGGGCCAGAAACACACGGAAGTTAAAAATATTAATGTTTGAGGGTTTTAGAGGTAAAGAACACCATAAAAAATAGGAAAAACAAAAAACTGAAGAGAAACCCTAGGGTCTGAAATAGCTGGATATGCAAGAATATATAAAACGACAGCAGTCGCAAAAGAAAACTCGTGTGGAGTCGCCAATTGTTAGTATGAATATTTCGTCGTAAAAGACCACTTTAGCTACGCATAACAAATAGCCCTAACATCAATTATGGCTTCCAAATATCTTTAAACCTGCAATCAGGTGATCCAAATAATGCTGCACAAATCCAGATCTAAGCATAAAATACATTAAGCAGATAAAGTAAAATGTGGCTCCATGCATCCAATAGACAAGACAAGAACGATGTATTTGAAATAATTTTTATATTATATTGAAAAGGGGGCACCTGAGAGGAAAACAAGAAAGGTGTTTTCTGATTCTCCTCAATGGGATGGGTTCTTGACATTCCTCACCATTTCAGATCTAAAATCTCTCTCTCTTGTTGGTGTAGAAAACCCAGACAAACATATAACTCAATGGGAGCTCACAAGGCAAAAATGGAGAAAATGTGACCAAGTGTATAGATCCAAAGTGATCTAATGCAATCAAAGGTGACTAATGAATGGGGAAAACCCTTCTATTTATAAAAAAATATTGGGGCGATCTAGAACTTGGTGCATGAATAAAATATTATTAATCAAATTCTAGAACCATCCTTTAGGAATATTTTATTATATTTGTTGGAGGGAAAAGGATTTTTGACTTGGGTCAATTCCTTTATTTATAAATAATAAATAAATAAATGATTTATTTACTATTTTAAGGAAATGGTGGGAATATAATTAAATAAATAATGATTTATTTAATTATTTATAAATGATTTAGTCAATTTTAACTAGGAATATTATTTAAATAGGATTTAAATAACTTATTCCTAGGAAATAATCAAATAAATAAGGATTTATTTAATTGATTTCCTTATTTTGGGTTAAATATGACCAGGAAATATAAACAAATATAGATTTGTTTATTATTTCCTTTTGGGGTTTCCCGTTTAGACCATAAACAACTTAATAAAGGTGTTTTACTAAGTTATTTCACATAGTGAAAGCAATTTTACTTAGGGTAAAATTGGCCTTACATGGTGTACTTGGGTTCATCTAATGATAATAGGTTAGATGACCAAAAAAATGGTGTAACATCCTCATTGCCTTACTTGTGTCTCTTTCTGGATCTGCCACTATTTCATCCGTTGGTCTTTTCTCCCGAGTCACGAGGGTTTTTCCTGTATCTACGACTGGTTGTCATCTCAGATTGACTTTGATTCTTCCAATTAGAGAGACTTTGTAGAATGAATACATTTATTTTCACCTTCCTTTCTTGGGCTCTTACTAGCCTTTCATTGTCAGCTTTAGCGCGTCACCTCAACCCTTAGGCTTCTCAAGGTATCCATCCAATTTGGGGAGTGATTCCCTTCCCTTTGACCAACTGATCTTTCCTCAATATTGGCTTTGTCCCCATCACTTCCATGCTGTGTTTGATCGAAGTTATATTCAACCATTACAATCCTCACAACTGTGTTTCCTTGAATTTTGGGGATGCTTGCAAAGTGCTGTCAATCACACACACTGTTAGTCACACAGTTATGACTCTAAGTCCAATGTTCATGGTTCGGCCATAGAAGTCTATGATGCGATAGGGAAATCCATGTTAGTATGAATATATATATATATATATATATTTCCTTTTTTTTCTTTTCAATCAAATGAAATAATAATTTAAACTTGCACTTTCCATCAAATAAATCAACATCCATTCAATAATAAAAACAATCAACAATTCAAATGAAATTTAACATCTAAACAACTACTCGACAGTTCTCAAAATCATCACTTGCTAGTGATTAAGGCCATCCAATCCAAGTGTCGAACTTTCGCTCTAATACCACTCTGTAACACACCCAACCCACTCACTCCTAGTAGGAGGGGCGATCACTATGCAAGTCCATCTTCCACAGTACAGTCGTGGGAAAGGGACCTTAAAATTTTGACCATCTCTCTATCAATGCTATTTTTCTTCTTCTTCTTCTTCTTATTATTATTATTATTATTATTTTACTTGAAACTAGGAGTACGCATACTCCTTCTTTACCTCATTTCTTACGTCCACATGGAAGCCAGCCATAGGCCCACATGACAGGTCAGGTGCACAAACAGTTAGGTTACCCTGGGGGTTCTCATCAGCTCGTTTAAACCCCGAGCCAGTCCTGGTTGGAGTCAGTCCTACTAGATGCTTGCTATCACCTTTACTTGAACGCCCCGACGTCCGACTTCTTACCTAGTTGGGGTTGGCCTTATCGCGTACATGCCGAGACCTATACTAGAAAAACTGACACCTGACCTTCGACCTAGTCAGGGTCGGTGTCAGCCTTCCTTCGGTGGATCCCTCTCCACCACTGATCACCACATGACCTTCGACCCTTCGACTTTATCACTTGACAAAGCCCTTCCACTTGGTCGACATCCGACCATGCGATATTGAAAACCAATCATAAGTTTGCATGCTTAGGGTTCACTTCTCTAATTGGATAATATTTCATCCTTTAAAGGTGAGTGGCATCTCATGACTACTCATCGAAGAATCTCTCCGCCCTCCTCATGGTCTGACTCAGGGATCTCGCCCCAACAGTTTGTGATACATCTTAGAAGGCTACACTATTCTCGTAGGGGATTGCTTCTCCACCTTATGCTAATCAACTTGATCTGATATCTTAAGTTATGATAGAGACTCAAAGGTTCTGCTCTCCTTTTGTATTTGATGACATTTGGTACTGACAACGAGAGGTCATTAGCATGCGTCGTGGTGCTACCCCTACTGAGCTTGGGAAAATGAGTTTACAATGAGTTTTAACCCCTCTCGATTTCTTTGATTCCAGGTGTTGTCACTCCTAGAGACAACCTTGAGTTGCAAAAGAACAGTGCCCATGACATCTTAATAATCAGAAATTTTTTAGAATAATTGTTACTTGAGGAGTCTCTCTGAATAAGTCTTCTACAAGGTGAGTGTATTAGTGGTTCAAGATAACTATGGAGTAGCGGTACTAACTCTGATGTATACTTGACACTACTCGGAACGGGCTTGAGGCAGTGTCAATTTGAATGGATGTGAATGGGCCAGGTTTAAAGCCAGTGAATAGACTCTAGGGATAAGATGGATGAATGCTTAGAAGAAAAGAGGGATGAAGTTTGAGGAAGGTGGGCTTATTTTATGATAAGAATCTGTCCTTCTCATACTTTAGGAAGAAGGTGATCATTATGAGATTGATGAGGAGGAAATCCTGTTTCGAGCCTAATTAAGGTAACTGAGTGATTAACTTGTGAGTGCCATTTTCCCACAACAGAGATATAGACAAATTCATTTATTAAACATTAGTAAGCAACACTCCGAACACGAGAATTGAAGAGGCTTTTAACAAAATGGAAAAGAACTTAAACAAACATAAGACGAATTCATACATACTATTCACTAGCCCAATTGGAATCCATTTGAAAACAAGCCGATATTATATTATCTCTCAAAAACAACTCTTCAAGATATGCATTTAGAGCTCATCATGGTAATTACAAAACAACTTATACAGTATTAACCCAGAACTTCCATGAAATCCAGAACCCTTCTATACTATCTAAGTTTACTCTTTATAGCTTTTACATCACAGGCCTTTAGCGAGATATTTTTCAAGCAAATATTATTTCTTGATCTCTTTGTATGCCTATCAAAATAAAAAGTGACACGGTTTAACTGTATCACGCCAAGAGTACTACTTTTCATAACCGTTCACAACAAGAACATAACAATATTAACAACAGTACTAGGGTGAAATCGTGATTTCACCCGGTTATACAATGTAACTGAACATAAAATATAATAGTAAATAAAACGCTGCATGGGCCTGATCCTGACATCTTTAATGGGTGCGATGAGTAGTGGCAGAAGGCCCCGAGCCACATGGACGCGCAGAGAAGGAGCCAGAGTGGCGAGATGATGATGGAGGCATTGGTTGCGAAGTAGACGGAGCTAGTGGATGCGAGTACTCATAATATCTCTGCCATATGATATTAGAAGGCAAAGGCACAGAGCTGAAAGCTCAAATAACACCCGCAACTGAGTTAGCTCAGTGTAATCAAGGTGGGTGACGAAGAACCTTTTAACCATGGCAAGGAGAAAGAATTCCTTGCGCAACATTGCCACCAAGGTTTCAGCCTTCAAGCAAGAGGTCTTATCCAATGTTGAATCAACCTTACAGTTGATCTCGGACAACTTCTGATCATAAGTGGTCCAGGGGAGCAATGCCCCTAACAGATCCTAGCATGCGGGGAGCCTTGCTTCCACTAGCTTACCCCATTCACGATCAAAGGTATCCAATCCATTTGTCACGAGTGCCAAGTATCCTGATGCTTTTACCCGTGCCTCTTCCTTCTGAATCATTTTGGTGACCTCCATTATGGTCTTGAACCAATCGACCACTCCATGCATGCCCAATTTTTTTGAGGGGAGTTCACTCATGTACCTGATGTATCTCTGCGTGGTCAGTACATTTTCGTTTCTTTCCCTGTGACCTGCATCCAACTGTACCTTACAATCCCGGATGGCGTTCTTCTTGTCATTTGCCTATGTAACGAGCTCCCAATTCTCTTTCACCTCTTTTATAATCTCAGTCCAGACTATTTGTTTAGCTTCCACTAGTGACATGTTGCCCTTGAGTTGAGCCTTCAAGTCCTTGATCGACTTATGGTGCTCTTGAGACTCTTTGTGAAGGGTCTCCACCTCTTTCTGTAGATATGAGACTGTCTTTTGGTTTTATGTGAAGGCCACCTTTGCTTCATCTAATAGTCGTCGAGTGGTGCGAGCCTCATCTTTAAACATTCCAACTCTTCCTTAGTTAAAATCTCTCCACTTGCCTTAAGCTTGTAAATTCCATAGGCCAACACTGGGCAGGGGATTCCAGGCATGGAAACGCAAGTGCTTCGGCAACCATTACCTACTAAGGGCTTGGGGTGAACTCCTGAAGGGGTGCCGCCTCTCCTGTCACACGTCGAAGGTGCCAGGATTCTTTTTAGCATTGCAAGAAACTCCATGGAATCATGCAAAACCTTATGGTTCCCCATTGTCATTGAAAAAAGGCCAATGATGGAATTCCCACATGTTGAGGATGCTAGGATGAATACACCTTCTTGTAGGGGCCTCAACGTTTCCTCTCTCAGGAATAGCAGATTCAATCGGTCAAACTTTTACTTCAATGCACTAATCCGATCACAACAACTAAGGGTGATTTTATTCACTCATACCCTCCCCACACGGTCCGTCTATTGTAATTGTTCTAAATAATAAGAAAAAGGGTCTACGGGCCCTTTATTGATTTTAGGCTAATACTCAGGCCTCCGAGGCCTTCATCATGACCTGATGCCTATTTCCTCTTATTCAAATATGTGTTGTTCTTAACACGCATAGGCATATTGCTTAGAATATTATCAAGTTCAAGATTACATATATTTATTTACTGTCTTGCTGTCTGCTATATGCTAATACATTAATATGTCCCATCACAGGAACACTAGCAAGTTACTCACACAACAATGGTTCCCGGTTTAGGGGCTCATGCTCTCATCTTTGTTCATTAATACCATTATTTTTAATAATAAACACACATACGCTGCAATATCTAACATGCCCAACACTGAGATGCATTTACATACATACATTTACATATTTATTAATACATATATGAAAGACCAACACAAATCCAGAACATGCGTTATGATTCATACAGATAATAAACACTTATATTTAATTCTTGCGGCGCAACTAAGTATGTGACAAGGACTCTCCACCCAACCTTAGATAATTGTAACCATAATTACTTATTGGTGTCACCCCCGAGCCAGATTCTAGGGTCTGGGAGGGATGCTTGCTTAAGGAGGTAGCTTTCAACTTCCAACGAGCGCAGGGACTTGATAAGACTTCCTTCCTCAATCCTAACAACTGTCTATAATCCTTTACCAACAATATGTGTTTAGAGGTGCTCAACCCCACCTTGAGTGTACATACATAATGATTCACTCCTTCCAGGAGTCCATAACCCACTATCACCACGATCTTCAATCAAGTCTACAGTGTAAAATTCTTCATAATGATCTCTTCCCAAGTTGTTACAAGGCTCCAACGACAACTATCTCAACCCACAACCTCCAAGGGACCCATGGTGTTGTAGGGCTCCAAAGATTCTATCCCATCCCATAGCCATCAGGGACCCAAGCTATTATAGGGCTCCAATGACCTATGTCTCAATCCATAGCCTCTAGGGACCCAAGCTGTGATAGGGCTCCATGGATTCTATCTCAACCCACAGCCTCTAGGGACCCCAACATGTTATAAGGCTCCATAGACTAGCAGCTCAACCCACAGCCTCCAAGGAATCTGAGAACCAATCTCCTTATCTTCTCTTCAATCATCTTTGCCGACTGTTCCAGCTAAAATTGAATATTGCAACCACACTGTTTTCTTTCGGCTTCCGCTTGCTGCATCCTCACTAATATTCCCTCGATTTCTTTGGTGATCTTCTCCTCCTCTTGATGCTTTTTTTTTTTTCTAAAAATAAATGCCTGCTGCCATGAAGTTCGCAACTCCTTTTTCTTGGAACTGTATTTTTGTCCTCTTTTCCTTGTTATCCTCGCTGAATCAACATGGGTTATGGGTTGTGTACCTTTTGTTGCAGTTCATTCAATATTGATGGGTGATTCATTAATTTCATGCACCAACAATCTTCATGGATATCCAAGAAGCTCTTAATTTCTTGTACCAATTCCCAACATCCCAAGCAAACCATTTTGCTTCCAAGCTCTGGAATCCATGTCCTTTGTCTCAATTTATTTATTTATTTATTATTATTATTTTTAAATTATTATTTTTTATTTTTCATAGATTTATATTGTGATTACAATGCCTTTTCATGATAGAACCTCCGGTGGGGTTGTCACAAAACCCAAGAACATATTCACTAAGGTTTTAAAACCCTCCTACTTTAGGTTAAAAGAGTTGGTATCCTTTCACTTCAGGGGGTATTCCTTGTGTCTAATGTCAACTAAATAAATTTTCTTTTAAAGTAAATAGAATAAGGGTAGATCAATGATATGAAAGAGTGAAAATTTCAAGTGTATCTTTGGGGAAATGAACTTATATGGAAATATATAATTCATGGTTTTAAATGAATGATTAAAGTACACAATTAAAAAAAAAACAACTCAAACCTACATTAAAGATTAAAAAAAATTAAAATATGAATAAAAAATAAAAGAAAAACCCAAAACACCTCTATATCTTCAACTTAATTTTATTCACTTAAATACAAGTAAAAAGTACCTTAATATCAAATATTGAAATACTTACAAACAATATATCAAACAAATAACTAACACATTTATTCCACCAATAATATATATTGGCAAATAAATGAACTCAATAGAGATTGTAACATATTAATAAAGATCATGTCAATTATCAACCTCTTAACATTTATTAAGATAAAGATATATAACACAGTAACATAAATAAAGAAAATAAAATAAAAAATAATTGGTATGTAGTGATATTCAAATTAAATGAGCAATCAAAGCATAGATATCATGTATCATTATGACTTCAACTTATAACATATCCTTCAAATATCACTAAAACCCTTCAAATAATATGTACTTAACGACATTAAATCAATTTATGCATGCAAGATTTACTATTTAATCAAGTTAAATCAACAATATTGCAAGAACACATAAAGATAAACAAAATGAATATTCTGATTATGTGATGTTCTTTAAATCAATATCATGCACTGATATATTTAATAATAAATCATTAAAACAATTTATGCATGCAAGATTTACTCTATAATCAAGTTAAATCAACAAAATTGCATATTCTACCAGCTAGTATAAACCCTAAAGAAACAAGAACCCATAAAGATGAACAAAATGAATATTCTGATTATGTGATGTTCTTTAAATCAATGTCATGCACTGGTATATTTAATAATAAATCAAAGACGTCTTTCCATTTGAGTGGTTAAGAGAGTATGCATTTGAGTTGTTAAGATAGTATGCATATCCGGAAGACAACACGTCAAATGACTAAGTGAATTACAAATTGATCATGTCAAATTTATAAATCATCAGGTTAAATCAGAGTATTCAACAAACAAAATAAAATAAAAGAGGATTTTCAAAAAACAAAATTAAATAAAAAAATAAACATAAATACATAGAATAAAAAAAATTATTTATTTAAAATTACACATATTAAAATCATGAATCACAACATGTGTAGTCAGACTTTTTCAAAGTATGAATTCTTTTCTCCTAAAAGCCCCCATCTCAAATGAGTAATGAAGTTTATATACAAACAACGTGCAGTCGGACTTTTTCAAAGCATGAATTCTTCTCTCAAAAGCCCCGTTCTTAAATGAGTAATGAAAGTTTGAAAATTTATATACAAAGATCTATACAACATGTGTAGTCACTCTTTCAAAGCATAAATTCTTTTCTCCCAAAGGACCCCTTCTCAAATGAGTAATGGGAGTTTATATTCAAAGATTCAATAACAAAAGCATAATTGCCCAAATAATTAAAAGATAATAAAAAATATTTTTGCCCACATAATTAAAAGATAATACAAAACATTTCCAAAGATAGTTCAGCAATTATTTCTTCATGTGTATTGACTTTATGCATAATCATTTCATTAACAAACTTATAAAATAGTTTTTATTAATTTTTCTACCATTAAAAAAAACAAAATTTAATATAAAACATAATAAATAAAGAAACTAAAAACATAATAAATAAGGAAACTAAAATGGATACTTATGTCTTGTTATTCTCTTCTCCATAACATTATTTCACCTATTTTTATATAATGAATTTTCATTTTTTACCTTGATAAAATTTGAATCTCATTTACTTTTTCTTTTTAACAATATTGAATTTATATTTTTCTAACAAGTCTACAAGTATTCAAATGAGTGATTAGAATTTAAATATGTAAAACTGATTTTTATTTTACTTGCTAATGTGTTAGAATTGATTCTATAACTTATTTTAGATTTAAAAAAAACATATACTATTCTCCTTCACTTCCCTGCCATAAACAAGTTTTCTACCTGCGCAACATGTTTACTCAACCATTAATTCTGAAAATTCTATTTTATACTTAAAATAAAATATGAAAATATATATTTAAAAATTCTATTTTATACTTAAAATAAAATATGAAAATATATCTTTAAGTTTAAAATACAAATTTAAAATTTTGATTATGTTTTAATATAGATTTTTATAAAGGTGAGTATAAATCATAAAATTTAGTTTTAATATAAATGTGGAGTTTAATTAAAACATAATTAAAATGATGTAAAATAGCTCATTTTACGGGAATTTTATCGTACAATTTCAAGTAAGAATGTGAATTTCTATTGTTTAAAATACATTTTTAAATTTATAATGGATCCAACACCCTGAAAAATTCTTAATTTTAAAACTAAACAATTTAAAGTCAAGTTTCTAATTAAGACAATCTAATTTTACAAGTAAACAACTTAAACTCGAGATTCTAATTTTTATGATATTTTTGTTAAAAATAACAAGTAAAAAAAACCATTTCATCTATAAATTAAACTACATCTCTTATTCTATATATATAAATATATTAAAATTACTATAATATCAATCACTCTTTGAAAGTGTTAGAGGAGTAAGAAAACTAAGAGCAACTTTCGCTGTTGGAGAGTGTTATGAACCACGAACATTTCATGTCGAGCAAGAATAGGCTTGATGTCAGCCTAGGTTATCCACCTCATCCTAGGTTAAGATTTAAATAAAACCTTCATCATAATTCATATAAAGAATGAGGTTGTTTTATATTTATTTGTTTTACATTTTATTTTTAATTTAATATTTTGTTTATTTATTTATTTTATTTTATTTTATATATATATATATATATATATATATATATATATATATATATAATTTTTTTTATATTATAATAATTAAAATTAAAATTGTTATTTTTAAATCATATGAATTATAATTATAATATATTTTATAATTATTTATATATAATAATAATTATAAACCACATTCCACGTGGGCAGGAGAGTTAATGCCCCGCCCTGCCCTCCATTAGCCGCCCATGTCACCCCCATCGAAAAAACTATATACAATAATATTAAAGAAATAACCAATTTCTAATTAGTAATAATGCTTTTCAACGATTCGGATAATATTTACAAACTATACATAATAACATTAAAAAAATAACCAATAATAATAATATCCTCAATATTTCTTTATTTTTATAAAGTTTTCTTTTCCTTGTGTATGATTTGGATAATATTTAAATAATATTACAATTATATTTAATAATATTAAAGAAATATTTAATTTTTAATTGGTAACAAGTATAGTAGCGTAATTTAGTCTCTACCACTCAAGTTAGAAATTATGAGTTAAAAAAATTAGATGCAAAATTATAATACATCTTAGCCAATACAAAATTAATAATGTTTAGTAGGCAAATGAGAAAAACATAAATTATAGTGGGAAGTATCTTTTAGTAAATATATTTATTTATTTGTACAGTGGGAGTATGAGCTATTTTCAAGGATTTTATTTTTGGATGGTTTTCTAGCAAGGTGTAGGAATACAAAATTACCATACAAATATCTAACAATTATGCATGAATATTAATGATGATGATGATGATGGTTAACGTCCACTGAGACCAATCTTTGGTCTATCAGACCTAAAGAAAAGAGTTATTTAGTTTGATTTAAGATTTTATTCCTATGCTCGAAAAGCTTGGAGAGAAGCCTCTCGAGCTCACTATAATTTTGACATCTTAAAAGGCTAGGAAGGTCAATATTGCAAGAAAGATTATGAAATTGAGCTCTAATGTGGTTGTACGTGGGGCACTCCAAGAGGAAGTGATTTTTATCTTCGATGTTCATATTCTCACAGAGATGGCAGACCCTTTCCATCCATGGTGTTTTAGGCACTGTCCAACGACAGCTCATGAGAGTTTGTTCTAATCTTGGCTATATTAATTTTCTTCTTTGAGCTAGTTAAAACAGAGAGATACTTTTGATCTTCTAGGGTGGGGTTGATGACCTCCTTATAATATCTTAATTTTATTTTAGCTGCTAGATCTTTCTCACACCACATTTTTCTTTGAACTTAGAAGTAACAATTTTAATGTTATTAATGTTTTGCAATGCAACATTCTCATCGATCTCCCAATGGTTTAACCAGGCCCTGGTGTCTTTATACCAACCTCTTTTAAGCCTTAGGTGGTTTTGGCTAGAATTTAAAGCTAGCTTAGGAAGTCTATGGTCTCCTATGCTATTGAGCTTGTGCTTGTACAACAAAAGCCTAGTCATAGCTAGGCTCTCGATAGGGGAAAGACCCACTTCTATAAGGAAAATATGATAAGGTGTATTGCTTTTAATTTTAAGGTTATACGTTATAAAACACTTTTGGATTTGCTCAATCTTTCTCCAGGATTCTCTAGAAATGCTGCAACCCCAAACCTCACATCCATATAAGATAACAGGAGTGACTAAAGTTTCAAAAAGGAACTTCTTTCTATCCCACATTACGAGGTTTTCTGTTTTACAATTATTTTCAAGACCAAAATAAGCTTTCCACCCCCCATTAATCCTTTTCTGAATGCTATAGTTCCAGTTGAGCTTGTGATGAATATCAATTCCTAGGTACTTGTAAGAAGACACTTCCTCCAAGTTACTATTGTCATACATAAAATTAGTGTAAGTGTCCTTCTTGGATTTGACAATCATAACTTTTGTTTTGTCAATGTTAATATACATACCCATTGTAGAGCAGAAATCCTTAAGAAGTCTAAGTTGCTTATCAAGATCAGATGGGCACCTTGTGAGAAGAACAATATTGTCAGCATAGAGAAGAAGGATGATGACTATCCCAGCTAAGATCGTGCCAGCACATCCTGCTGCCTCTAAACAACCTTCTAGCTTGTCGATGTAAATGCCAAATAGAGTAGGGGAGAGGGGGCAACCTTGTTTAACTTCGATATTACACTTAATATCTTTTGACCACCCCTCATTGTTCTTTAACTTGGCAATTACATTCTCGTATAACCTTATAGCGGCCACTCTTAGCTTGAAAGGAACATTTAGCTCTTCTAATCTATTCCATAGGTTCTTTCTAGGAACCGTATCGAAAGCCTTTCTAAAGTCCACAAAGCAACAAAAGATATTGGATTTATCATTGCGGCATCCCTCCACAATGATCCTAAGCGTAACGAGGTGGTTCATTGTTGAGTGCTGCCTTCTAAAACCTGCTTGGCCTTTAGCCTGCTTAACTTCACTTTCAAGCCAAATGCTCAACTTATTTTCCAAAATAATACCATATAACTTGGCTAGGAGAGGGCTGATCATAATTGTCCGATAATTAGAGGGGTTATTTGTATCCCCATTTTTAAAAATAGGGATAATGAGGCTCTGAGTCCAAGGTTTAGGGAACCCTTGCTTGACCGCTTGGTTGAAAAGCTTGTGGATGTGGGGGATGAGGACAGGACCTCCAATTTTTAAGATTTCCACCTGGTAACCTTCAATGTCTTTAGCTTTCCCATTAACCAAGCGTTTAACCCCAAAATCAATGTCTTCTAATGAGAAAAATTCTTTCGTTGTGAGCAGGGTTTCAAAGTTATCCCCGGCATTTGGAGATTCATAAAGCTTTTTAAGATAGGAATTCCAGTCGTGTAAAGCAATTTTATTATTATCTTTATTTTTCCTAGTTAGAATCTGCCTCCAGAATTTCTTAGGAGCCACCTTAGAGAGGTGTAAGAGATTCTCTTGTCTTTAACCATCAACAACTTCCTTAATTTCTCTCCTCGCACTTTTACAATCTTTATCATACCATGGGTTGGTTTTGCTATTTCTTTTATTACTTGAGACTTCAATTGAGAACTTGTTAATAGAATATGAGAGGGTCGTAGTAAAATTATGATAGAGGTCATCTATGTTGTCTATACTAGATAAAGGAAGCAAATTAGTTTTTAATTCATTTAGAAAGAGATTGTTTTTATTTCTATCAAAGATTAAGTTCTTTTGACTATAATGATTATCTTCAATGGGATCTCTATGCATGACAAAATTGAGAGTTATGAGTAAAGGCCTATGATCCGAGTTAGGTTCGTGGTCATCTAAGATGTCAAAATTTATTATTTCGTTGTATAAAGGGAGATCGGAAATAACATAGTCTACCACGTTGCTGCCAAGCCCATGGATGCAGGTCATCTTGCTAGAACTGGGCCACTTCTTTAGACCGTTGCAAATTATGAGATCCTGAGCACTAAAGAGCTTGACTAGCTCCGACCCAAACAAATTATCCCCGAGGTCTTCAGAGCTCCTTTTGTACCGGCTAGCCAGAGTAAGGTCTTCGTCTAACCAAATAGGATTGGGGTTGGAATTATTGCTTAGAAGAATAGCTTGGTTGCTTGAATTTCGAGCATTAAAGTCACCCATTAAAAGGATATTACCTTCATTCCTTAGGCTAGAAATATCATTCTCTAAACCATCGTAAGGACTATTTTTATCTAGATTCTTTTTCTTATAGAAGTTAGAATTAATGGGGGGGAAATAACAGATTGCTATTTAGGTCTTTTTATCATTAATGTCAGTACTGTCAATCCAACTATATTGGTTGTAAGGGTTGTTTTTATAAATCTTAGCATGGGGGGAGATGTTCTTCTTATTGTAGCAAGCTATGCCCCCAATGCCTCTACGGGAGGATCACTTGTTCCAGGTAGACCATAGTGTAAAGCCATCTATGTTAGGGACCTTAGATTCTTCGTGCTCCCAAGTTTCAACAAGAAATATAATATAAACATCATTTGAGATCCAACTTAGCTTGGGGCCTTTGTTCCATGGAAAGCCCCGACAGTTCCAAGAAAGAATTCAGAGCATGTTGAATTGCTATTTATTACTATATTTTTGGTTTATATCTCGAATAACGGCTTTTCTATTTCTGATTATTGCCCATTTTCCTTCCTTCCTAGCTTCTTTTACCTTTTGAACCTCATTTCTTAATTCTGCTTGATCTTCTGGAATGAGATCTTCATTTATAAGTATTCTCGTTCCCTTTAGACTTGAGGTTTTACTAAGTATGTCATACTTATGGTCAGTAGAGCTCACCTTTATTCGGATCAGTCTTCCTTTATTCTCAGTTAATTTCCCTAATCTTGTTGCTTCTGTGAGACATGTGGTTTCAATTTGTAATCTATTATGTAATTCTGTCTGGGCTATGGATAAAGTATCCTCGTCTACCTCCTCTTTCAAACCAAAGATTATAAGGTTCAAGGCCCTTTTTTTACACTCATGGTCTAATTCGATCAATTTTTTCATTTCATCTTTAATTGGTTTGATATCTAATTTACCTGCCCCACTATTTAGGGTGAGACTTTTTCTTCTAGTTCTTTAATCTTGTCCTTCATTTTAAGACTCTCTATATTATCAACATCTCCTTGTTGGGATGTTTGGTTCGTATCTTGGTTTTGTTTTTATATGACCTGCAACCTAGTCTCCATTGCCTCCATTTTATTCTCCAATAGTTCTATTTTATTTTCTATTTGTTTTTGGATCTTGTCTTCAAGAGATGTGAATTTTTTTTCCAGCATGGCTTCTAACTTGGTTTGTAGCTTGACTTCTCTTTATTCTCTACGTTTTTCTAAAGACTCTATATACTCATAAAGGCTCTGTAGAGTAACTGTGCTAGGTCTACCTTTGGTAATCTTTGGTAGCTGTGGTGAATTATTGATACTTGAGAATATATGAGCAGCTATGTATTAGAAAAAGATAAGGAATGTGTGCACCTGAATATCAGCAAACCAGGTCCAAAAATTTATCAAGAAAAAAAAAATCACCATAGACCCAAGTATTAAGCAAGAAAATTTACCACAAAATTTTCACCAATCACCGCAGACCCAAGTATTAATCGAGAAAATTTGCCTTAAAATTTTCATTGCAAAATTTCACTGCAGACCCAAGTATTAATCGAGAAATTTTTCACTTCAGAATTCACGGCAGAATTTTCACCGCAGACCCAAGTATTAATTAAGAAAATTTTCACCTTAGAATTCACCACAGAATTTGTTATAATAAAAAATGAATTACACATCTTATTACCAATTTCTAATTAGTAATAATGCTTTTCAACGATTCGGATAATATTTACAAACTATACATAATAACATTAAAAAATTAACCAATAATAATAATATGCTCAATATTTCTTTTATTTTTATCAAGTTTTCTTTTACTTGTGTATGATTTGGATAATATTACAAATTATATCTAATAATATTAAAGGAATATTTAATTTTTAATTGGTAACAAGTATCTTAGAGCAGTTTAGTCTCTACCACTCAAGTTAGAAATTATGAATTAAAAAAATTACATGCAAAATTATAATATATCTTAGCCAATACACAATTAACAATGTTTAGTAAGAAAATAAGAAAAGCATAAATAATAGTGGGAAGTATCTCTTAGTAAATATATTTATTTATTTGTATAGTGAGAGTATGAGCTATTTTCAAGGATTTTATTTTTGGATGGTTTTCTAGCAAAGTGTATGAACAAAAAATTACCATATAAATATCTAACAATTATGCCTGAAAATTGATGATGATGATGATGATGGTTAATGTCCACTGAGACCAATCTTTGTTCTATCGAACCTAAATAAAAGAGTTATTTAGTTTGATTTAAGATTTTATTCCTATGCTCGAAAAGCTTGGAGAGAAGCCTCCCGAGCTCACTATAATTTTGACATTTTAAAAGGCTAGGAAGGTCGGTATTGCAACAAAGATTATGAAATTGAGCTCTAATGTGGTTGTACATGGGGCAATCCAAGAGGAAGTGATTTTCATCCTCGATGTTCATATTCTCATAGAGATGGCAGAGCCTTTCCATCCATGGTGTTTTAGGAACTGTCCAACGATAGCACATGAGAGTTCGTTCTAATCTTGGCTATATTAATTTTCTTCTTTGAGCTAGTTAAAATAGAGAGATACTTTTGATCTTCTAGGGTGGGGTTGATGACCTCCTTATAATATCTTAATTTTCTTTTAGCTGTTAGATGTTTCTCACACTACATTTTTTCTTTGAACTTAGAAGTAACAATTTTAATGTTATTAATGTTTTACAATGCAACATTCTCGTCGATCTCCCAATGGTTTAACCAGGCCCTTGTGTCTTTATACCAACCTCTTTCAAGCCTTAGGTGGTTTTGGCTAGAATTTAAAGCTAGCTTAGGAAGTCTATGGTCTCCTATGCTATTGAACTTGTGCTTGTACAACAAAAGCCTAGTCATAGCTGGGCTTTCGATAGGGGAAAAACCCACTTCTATAAGGAGAATAGGATAGGGTGTATTGCTTTTAATTTTAAGGTTATACGTTATAAAACGCTTCTGGATTTGCTCAATATTTCTCCAGGATTCTCTAGAGATGCTGCAACCCCAAACCTCACATCCATATAAGATAAAATGAGTGACTAAAGTTTCAAAGATGAACTTATTTCTATCCCACATTACGAGGTTTTCCGTTTTACAATTATTTTCAAGACCAAAATAAGCTTTCCACCCCCCATTAATCGTTTTATGAATGCTATAGTTCCAATTGAGCTTGTGATGAATATTAATTCCTAGGTACTTGTAAGAAGACACATCTTATTACCAATTTCTAATTTGTAATTGCAACCATATCCATAAATTATGGCATAAAATATGTGAGGCATTATCCTCATGAAATTATTTTGTGCAAAAGCTGCAATAAAACTTCCACTCATGATTCTTGATCCTATGTTTGAAATGTTGTTTCTTAATAATATTGAAAAATAAATATTTTTTTTTCAAAGTTTAACATTATAAGTTATATTAGTCAATAGATAATATTTAAATAATAGTTACAAACTATAGTATTGGATGACAATTTAGTCTCTACCACTTATTTTCAAGAATTTAATTTTTGAATGGTTTACTTGCAAATTTTAAGAATAACAAATCAGAGTTGTCTTTAGTGCGACTTTTTGGAGTTTCCGGTGTCGGAATTCGGTGAAAAGATTTAAGGTAAAATATTAATTTTTGTTATTTAAACTAGTTTTTTGACTGTATATATGGATTCAACACCCTAAAAAACCCCTAGGGCACTTCGATTGTGCAAGGTTACCCATGAAACTTATGTTTTCAATGAATTTCGACCGGATTTTAGAGAAATTAGATCAGGAAAATCCACTGGAAAAGCGTTCAAAAAGTCACACTAAAGACGACTTGTAACAAATCACCACACAAATATCTAAAAATCATGCATGAATATTGCAACCATATCCATAAATTATGGCATAAAATATGTGAGGGATTATCCACATGATATTATATTGTGCAAATGCTACATAAGGCCTTCAAGTTATTATCCAATCCTATTTTTGAGAAATAGTTTCTTTATAGTATTGAAAAATAAATAGTTATTTTTCAAAGTTAAACATTATAAACTGTATTAGTCAATGGACAATGTTTAAATAATAGTTACAAACTATACCTAATAACATTAAAGAAATAGGAAATTTCTAATCGGTAACAAGTATCACAAGGCAATTTAGTCTCTACCAATCAAGTTAGAAATTATGGGCTAAAAAATATTGCATAAAAAAGTATAGTATATATTGGTCAATGCTATTAATAGGCAAATTGAATCTTATAGTCTTATTTTGGCACAAATTAATAAATTGAGATGTGAAGTGGATAAATTATTTGCTTGATTAGGCACTACACATTTACAATTTTATTCCATAAATACTAAGTAAAACTTAAATAATGGCATGAAGTAATTCTAGTAAGTATATTTATTACATCTTATTTCTATTCATCTTTTATGCAAAGAGTCATTTGACTTATAATGGGAAGTAATTGATGGGAGATATTTTATTTACATAAGTATGAACTATTTTCAAGGATTTTTTTTGGATGGTTTTCTTGTAAAGTTTAAGAATAAAAAATAACCACACAAATATAAAAAGATATGCATGAATATAAGATATGTATTAATATTGCTACCATATCCATAAATTATGGCATAAAATAGTGAAGCATTATCTCCATGAAATTATATTGTGCAAATGCTACGATATGTCCTTAAGTTATGATCCAATAGTATGTTTGAAAAGTAGTTTTTTTTTAATAGTATTGAAAAATAAATATTAGTATTAGTCAATGCTAATAGCTTAGTCCCTGCCACTCAAGTTAGAAATTATGTTTTGGGAAAAATTGTATAAAAAATTATATCATACATGGGTCAATGCTAAATTAATAGTGGTCAAATAGGAAAATCAAATCCTATAGTCTTGCTTTGGTAGGAAGTAAAAAATTGAGATGTAAAGTGGTTACATTAATTACTTACAAGGAGGCATAAATTTTGGTGGGTAGTAATTGCCACTAAGTCTACACATTTACTGCTTTAATTTTACATGTGTTGATGAAACATAAATAATGGTTGGAAGTAACTACTGATAAGACCTTCTAGTTCTTTAATCTTGTCCTTCATTTTAAGACTCTCTATATTATCAACATCTCCTTGCTGGGATGTTTGGTTCATATCTTGGTTTTGTTTTTATATGACCTGCAACCTAGTCTCCATTGCCTCCATTTTATTCTCCAATAGTTCTATTTTATTTTCTATTTGTTTTTGGATCTTGTCTTCAAGAGATGTGAATTTTTTTTCCAGCATGGCTTCTAACTTGGTTTGTAGCTTGACTTCTCTTTATTCTCTACATTTCTCTAAAGACTCTATATACTCATAAAGGCTCTGTAGAGTAACTGTGCTAGGTCTACCTTTGGTAATCTTTGGTAGTTGTGGTGAATTATTCATACTTGAGAATATATGAGCAGATATGTATTAGAAAAAGATAAGGAATGTGTGCACTTGAATATCAGCAAACCAGACAACAGACCTCAAGTGCCCAGGTCCAAAAATTTATCAAGAAAAAAAAATCACCATAGACCCAAGTATTAAGCAAGAAAATTTACCACAAAATTTTCAACAATCACACCCAAGTATTAATCGAGAAAATTTTCCGTAAAATTTTCACTGCAAAATTTCACTGGAGACCCAAGTATTAATCGAGAAAATTCACCACTGACTCGAGAAAATTTTCACTTCAGAATTCACGGCAGAATTTTCACCACAGACCCAAGTATTAATTGAGAAAATTTTCACCTTAGAATTCACTACAGAATTTGTTATAATAAAAAATGAATTACACATCTTATTACCAATTTCTAATTAGTAATAATGCTTTTCAATGATTCGGATAATATTTACAAACTATACATAATAAAATTAAAAAATTAACCAATAATAATAATATGCTCAATATTTCTTTTATTTTTATCAAGTTTTCTTTTACTTGTGTATGATTTGGATAATATTTAAATAATATTACAAATTATATCTAATAATATTAAAGGAATATTTAATTTTTAATTGGTAACAGGTATCTTAGAGCAGTTTAGTCTCTACCACTCAAGTTAGAAATTATGAATTAAAAAAATTACATGCAAAATTATAATATATCTTAGCCAATACACAATTAACAATGTTTAGTAGGAAAATAAGAAAAGCATAAATAATAGTGGGAAGTATCTCTTAGTAAATATATTTATTTATTTGTATAGTGAGAGTATGAGCTATTTTCAAGGATTTTATTTTTGGATGGTTTTCTAGCAAAGTGTATGAACAAAAAATTACCATATAAATATCTAACAATTATGCCTGAAAATTGATGATGATGATGATGATGGTTAATGTCCATTGAGACCAATCTTTGGTCTATCAGACCTAAATAAAAGAGTTAATTAGTTTGATTTAAGATTTTATTCCTATGCTCGAAAAGCTTGGAGAGAAGCCTCCCGAGCTCACTATAATTTTGACATCTTAAAAGGCTAGGAAGGTTAGTATTGCAACAAAGATTATGAAATTGAGCTCTAATGTGGTTGAATGTGGGGCACTCCAAGAGGAAGTGATTTTCATCCTCGATGTTCATATTCTCACAGAGATGGCAGATCCTTTCCATCCATGGTGTTTTAGGAACTGTCCAACGATAGCTCATGAGAGTTCGTTCTAATCTTGGCTATATTAATTTTCTTATTTGAGCTAGTTAAAATAGAGAGATACTTTTGATCTTCTAGGGTGGGGTTGAGGACCTCCTTATAATATCTTTATTTTCTTTTCGCTGCTAGATCTTTCTCACACCACATTTTTTCTTTGAACTTAGAAGTAACAATTTTAATGTTATTAATGTTTTGCAATGCAACATTCTCGTCGATCTCCCAATGGTTTAACCAGGCCCTGGTGTCTTTATACCAACCTCTTTCAAGCCTTAGGTGGTTTTGGCTAGAATTTAAAGCTAGCTTAGGAAGTCTATGGTCTCCTATGTTATTGAACTTGTGCTTGTACAACAGAAGCCTAGTCATAGCTAGGCTTTCGATAGGGGAAAAACCCACTTCTATAAGGAGAATATGATAGGGTGTATTGCTTTTAATTTTAAGGTTATACGTTATAAAACGCTTCTGGATTTGCTCAATATTTCTCCAGGATTCTCTAGAGATGCTGCAACCCCAAACCTCACATCCATATAAGATAACAGGAGTGACTAAAGTTTCAAAGTGGAACTTATTTCTATCCCACATTACGAGGTTTGCCGTTTTACAATTATTTTCAAGACCAAACTAAGCTTTCCACCCCCCATTAATCCTTTTATGAATGCTATAGTTCCAATTGAGCTTGTGATGAATATCGATTCCTAGGTACTTGTAAGAAGACACATCTTATTACCAATTTCTAATTTGTAATTGCAACCATATCCATAAATTATGGCATAAAATATGTGAGGCATTATCCTCATGAAATTATATTGTGCAAAAGCTGCAATAGAACTTCCACTCATGATTCTTGATCCTATATTTGAAATGTTGTTTCTTAATAATATTGAAAAATAAATATTTTTTTTTTCAAAGTTTAACATTATAAGTTATATTAGTCAATAGATAATATTTAAATAATAGTTACAAACTATAGTATTGGACGGCAATTTAGTCTCTAGCACTTATTTTCAAGAATTTATTTTTTGAATGGTTTACTTGCAAATTTTAATAATAACAAATCAGAGTTGTCTTGAGTGCGACTTTTTGGAGTTTCCGGTGCCGGAATTCGGTGAAAAGATTTAAGGTAAAATATTAATTTTTGTTATTAAACTAGTTTTTTGACTGGATATATGGATTCAGCACCCTAAAAAACCCCTAGGGCACTTCGATTGTGCAAAAATACCCATGAGACTTATGTTTTCAATGAAATTCGGCCGGATTTTAGAGAAATTAGATCAGGAAAATCCACTGGAATAGCGTTCAAAAAGTCGCACTAAAGACGACTTGTAACAAATCACCACACAAATATCTAAAAATCATGCATGAATATTGCAACCATATCCATAAATTATGGCATAAAATATGTGAGGGATTATCCACATGATATTATATTGTGCAAATGATACATAAGGCCTTCAAGTTATTATCCAATCCTATTTTTGAGAAATAGTTTCTTTATAGTATTGAAAAATAAATAGTTATTTTTCAAAGTTAAACATTATAAATTGAATTAGTCAATGGATAATGTTTAAATAATAGTTACAAACTATACCTAATAAAATTAAAGAAATAAGAAATTTCTAATTGGTAACAAGTATCACAAGGCAATTTAGTCTCTACCAATCAAGTTAGAAATTATGGGCTAAAAAATATTGCATAAAAAAGTATAGTATATATTGGTCAATGCTATTAATAGGAAAATTGAATCTTATAGTCTTATTTTGGCACAAATTAATAAATTGAGATGTGAAGTGGATAAATTATTTGCTTGATTAGGCACTACACATTTACAATTTTATTCCATAAATACTAAGTAAAACTTAAATAATGGCATGAAGTAATTCTAGTAAGTATATTTATTACATCTTATTTCTATTCATCTTTTATGCAAAGAGTCATTTGACTTATAATGGGAAGTAATTGATGGGAGATATTTTATTTACATAAGTATGAACTATTTTCAAGGATTTTTTTTGTATGGTTTTCTTGTAAAGTTTAAGAATAAAAAATAACCACACAAATATAAAAAGATATGCATGAATATAAGATATGTATTAATATTGCTACCATATCCATAAATTATGGCATAAAATAGTGAAGCATTATCTCCATGAAATTATATTGTGCAAATGCTACAATATGTCCTTAAGTTATGATCCAATAGTATGTTTGAAAAGTAGTTTTTTTTTTATAGTATTGAAAAATAAATATTAGTATTAGTCAATGCTAATAGCTTAGTCCCCGCCACTCAAGTTAGAAATTATGTTTTGGGAAAAATTGTATAAAAAATTATATCCTACATGGGTCAATGCTAAATTAATAGTGGTCAAATAGGAAAATCAAATCCTATAGTCTTGCTTTGGTAGGAAGTAAAAAATTGAGATGTAAAGTGGTTACATTAATTACTTACAAGGAGGCATAAATTTTGGTGGGTAGTAATTGCCACTAAGTCTACACATTTACTGCTTTAATTTTACATGTGTTGATGAAACATAAATAATGGTGGGAAGTAACTACTGATAAGTATATTTACTTATTTTAGTGGGTAGTAATAGCCACTAAGTCTACGATCGGGGTGATGTATTTGGACATGTTGATGAAAATGGAGTAAAAAAAAAAAAAGTGAAAAAAGAGAAAAATGAAAGGTACTACCAAGCTTACAAAAAAAAAATAGCCACTAAGTCTAGACATTCACAGTTTTACTTTGACATAAGTGTTGATGAAACATAAGTAATGGTGGGAAGTAACTACTGATAAGTATATTTACTTACTTCTTATTCCTATCCATTTTTTATGCAAAGACTTGTCTAGATTATGGTGGGAAGTAACTAATGGTAAGTATGTTATTTAATGAGTATGAAATGTTTTCAAGGGTTTTTTTTTGGATGGTTTTGTGGAAAGCCTAAGAATACAAAATAACTACCAAAATATCTAAAAATCATGTATGAACATTGCAACCATATCCATAACTAGTGATATAAAATATGAGATAAAATCATTCACATGACATTATATTGTGCAAAGGCTACAATAAGACCTTCAAGTTATGCTCCAATCAATTGTTTGATTTTTTTTAATAATATTGAAAAATATTTTTTTTCAAAGTTAAACATTATAAGTTGCATTGGTCAATGCTAAACTAATAATGGTCAGTAGGCATATCCATTGCTAGATTCCTGCCTTAACAGAGACTAGTATGTTGAAATTTATCAATAAAATGCATCACATACTAGTGTGGGATTCCAGTCACACATGGGTGAGGAATTCGGTGACACATTAGTGCTAAATGTGGACGTCTATTTTTATTTTCCCTTAAATAAATTGTACAATACATTGCAATATTATCTTATAACAACTTATAATAGTTAACTAAGTGAGATAGACTTAGTTAACTCAAGAATTTTGAGTTGAGGGTCAATGGTGAGGCATGTAAAGTGATTATATTATTTTGGGGGTCCAGTTGCAGTTGTAACACTAGTATGGCATGAGTGTAATAAGTTAACTCAAATTAATTGAGTTAAAATTAGTTTAACTAGTTCTAATTGAGTGATGAGTTAGTGGGAGGTCAAGTGAATTAAATTAGATTTAATTCACAACTAGTGATCAATCAAGTAACTGATGATTTGTTATTGTTAATTGCATGCATGTCAAATATGATGGAGACCCAATTGAGACAAAGGTTAAAGGGAATTAAACTATCAGTTGTATTATTAGCCAACTGCCCAGGTGCAATTATAAAGCCACATGATGCCCATGAAGGATTGTGCAGTCAAGGAAGGTTGAAATTCCTATTTAATAGGAATTATTTTTCTTAGGGATTGCGTGAGCAAGGCAGGCTGAAGGTGGGTTGAAAATTGGCTATGTGTTGGTCCAATTGTGCCTAGATCAGTGTGAGAAGATTGGAAGAGTGTATGAGGTTCTTGTGAGTGCACATGCATTGTATTGTTTCATGATTCCTTGGCTGATGATACAATAGAGATAATGAGGTTTTGAGCAGTTGCTTTCCCCAGGAAAATCTTGTGTTGTGCGCTTGATTTACTCCTTTCTCTTACTTGCATGTGTTCGAGCGATCGTGATTTATATTCCGCAAATATTGTAGAAAGATTCAGTATCCTGTTTTAGTACATTGCATGATTGGATTGAATCCATTGGTATAATTTCTACATTATAATGGTAAATCATTCAAAATAATTATAAAATTAAATTTAAATATATACTTTTTTTTCTTAACCAATTTAAAATTAAAATAAATTAAAAATATAATTATATTTTTAAAGAACCTACTTCAGTGCATTACCCACATACAATAATTCCTCTTACCAAAAGTTCATTACACTATTCCATACAATAACTCTTATAATAATTTCAACTCATCGTGATATATAATGTTTGCAATATTTTTTTTAATCGATTCAACTAGTTTGAAGGTGAGAACCTTTTACATCTGCTTCAAAACACCATCTATTGTGCACACACATGACTAAAAAATATTGACACATTTGACCCTACTACGTACTATTGTTCTAATCTTGCAAATCTTATATTTCCTCCAAAAAAATCCTAATACAATAACAAACTTACAGAGCATAACTTAAAACTAGAGAAACCTATCCTTCAGTATTTAGCTAGCAGAGATGCCGACTTCAGAATTGATAATTTGAGGCCGAGAGGGAAGATAATTCGAGACCAAAGCATAAGATGCCACCACCGGAAGAACAATAACTCCTCCTTGCATCTCACGAACCTCAACATTCAATTCCTTTTCCACCCCACTAATCCTTCCTTCGAGCAGGGAAATCACTCTATCCATCTTCATAATTAGGGTTTCGTAAGCCACTTGAAGCCTCTCGACCTTAGTTTACAACAAAGTGATTTTCGATGCAAGAGAACATATTGTTGGAAATCAGTCATACCTATCTTCCCTTGCCTCGATAACAAATTCAAAATATACTTCGACGAAGATGTTGAATAGCCCAACTGCTGATTAAAGTTCTCCTTCTCTACATCGTCCGAGCGCTCCATTGGGTCTATTACTCCAGAATATTCCCTCGCTGCTAAAACTTTGAGCCAAAAAACTCTATTTACTATTGAATCTAGACTGCACCAACAATATTTATATACTTGTGTTCTTGCGTCGACCAACCTAAAACCTATCGCAATTTTATTGAAACATCCATGTACCTTACACATTCTCCGTCCCCAAAGCATGACCAAAGAATTAGTACCTCTGTAACTAATATCCAACCTCATTAAACTCAAGATCCTCGAGCGTGTTATCGGAACTAAAAAAATGGAAATAATGAAACCATTCCTCCATCCAAACTTAATACCATGATCCTCGAGCGTGTTATCGGAACTAAAAAAAATGGAAATAATGAAACCATTCTTCCATCCAAACTTAATACCATGAGAATGAACCTTCCACCTATCCTTTGTTACTTCTGATATCCTCTGAGTTGTCCATTTGTACACTCGAACCCAACACTCATCCATGGAGTGGAACCACCATATCCATAGGGTGGGAGAATGAATAGACAACAAGATCACCTTGGTACTAACAAGATAACGTCAAAGGTCCAACTCGAAATTTTCTCCTTTAATGCTACTTAGTGCGATAAGGACATCAACTATCAAATTTATATAAGGTGTTTTCGTCCTCAACGATCAATTCTTGATCTAGACTTTACTCCTTTGTTAGCAAGAGAATCTCCATTGCATTGAGGTGCCTCTTGACATGGAAAAGTTAATGATCTCAAACTTTAGAATTTGCAAACTTATTTTATGCAAAATAGGAGAGAGTTTTGACACTAGAGTATTTTTGATCTTACATACCTGTTGAATAACTAACATAGAGTCACCAAAACTATTAGCTTTCGAATGTATTTTAAAATTTTCAATTTCAGTTGTTGCCATAATGCTTGGAATTCAACTTGATTGTTAGAAGAGCACCATGGACACCAAGCATATTTGGTAAATAATTCTTTTCCTGGGCGATAAATAACCCCTCCCAGTGATGGCTCCCATTGTAATATTTAAAATATATATATATATATATATATATATATATATATATATATATATATATATATATATATATTTAGTATTTTATATCTAAGTGTAAAAAAATAAAGTGAATTAATTTTGTATAACAATTTAGTTTTTATTATAAAAACGATGTAAAAATAAATAATGAATAGTTAAAATTCAATATGACTAAGTACACTCCCGCTATTGGGATGCACAAAAACTTGTTAGAGGAGGTTGGAAGGCAAGCCTTCCACCCCACCGCTTCCCACTAAAACTAAGAGAGGGGCCGGGGGTGGAGGGGGGGGGGGAGGAGAGGGGGTTTGTGGTGGTCGTGGTAAGGCCAACCCCTCCCATGAAAGATGCATTCAAGGCTTAATTTCCCCTAGCCTAATATTTTTATTCTAAAGAAGTGTCGAATTATGGTGGTAATGCCTGGAGATGGTTATTTATCCTTGATTGGGAGTGCGCCACTGCTGTTGGTGGGATTAAACTTCCTCCTATTATTCTCAGAGGATGCTGAATCTGGAGTATTTTTGGTTGTAAATAGTGAGTCTCAACATTTTCCAGTTTGAGTGTCTCTTACATGTGGAGAAATATAGTCACTTCAATTACCCCTTCTCTTGGTGTCCAAGTTTAATTTTTTTCCATGAGCGTAAGTGAATGGGGATGTTAAACTAGGTCTTGAAGTAATCATAACATTGCAATGGTGGATGAGATAGAGATATCAGGATGGTGCAGTGGAGCTCACAAACACCTTCACTAAGTTGTCATGGTTATGGCTTATGTTTGTCTCAACATTCGTGGGTAGTGCTTTATAGGTAATGGTTCCCTGCCTGCTATTTGATTTTAACTCTTTTATTTGTTCGTGGATGGATATTTTCTGTTGATATTCCTACAAACACCTCATTGTATCCCTTTCAACTTAGTATCAAAGCCTTAGGACCATTGATGGTTCCAATGTTTATTTTTAAGCTTGGTATTGTCCCTTTTATGGTGGAATATTTATGGTTTAAATCCATTAGTATCTCACTCATCGATTTTATTTCATTACATGACATGATCCTTGTGTTTTCCTGGTTATTAAAGAACAAAATAGGTTCAAGTATTTGGGCATCTGTCATATCTTGGTTTGCTGTTGCTTCAAGGGGGAATTGGGCCTGTGTTGAATTTTTTGTTGTAGCTTTCTAGCTGACAGGGCTTGGTTGGTTGGGTATTTTTCTGGAGGATTTTGTTGTGGCTTCAATTCTGTGATTGGTATCCTTCCTCCTTGACTGTAATTCCCAAATAGAGGATGTGTGGTCATAGAGGGGTTGGACCCAGGCCCAAGAAGTTGCTGCTATATATCACTCAATGAATTCTCGTAACATTCAAGAGGAGATTCATCAGTTTGAGATTTATGTTACTCATGATTGCCAGGCCTACTTAGATATGGAAATTATGGAGGGGGTCCAATTAGCTTATAAACGCTAGTCATACCAGGGGAAGAAGGGACCAATAATTTCACTCCATCACCTTACATTGGTAGATGAAGATCTTGTTAGGATGAGTTATAAAAGAGAAACATGAAGATATAAATGATATCATTTCCTCCATGAATGATATCTGGACGGTGTAACGCCACCAAGTTTTTTTCCTGGAGAGATTAGATACCTGATTAGCCCACCTAGAGAGTCATATCCAATGTGAGCCCAAGCCTTCTATGCCAACTAGAACAAGTGCAAGGGACCCTGCTCCTGTGACATCTTCAATTTCCTAAATATGTTGTTTAGTAGTTACTTTTTTTTTTATCTAGTAGTTTGGTTGTGTTAGGGCACCATTGTGATCAGTTGCAGACTATTTTTATTGATACCATGTCTCCTTGTCTATCAACTAATAGACCCGATTTCCATTGTGTTGGATTGAGGCTAGTTTATTTTTGACTCATGGTCTATTATGTTAGGGTCCCGTGATTTGGCTGATTGGCAAACCAAATGAAAATGTAATATCAAACCAATATTTGGAGTCCAAGGACCTAGCCTTCCTGGACTCAGAGAGGGCTCTCTCTATATGTGTAAAGGATATCTATATGTTTTACTTATTGTGTTCTGATTTTAGGCTAGTTATGAAGTAGGTTTTTTGGTTTTGGTTTTTAGGTTGTGAGGGATGAAACTGATCAAAGATATAAGATAGGTAAAAATATGTCAGATCAACCGGGCTATGGGGTCGAAAAGGTCTAGAAAGCTATCAGACGGTGATACAAGGCTGTTGAAGGGCCGATTTGATTCGAGGTAGAAAGGATCTTTGGGTAAAATGGAATAAAATGGACATCAAGTTTGGGAACAACAAAGGATTTCAAGCATAACTAGTTTAATAGCTAACATAAACATGGTAGGGAAAACCATTAATCATGAGAAATGGAACTATAAGCTAATAAATACATAGAAATAAACATTCAAGCCATGCAAAGAGATATATAACTCTCTAACTTTGGGAAATGACTATTAGACTTTAGGGAAATACACTTAAGAGAGACAAACAACTCAAATCACTATGTAGGAATGCCTAAACATAGTGCTTCAAGTTATTGGGCACTTTGAAAACAAGATTGCATAGTCTTAGGCAAAGGGCAAGATCGAAACAAGACCTCCTTGGTTCAACAAATGACAATTTAATCAGTTAAAGAGAAATTTGATGGATGGAGCTATGACTAGCCATTGGTAAGCAGGGCATACCGTAAATCATACTTAACATGCATAAAACCATGAATGAAATAAGCAACAATATCCTTAAGTTATTAAAGAGCAATCAATAATTCTTTAATGTGACTAAGGAAGAAGAAAACATGGAAGCTATGAAGAAACAGGAAATTTGAGGTGCCTCCAAGGGCATGTCTCAAATTTGTTCTCTACTGATCTATAGCAAGCAATAAACATGGATTCATGAATGAAAACTAGAAAAAAAAACAAATAAAGAGACACTATACCATTCTACCAAGTCATGGAATCCAACAACAATCCTCTTTCATCATCCAAGAACATCCAAGAGACTATCCAAGAGCATGAGACAAGTATTTCTTCCAAAGATTATATGACCATATATTGCTTCTATCATCAAGTTCAGCCTTGTTTACAATGAAAGCCCTTGGAATATATAGGCTCAAGTGAGGAAAACCTCTTAGTTCAATTTGCACTCTCATTGGCCTATTCAAAATATCTAAACTTGTCCTTGAGGCTTTGCAAAGCCCAAGGCACAAAATATCTCATAAAATATCTAAAAAATGCTAAAAAAGGGAATGAAATTGACTTTTCATAACTTCTCATGTGCAAAAATAGCTAAACGCACATGAGGAAAAAGCAGTTTTTAAAGGTTCAAATTTTACAAAAATACTCAAAAATTACATCAGCAAAAAGTCCCCTGACTTGCCGGCAACTTTTGGTAGCCTTCCTGATGTCGAAACGAGGCTCATGATAGTTCGTTGGAAAGCTCTGAGTGTCTAATTTATGGAGAAACTGGAATTTTCTCCATCTGATGCCTGGAAGTTCTCCAAAAATAGGTCTGTGTGTAAAAAACCAGAAAATAAGGTTTGCTGATAGACCAGGCAGAGTGTAGAAAAAGCGGGCCTTTTTCGCCATTTCGGGGGAGAAAATGATCTTCAAATGTCCTGAAAATTGCTGAGTGTGTGCTCCTGAAATTATGGCATCCAATGATACCATCCTCCTCCCTTGATGATCCCCCAAACTGAAATGGCGAAGCCCAAGAGTTTTGGCCAAAAACCCAAAAATGCCAAAAAAACCAAAATATGTCAAAAGTCGCCCAAAATTGGTGAGCATGACCCTTAAGGGTTCGCAACAACATGCTGTGAAGTAGAGGCCAAAATATGAAGTCCTGATGTGTCCTTTCTCACTTTCCGTGCCGGACGCTTCCCTTTAACCTCCTTGAGCTTGTCTTGAGCAGCTTTTAACTTGCGCCGGTCAAACTGATTTAACTTTTTGTAATGCCTCGTCATTCTCCTTTGAAGGTCTAAATCCCTGTTTTCCCTCTCCAAATTCTTCTCCAAATGGTCATTTACTCTCTCAAGCCATGCCTTCTTATTGTTCTCTGCAAAACCAAAACTACCTCCGAAAGGATTTTCAAGAATGTTTTGTCCAGAGAAACTCTGTCTTCTTTGTAAATCACTGTTTTGGTCAAGGCAAGTTGGTTTCAAATGTTGTGCAAAATGTTTTCTTTGGTATTAGGTCCCTGCTCCTTCAAAAACACTGTCCTTTCTGCCCCTTGCATGCCAAACAACCAATATTTATAATGATAAGTGCACAGTCAAACAGAATGCATACACAATCAAAATGATTTTCTGTGTCTGGACAAGGTCACAGGGTTTTGGTGTTTTGAGGACAACAAAACAGCCTTGTTTTTTAGACAAAGGCAAAACAAAACCCCCCCAACTCAAAACACTGCTCCTCTTCTTTTGTATGCCAATTAGCAAGTAAATTCAATAACCATCACACAGTCAACCAAAATGCATATACATAGTCAAAAGGTCACTGTGTTATAGGTAGAGTCATAAAACTCCTTGTGTTGGTGTGAGCACAAACAACCCTGTAGCAGTCAAACAGAAAAAATTCCTTTTAACCAAAATACTGCCCTTGTATCCACTATTCCTCTGTTGAAACCTTAGTTAAATTGAGGGGGGGGGGGGGGGTGAATCAGTTTAACACATTCATGGACTTTTAAAACTTTTTCATTAACACTTGTTTACACCTTCATTTCATGTTTAACTTAACTTGTGAGTAATCTTAGAATGTGAGCAGCAAGCATTAATAAAATGTAACAATAGATTTAATATGAGAGCAACAAGTATTAAGTAGATGATATAAACCAGATCAACACATAAACATCATGCATAGAGACACCAGATATAAATGGAAACCCATAAAGGGAGAAAACCACATCTTATTATTGTTGTGATGCAAAGGCAAGCTCCAACTCCCTCTCACCACTGATTTTCTGTAGGCACCAACCTACAGGAGGCTCCTACCTCAATTCTGCAAGCTACAACTTGCAAGGAAGCTCCAACTCCCATCAAATTTCTGCAGGCACCAACCTACAGGAGGCTCCAACCTCAGTCAGCTACAACTGACATTTTATCAAGCTACAACTTGATGTGGAAGCACCAACTCCAATCTATTTTCTGCAGGCACCAACCTACAGGAGGCTCCTACCTCAGTCAGCTACAACTGACATCTATCAAGCTACAACTTGATAGGGAAGCTCCAACTTCCTTACTCTTTCAAAAGAGAAAAACTTGCCGATTTACCTTGGATATCAGCTCTGTTCTGTTCCATCTGCTCTGTTATTCATCTATTCTCATATCTGCCCTGTATCATCTTTGCAACTTCTCAGATTCTCTATCAGTTTCTCCTTCTTCTCTGCTCAACTCCTCCTTCTTCTCTACTCAGCTCCTCTTTCTTCTCTGCCTGACTGCTTCATTTCTGCATTTTCTTCACTCACTCTCTAACCTCTTTGTGCATATCAATGTGTTATTATATATAGATTTCATCACTTGACTCTTTACATTCCTCAGGGAAATTGAAGTGAATAGCCCTGACTTTTTGCCTTCTGCCTCCTTATTTCATTTACCAACTCATTAAAAAATATAACAATATGTGTTAATTTCAATATTACAGTGGGATTATGTTTTCCTCCGGAGACTTGCCAATGCATCACAATCAATAAGAAATTAATTACAACATTTACATTCACATTTTTAGTTAAACATTTCAATTTCACTCAGCTCCTTTTCTGGATTTTGGCTTTAATGGATTTGTCTTTTCTGCTGCTGCTGTTAAGTAACTGATTTGCATACTTCTGTTCATCATGCCTGTAAAAATCCCTGTGACCTTTTCAGTTCCTACATTCTTTGTTTACCTCTGTTAGGCCCACATTTTCATCCCTGTGTTTATTCACCTGTTTACTTTAATTTTGTGCACCTGCTGCATATATAACTGCTTTTCCAAGTTTATCCTCAAATCAATATAAATCTAGGCAATATCTGTTCATTATTAATCTCTGTGCTCGGGCTTCCTGCTTACACACTCTCTGTCCATATAATATATTTTCAAATCAAACCCCTTCAGATTTTTTGGATCACTGTACATTTTTCTGCAGCTGTCTCTCTCTCTTTTGTTGCAGTTGTGTAAATATTCCAAAGTCTTTTAATATAACTGTTATGCAATTTCAATACTTTTTAATTTCTGCACTGGCAATTTGAATCAATGTTGAAGCTGCTCCATTAGAGGTTAAAATCATTGTTGTAACCCAAATAATTGTATATCTGGGTAGAATATTTTCATTTCGGAAGCTCCTTAATGTTTGGGCTACCCTCACTCTTCTGTTATATTGCACATTTAGAACACTCATCCAAATTTTTCAACGACTTTAAAATCCATTCAACGCATATACAGTGTTCACTATATTACTCTTCATATTATTTGTTGGTCTATATTACATATAACAGCCCAACAATAAATTCTCACTTTTCACATTGTTAACATATATGACACTTTCAACATTATACTAAACCCTTTGGTTTTGTATTTAAATCCCCAATCCGGGCAAATTACAACATTCTTTCTTACTGAGATGGCAATTTTAAATAAACAAATCTGGGTTATTTTAATATATGCTAATGCACATTCCCACAACATGAATCGACCCAACGATAATCCCTTATCTCTGCCATATAATATTACAACCAAAGTTAATAAAAATTTACCAAACTAATGCGCTGGCCATAAATTTTATTCACGCCAGTCAACAACCTCGACTCGGATTAAAACAAAGGCCATAGACCTTAGAGTTCCCCCCCTTTGTATATTCAAAAATCATTTAATAACCCCGCAAACCTTAGTTTAAAAGGTTCCGATTAATATCATTTTAGAACTGGGCCCCAGCTCCTATGACCATCCACATCTAACGGCTGACATCACATCGCCCCGGCCTTGTCGATCCAACGGATATCGCTCGCACTACTTGCACGAACAATAATGCGCGATGGCACGCCGTACCTGGGTTATCCTTTGCGCACCTTCCGAACACAGCCACCGTCAAATCACTTCCCTCCAGATCGACATCTTATGTCAATATCGCTCCGCGTCTTTGGTCGATGGTTAACGCACGATGGCGCGTAGTGGGATGCGGTTTTGCAATGTCGGTCGAGGACACGCGTCGATCAACCTATGGAATCGCTCGCAAATGGAGAAAACCACTTGCTCAATGGAAGGTGGTGCGATGAAAACCACCCTTCAACTCCAAACCACTTTCACTGTTCACTTCGGTCACGGTTCCATCTTTCTCTCACGCTCCAGGTTCCGTCCTCGCCTTGTTCCACTCTTTTATGTGTTCCTCTCCTTTATAAGTGGCCTTGGTCCCTGGCGTTTCAACACGGTCCTACTATATATATAACGCACATTTCCATTACTCTGTGCTTCCAAGGTTCTGTCCATCAACGCCCTATTCAATTGCGCTCAGGTTCTTCCGCCTTTCACTCTAATACTAATACTTCGGTTCCGTCTTCTAATACTTCGCTCCTTTCAATATATATATATAACTAGTCATCGCATTTCATCGCTGTGATTTCATCTGTTACTATGCATAGCTCCATTCACACTGCGCATCTGACTATGGTTCCGCCTCTCCTTTTGTGACATCGATCCTTCTGGCCCTTCAGATATATATGTGCAGAATCTCAAATGAGCCCTTATTTCAGAGTTATTCGATCAATACAACACATCTAAGTTCGGAACAGAGGATCTTCATATATCTATACTAACCCTGATTTTATATATATCCTCAACGCATCAGAATTGTTTATAAATCAAACCATTTGCATTAAACCTTATTACAATTACTCAACAACACCGAATTCCTGATTTTATGTAGGGCATTTCCACGACCCTTCACACACAATTTTCAACACTCTTTTCATACTTTCTATAATATGTTCCCACACTCAGAACCAGTTTCTCAAATCAAATATCTCTTCTCCTTGACTGATGCTGCTCCTTGCTCCTGAAAATCAAATATCTCTGCTCCTTGACTGATGCTGCTCCTTGCTCCTGAAGCTCCTCTGCTGCTCCTTTGACTTCTCCTTAGCCATCTCCTTTGCCATCAATGACAACATTTCCAACAGTCTCCCCCGTTGGCATTGATGGCAACCCATCCACCAATAATTCAATGCTTCCTCCAAGTCTTCCTATGTCTGGCTTCTTTTAGAAGACCCTATCTTCTGTTACTTTATTTTCCTCCCCCTTTGACATCAATGGAAAAGGGTTGCACATTTCCTAGTGTGCTTTCTATCTCTTCATTTCCTCTTTCTGAGATGTGTTTAGGCCTTCTTCTTCTGACTTTGTACCCTGCTGCTCCAAACTAGTGTATAAGAGTTGTTGAGAGAACACTTTGATTATTGAACTTGACTGTACACTATAGGTTAATATAATCCAAAGGCATAAACTTCTTTCACTTGTATAGAGCTGAAAGTGAAGATAATGACACTTCATAGAACACATTGTACCAGCCTTATCTAATCAGAGATGTATGATTGGATCAAGACTAAAATACTGAGAAGGCTTCAAATACAGTTCAATCTCTAGTCTATTTTAAAAAAAATATCTGTTGAGGAAGGTTGTAGATGGAATATGTCTTCTTCTGCAATACACATCTACAGTACCACACCTATTCAATTATGATAATGATGCCAATATATCTTTTATTGTTGTGGTACACCTTTCTTTCCTGTTGGTGATGATATGAGATAGGATGCTGACAAGGATATTACTTTTAAATATTGAGAGGTTCTTGTTGTTGATGTGAACAAATGAATCACACCAGAGTTTACCACTTATTGAAATCATGATACCACTTGTTGTGAGATTAGGCAATATGTTTCAATATGAGAGGCCGAATGACTTTTACTACTTGCACATTGTATTTTCAAAATAAACCTTTCAATGTATTGGTCAATATCACGCATTAACCATGCAGTTTTATTTATGACATAATGGGGTATGTATGTCAATAATTAGTCTCTCTTTAAAGGTAGATAACCAAAAAATCCTTTTGCTTCGGTGCTCAATATACTACTTCAAGTGTAAATCAGATACTGATCCTGGGACCTGTATCATACTACTGCTCTATGACAACACTTGATATTCTGTTGATAGGCATGCTGTTTGTATCTAAACACCAATTGATATTACTTTGATAAACCATGTAGAGATTTCAATTTAGCTTACATATTAACCCATAATTGATGCATCCTTCATAAATTCTAGTATTGATTTTTCCACTGTTCACACCGACAATCATCATAAATTGAATCTGATCTTAGCATTATTACCACTCTTCTTTTTCTGTCCTTCTGTTCCAAAGAAAGCCATTGCATGTTCCTTTCTAGAACTACTCTAGAATCATTGATGCTTTATATTCAATTCAATTGTTCTAACATAAATATTTTCAGGAAGACATCTTCAATTTATTTTCTATGAATCTTCATGGGCTGATTACTTAAAGATTATTACTCACTTAACTGCATTTCTCCAAGTGGACCTTTTGAAAGATGTAATGACCTGATGATAGGCGCTTTTCTTACTCATCCTTCTTGATGCGATACATTGTTAATTCTAGCAGTATAGGGCATATTGTGATCATCACTTTAATGTGCTAAAGTCTTCTTAGCTTTTATGTTCATTGCTAAGGTTTCCTCTATCATCATGGCTTCTTGCTCTCTTCTCTTCTTCCATCAATCTGTCAGCTACTTAATACTTCAGATGATCTTCTTTCTCTATAGTTCTCTTTTAGAGGAATTTCCTTTTTCTTCCTGATCTCATAGCTATTCTCATTACATGGAGCTCTTCTTAGACTACTTTCATGGGGTCTATATGTGAACTGCTCTCCCCCTGGGATGTTGCTTCATATTTGTCACTGGATGGATTTCTGCTTTGCTTCCTAGAGAAGCTCCCCCTGAGACTATGGAGAATTCATTATGTTATTGAGATAATAGGCTCCCCGTTTCTCTTTTCCTTCCATACTGTATTGGGGTTCTTCATAATGTCTGCACTTATTTTAAATTCATAGTTTTGTTTGATTTTCTTTGTTTCCATCATCTGTCTAGAGTTCTTTAGTATATATGGCAGTTTACAGTCCTTTGCTTTGTGGCCAAGCTTGAGGCATACATAACATCTTATTTTGTCAAAGTACATTTGAGCTGATGTATAATAATTTGTTCCCCTTCTTGAGTACATTTTACAATCAACACTTTTATGTCCAAAATTATTGCATGCATAACAGTAGCCATGGAAATGATTTGTGTACCTGGTGAAGGATTGTCCTTTCCATTTTATTGCTTGAGGTAGTCTTCTCTTTTGCTGCATCCTTTGTTGGTTGGACTGGATTGGATTTTTCTTGCAATATGCTGCATTATGTCCTTGTTTGTGGCAGGAAAAACATGTGCTATTTTTCATAGGAGGAAGGAACCTCCTTTGAAATCTTCCGAATTTGTTCAATTCATCCTTAGGAGCATATGAGCCTTTAGCAGTTGACTGTTTCATCCTCTCATTCTTTGTTCTTTCATGTTGCTGCTTGATTCTATTTGTTTCTTTACAGCTCATGTTCCTGCTGGCTTCTGCTTCTGTAGGAGTTTGCTGAGCCGCTTCACTGTTCTTTACAGCTTTTACAAAAATGATTTTCTTGTTATCTTCAACCTTGGAATTACTGGTTTCACCTTCATATCCTATCCCAGTCTGTATGATAAGTGACCTTTGTGCATTTAGAATCTGGTCCAACTGTCCAGAGCCTTTCATTAGAGGTGTATTCATTAATAGTTCTCTTTGGGCTTTTTCTAAGTTCTTTCTCAGGCTCACTACTTCTTCTTCCAATCTTTCACATTCCTAACTTTTCTCTCTCATTTGTTGCAGCAGAGTGTCTTCTATTTTCCTTGCTTCTTCAAGGTGTGTCTTCAGGTCAACAATTTCTTTCTTATCCTCCTATTCTCTCTCATCACATATTTGCACCACTGTCTTAAGGTCTTTGTTTTCATTTTTCAATTTTTCTATTTTAGTCAAAGCAGTGTCAAGCTTGGATTTTTCTTTAGCTATAATTTCTTCATGGTTCTTATCTTCATTCATACTAGCAGGTACTTCATTTGATTGAATATTTTCCTGTTGATATGAATTTTTCTTCTTCTTAATTCTCTTATCCTTCTTGTCAGTGCAGTCCTTAGTGTCTACTCCATGTATGAAGTGCAATCTATCCCATATTTCTTTTGCAGAGGTTAAATCCATTATCAACTCAAGGTCCTTGTTATGAAGATTGTTATATATCACACATTTTGCCTTGGCATTCCTCTGTTGTTCTTTCACTGTGGGGGAGTCTGTGCAGTAACCATCACAAACAAGCTTCCATACCTCAGGTTCATCAGTCATTAAACCTGTTTTAACCTTATCTCTCCATTCAGGAAAGTTTGTTGTATTTAGCACAGGTACATTTTGATAGTCCATGACTCAACCAGATCTCCTTCAAGCTATTAAGCTTACACCAAAGGAACCAGCTCTGATACCAATTGTTGAACCCTTAGTTAAACTGAGAGGGGGGGGTGAATCAGTTTAACACATTCATGGAATTTTAAAACTTTTTCATTAACACTTGTTTACACCTTCATTTCATGTTCAACTTAACATGTGAGTAATCTTAGACTGTGAGCAGCAAGCATTAATATAATGTAACAATAGGCTTAATATGAGAGCAACAAGTATTAAGCAGATGATATAAACCAGATCAACACATAAACATCATGCACAGAGACACCAGATATAAGTGGAAACCCATAAAGGGAGAAAACCACATCTTATTATTGTTGTGATGCAAAGGCAAGCTCCAACTCCCTCTCACCACCGATTTTCTGTAGGCACCAACCTACAGGAGGCTCCTACCTCAATTCTGCAAGCTACAACTTGCAAGGAAGCTCCAACTCCCATCAATTTTCTGCAGGCACCAACCTACAGGAGGCTCCAACCTCAGTCAGCTACAACCGACATTTTATCAAGCTACAACTTGATGTGGAAGCACCAACTCCCATCTATTTTCTGCAGGCACCAACCTACAGGAGGCTCCTACCTCAGTCAGCTACAACTGACATCTATCAAGCTACAACTTGATAGGGAAGCTCCAAATTCCTTACTCTTTCAAAAGAGAAACACTTGCTGATTTACCTTGGATATCAGCTCTGTTCTGTTCCATCTGCTCTGTTGTTCATCTATTCTCATATCTGCCCTGTATCATCTCTGCATCTTCTCAGATTCTCTATTAGCTTCTCCTTCTTCTCTGCTCAGCTCCTCCTTATTCTCTGCTCAACTCCTCTTTCTTCTCTGCTTCACTGCTTCATTTCCGCATTCTCTTCACTCACTCTCTCTCTAACCTCTTTGTGCATATCAATGTGTTATTATATATAGAGTTCATCACATGACTCTTTACATTCCTCAGGGAATTTGAAGTGAATAGCCCTGACTTTTTGCCTTTTGCCTCCTTATTTATTTTACCAGCTCATTAAAAAAATATAACAATATGTGTTAATTTCAATATTACAGTGGGATTATGTTTTCCTCCGGAGACTTGCCAATGCATCACAAACAATAAGAAATTAATTACAACATTTACATTCACATTTTCAGTTACACATTTCAATTTCACTCAGCTCCTTTTCTGGATTTGGCTTTACTGGATTTGTCTTCTCTACTGCTGTTAAGTAACTGATCTGCATACTTCTGTTCATCATGCCTACAAAATTCCCTGTGACTTTTTCAGTTCCTACATTCTTGGTTTACCTCTGTTAGGCTCACATTTTCATCCCTGTGTTTATTCACCTGTTTACTATACTTTTGTGCATCTGCTACATATATAACTGCTTTTCCAAGTTTATCCTCAAATCAATATAAATCTAGGCAATGTCTGTTCATTATTAATCTCTGTGCTCGGGCTACCTGCTTACACGCTCTCTGTCCATATAATATATTTTCAAATCAACCCCCTTCAGATTTTTTGGATCACTGTACATTTTTCTGCAACTGTCTCTCTCTTTTTCGTTGCAGTTGTGTAAATATTCCAAAGTCTTTTAATATAACTGTTGTGCAATTTCAGTACTTTTTAATTTCTACACTGGCAACTTGAATCAATGTTGAAGCTGCTCCATTAGAGGTTAGAGTCATTGTTGTAACCCAAATAATTGTACATCTGGGCAGAATATTTTCATTTCGGAAGCTCCTTAATGATTGGGCTACCCTCACTCTTCTGTTATATTGCACATTTAAAACACTCATCCAAATTTTTCAATGACTTTAAAATCCATTCAACGCATATACAGTGTTCACTATATAACTCTTCATATTATTTTTGGTCTATATTACATATAACAGCCCAACAATAAATTCTCACTTTTCACATTGTTAACATATACGACACTTTCAACATTATACTGAACCCTTTGGTTTTGTATTTAAATCCCCAATCCGGGCAACTTACAACATTTGCAACATTCTTCTTACCGAGCCACAAGAATTTTAAATAAACAAATCGGGTTATTTTAATATATGCTAATGCAAATTCCCACAACATGAATCGACCCAACGTATAATCCCTTATCTCCGCCATATAATATTACAACCAAAGTTAATAAACATTTACAAAAATAATGCGCCGTCATAAATTTTATTCACGCGCTTAATAACTCGACTCGGATTAAAACAAAGGCCGTAGACCTTAGAGTTCGCCCTTCGTATATTCAAACGTCATTTAATAACCCTGCACATTTAATAACCCCGCAAACCTTAGTTTAAAAGGTTCCGATTAATATCATTTTAGAACCGCCCCAGCCTCCTACGACCATCCACATCTCGACGGCCGACATCACATCGCCTCGGCCTTGACGATCCAATGGACATCGCATGGGCTACTTGTGCGAACAATAATGCACGATGGCGCGCCGTACCTGGGTTATCCTTCACGCACCTTCCGAACATAGCCACCGTCAGATCGCTTCCCTCCAGATCGACGGCTTATGTCAATATCGCTCTGCGTCTTTGGTCGATGGTTAACGCGCGATGGCGCGCAGTGGGAGGCGGTTTTGCAATGTCGGTTGAGGACACGCGTCGATAAACCTATGGAATCGCTCGCAAATGGAGAAAATCGCTTGCCCGACGGAAGGTGGTGCGATGAAAACCACCCTTCAACTCCAAACCACGTTCACTATTTACTTCAGTCACGGTTCCATCTTTCTCTCACGCTCCAGGTTCCGTCCTCGACTTGTTCCGCTCTTTTATGTGTTCCGCTCCTTTATAAGTGGCCTTGGTCCCTGGCGTTTCAACATGGTCCTACTATATATATATATAATGCATAGTTCCATTACTCTGTGCTTCCAAGGTTCTGTCCATCAATGCCCTATTCAGTTGCGCTCAGGTTCTTCCGCCTTTCACTCTAATACTAATACTTTGATTCTGTCTTCTAATACTTCACTCCTTTCGATATATATATATATAACTATTCATCGCATTTCACCGTTGTGATTTCATCTGTTACTACGCATAGCTCCATTCATACTGTGAATTTGACTATGGTTCCGCCTCTCCTTTTGTGACATCGATCCTTCTGGCCCTTCAGATATATATGTGCAGAATCTCGAATGAGCCCTTATTTCGGAGTTATTCGATCAATACAACACATCTAAGTTCGGAACAGAGGATCTTCATATATCTATACTAACCCTTATTTTATATATATCCTCAGCGCATCAGAATTGTTTATAAATCAAACCGTTTGCATTAAACCTTATTACAATTACTCAACAACACCGAATTCCTTATTTTATGCAGGGCATTTCCACGACCCTTCACACACAGTTTTCAACACTCTTTTCATACTTTCTATAATATGTTCCCACACTCATAACTAGTTTCTCAAATCAAATATCTCTACTCCTTGACTGATGCTGCTCCTTGATCCTGAAAATCAAATATCTCTCTGCCTCCTCGAATGATGTCAAGCCCTTGCTCCTGAAGCTCCTCTGCTGCTCCTTTGACTCCTCCTTAGCCATCTCCTTTGCCATCAATGACAACATTTCCAACATCCTCACCCACAGTCAAACAAAAACAACCTCCAAATGCAATGGTAGCTCCACTTACTAAAGTCAGCTTTATAGAACAAAGGAGGCAACAGTGGTTATTTGCCCCTTTTGTTACCCGACAAAGATGTCTTTTGAATAAAAAACACTTATATAGTGATCACTTTTCATGAAATTAAACCCACTGTTTTGTTTTTCCAAATACTGTGTTCCTCCCCTTGGACACTATTTTGCACCATTTCAATATTGTTTGGAGGGAAGTTTATAGGTTTTTAAACATCAATAGGAACCTACCACTTTTGATATGTTCACCTTGAGTAATCCAAAACCAAATCAAAACTTGAGTTTTAAACAACCCTATCAACCCTCCTAAGCACTGTTTTCTTCACTACAAATGCTGATAGAGGTTATGGTTATATCTTAGCCTTGAGGGCAGCTCTAAGTTCCTTGAAACTGATGAATCACTCTTCTAACCTCCCACAGTGACAAAATTCTTCAAAGCATTTAATACATCTCCTTGATTCACACCGAGAGTTTCATTTTTTTACCATTTACTTAGTCCTTTGACAAATGAACATATGAACACCCTTTAGAAAAAATGAATATACCAAGAGGCGCATAAATACCTTGATAATTTGATGGCAATCTTTGCTTGAGGGTTTGAGCAGCTTTTAAAAACTCTTGGAGGAATTTTGGAGGCTTAAACCATGCGCGACACATTTAGAAGGGGAGAGCGCCGCGCAAAAAGGCTGTCGGGTCACCTGTCAGGCCGAAGTGACCAAAGCCTATAGGCACGTCGCACGACTTTGTATTCCTGTGAAAAATATGCACCTGAACGCGCCGTGCAGTTGTACAGGCACGCCACGCAACCTTTAAGCCCAAAAAACTCTGTTTTTTCGCTCACAACTTCTTCCTCCGGTCTTGTGAACAGCAAGGGGGAGTTTGTTCTCCGTTTTGAAATGCAGAAAAGGTAGAGGTAATGGTCCCTAACCTTCATCTTTTGAAACAAAAATCAAAACCCTTTTGGTGTGCTTGATGATGATTTTGAAAACATTCAAAAGACCTTTGTTTTTTAAAACCAAAACACGACACCCTTATATTTTTGAACATATAGCTAAGAATTTTTTCCGTTCAATCAAAGCATAGTGGCAATGATCATTTTTCATAAGTCTGACCTCCCCTTTCGAAATGAAACAACTTTTTGGAGAATTTAAAACTTTGACTGTTTTCTCAGTAGAGAGAAAAAGTCTTCCCTTGTTATATCTGCACTGTGAGAGGAAAAACTGTTCTGAGCCATATGAGGATTATAGATGTGCCTTTAAATGATGCTTCTCTTTGATTGGGAGGTGAAACTCAGTTATAATCACCCGGGGTTCATTATCACCTTTGACATACCTCCATAAAGAACATGCCTTCCTTCTTGACAGTGGCATGCTCTATTTGTTTTGAGTGTGTTTTTCTGACCTTGAAATACATACCATAATTCTTCTGGCACCTTTATGACCTGGTGTATCTATTTTCAGTGCTTTTTGGAAAAACTAAACTCAAACTGCCTTTCTCTACTATGAGGAGTAATTGAAAGAAGATTCTTCAGTAACAGGAAAGAAAGTATCTTTTGAGAAATAATTTCCATTCCTTAACCTATGTTATGACCTCATTTCTCCAACACTTATCAATTCTGTTTGGCTTAAAGGAACAAAGAATAAAATTTAAGCCTTTTCACTAAGGAGATGAGTTTTGTAACTTTTTAAGGAACTCACACCCCTCAGCAAATTTTGTCCACTTCTTGGCTTCAGATTGTCTTTGAGAGCAAACTCTGATGGGAGGTAAGCCAGCTTCTTTGATATTCTATAGCGCTGATGCTTTTCCTTTGGTTTTCTTTGACATGTCTGCCTTGCTCAGAGGCTTTAAACTGTCTTCTGTTGTTCTTACCACTTATCTCTTGATCAATCAAACCTTGAAATCAGTCACTGCCCTGGCCCTCTGCTTATGAATGAAGGAGGTTTATCTTGACAAAATTCCTGATGTTCTTTCAACCTCTATCTCAATCCAAAGAAGGATGTTTGATGAATCATGCTGATAGTGGCTTCTCTTATACCTCTGCCTTTAATCATCCTTTTTATGCAGAGATTTTCATTTGTTGTCTCTCTGTACTTCAAATTTTGTCTTCACAGTTAGTGAAAAAACTTAAAAACAGACTTTACCTTTGGCCCTCTGCTTATAGATGAAGGAGGTGCTCTTAGTCTTCAAACATATACTTATGAAATGAAGGAGGTTCTTTAGTCTTCAAACCCTCTGCTTATAGATGAAGGAGGTTCTTCGGTCATGTTATATCATCAGCCCCGTGACAATGCTATTTTTCCTTTTACTGTCCTTTCTGGCCTTGAATTTGATCGCAAGAGCTTAATGAAAAAATCTCTGCTCTTTAGCTGCATCCCAGGCTCAAGATCACATTAAGAAGCAGCTGTCTTCTCATGTGGAGCCAAATATTGTCTTCTGGGATGCTGGTATGTCTTTTTCCTTGAAAGATCCATTTTAAAACACTGTAAAAACACCTAGAATTAGTTTGACTTATGGTCTATGTATTGCTGGGACTTGAGGGTGTATTAGTGGCGCGACCTAGGGATGTAACTAACTTTATTTGCAGAATGGGAAGGTCTGTTATGACTGGTCTATAGCAGATGGGGGTTCTTTGGCTTCAAGATAATTCGCCAAGGGAGAAATGCCTAAAGCGCCACTTCCTAACTTAGGGGAGACTTTTTGGACAGATTTGGATTGTTTCTTTAGAGCCTATGGGCAGACTAGTATGGCTGAGGCTAAGTAGGATTTGATAACGAGGTTTCATCTTGTCATGGGCGGGCTGAAAGGTAAGAAGGAAAACAAGTTTATGGGTGTTTTCCAGCTGGAAAATTTGACAAATTTTTAGATCAGCTGCTAGAAAACTTGGCTGTTACAACTAGTCATCACCAACAAGTGAAAAATTCTGATGACTAACATATTAGTGATGTATCTTGAAATCTGGAGGTAATACAAAATTTAACTTACAAAAAAAAATATGACTAAGTACATGAGTAATGAGCCTTTTTTGGTTGAAAGGTAAATAAAATAAGAAAAAATATTATTTATTCATAATCGAACCATTTACCTAAAAGTAAAGCAGATTTAAATCTTTTGAAAAGAAAGTTCATATGAATAATTATCAATTGTAAATTATATATTTGTACTATCTTAACAAAATATATTCATACTATCTCATATATGTTAGCTATTAATATTTTGCTGTTAAATTACCTTGGGCATTAACCATTGTAAATTTGATTGGAATCAAAAGGTTGGTGGCTCTATGGCCATGAGCGCACCTACTCTTGGTTAGATTTGATTGGAAGGTCGCCTCTCCTCCGCGTAAAATATTTGCACCCTACGAGGTCAACCTCTTTAGCGTTGATCTCCCAATTTCATCTCGTTTGGATTTAATATTTTTCTCTCATTATATTTTGTAGCAACTGCAACTCATACAGGTAAGGTGGTTAGCCATGACCATTCTAAACTCTCCATGAGGATTGGATCAATATATCTTTGTATTCAATTCCTTGGTGACCAATGTGCCTAAGTTCCAAAAAGAACCCCCTTATCAATTCTCCAAGAAGCTAGATGATATTTTGAAAGTGGAGGTCTCTGCTCCTCATGCGAGATTGCATGCCGTACAACTTGGAAAAAGGGGCCTAGTGGGCCGGTTTACGGGTTTGTGGCTATCTCCCAGATCTTTCCACCTATGGATAGATAAAAATGGAAAGCATTAATCAAAGGGGAGATCACCTCTTCCTTATACAAGAAAGGGTTAATCACCTTTTTTTTGAAAATAAATCAGTTCAGGATCTAATATTCCAAAGTGGAACATACTTTATGGATTCTTAAGGGATTTTTAAAATTTGATGGAGCCCCAAATTTAATTTAGATTATGATGCCCCTTATGCTATTCCAGTCTGGGTTAAGCTTCCCTTTCCCATTTTTATTACGTGTTGACGTTTTGAAATGGGTCGCTCTGAACACCAACACCTTGAACCTCTCAGTGACTAGTGAGAGGAAACGATAGCACTTGCCCTATTTTTTAAGCCACACAAGTAGGGCCGAGTCCACACCAAGGTTGGTGAAACTCTATCCACTTATATATATTGTGAGGATTGTATGCCACAAGGAAAATTCCTATAGTATATGATCTCATATGTCAAAAGTTGAGAGCTTTTGAGGAAAGTCCAGTAGCTCACAAATTTTACTAAAGAAAATAAACAACTAACTACCCTAACCCTAAATACCGCATAAGGAAAATAGACTACAACATTTCTTTATGCAAGAAAAATTAGAATGAACCCCCTCCTATTAAGAAGTGAAATATTTCTATAGTATACAATCTCATATATGTCAAAAGTTGAGAGCTTTCAAGGAATAGTCCAAGAGCTTACAAATTTGACTAAAGAAAAGAAACAACTAACTACCTTAACCCTAAATACCACATAAGAAAAATAGACTACAACATTTCTTTATGCAATAAAAATTAGAATGAACCCCTCCTATTAGAAAAACCAACTACCCTAACCCTAAATACCACATAATAAAAAGGAGTTGTCTTTAGTCTGACTTTTTGGAATTTCCCGTGCCAAAATTTGGTAGAAAAATTTGAGGTGAAATCTTGATTTGTGTTATGTAAACTAGTTTTTTGACTGTATATATGGATTCCACACCCTGGAAAACCCCTAGGGCACTTTGATTATGCAAGGGTTTGTTGGGAAAAATACTGAGAGGGGGGGGGTGAATCAGTATTTAGGGCATACTCAGAACTTTTTACTTTTTCATGCTCTAAAACACATACGCTACTTTGCTGAAGCCAACCAGCGTATACACGCGGATATCCTTCATAAAACTCGCGTATACACAGAGATCTAATTATGCCATTAGTTCTTCACTTATATCATTCCATCATTCATTCATTAGATGTTCTATAAAAAGTAAACATGTGCAGTAAGAACAGAATAAACCATCACACAAAGCATCACACATGAACACCAGGATTTTTAGGTGGAAACCCAAGTCGGGAGAAAACCACCGCTGCAGTTGCTCAGCCTTCAATTTTTTATTATAGAGAAAACATCTTACAACATATGTGCTGGCGCAGACTTGACCAGCACGCAGGCACCCACCTGCGCTCGTTTACCAGCCTCTCCTGGAAGGGAGCTATGACCCCCCGATCTCGTTTACCAGCCTCACCTGGAAGGGAGCTACGACCCCCTGACTGAAGGCTACAACCCTCAGCACCTCTATGGACCACGTTTCATCAATTTTCACACTGGATCCAAAGCTTCCTTTAGGACACCACTTGCAAGCCACGTTTCATCATATTTTCAGACTGGACCCTTTCCATACTTTTAAGCACAGTCAACCATGAAACAGATACATATAACTCACTGACAGATATCAGTAAACCAGCAAAACAGATCAGACATTTCTTACCACAGACTTCAGCAAACCCTAGTTTGCATACACGCTTTCCTTTCACTGATGTCGCGTATATACGCGCTTTCGTTCACATGAACCAGCGTATACTTCTGTACATATTACAGAGTTCATTTCATTGCGCATACGTGCTTTCTCTTCAGCGAAGCCATGTATATACGCGCTTCCTCTGCAGCGAACTAGCGTATAGATCTTCAACCATTATAGAGCAGCATACTTCTTTAGATCAGACATTCAGTTTAGATTCAACCCTTTACTTCAGACAAATGTTCGCCTCATCTCGGATCTAATCATTCCATAAACAGATCTAGCAAATACAAGTGAATTTTAGATCTAGATCCCCTTCTTCATCACTCCTTCATCGGTGCATCATACATTCAGATCTTTCATTCAACTGTAACCCTTTCCATTCAGATATACTTCAGAGAGAAGTATTCATTCAAGCTCAGACATCTTGCACCCACACTCCTCATTTGCACAATGAATTTCTTCTCTTTATATAGGTTTACCCTTTTTCAATACCATGAGCCAAAACCACATTAATTCCGATGGTATTCCTGGACGGGGTCATTTAGACGAATCATTACCCAATACAATGGGTCAATACCATGGTGGTTACCCCTGGTTTTGCACTTTATGAGCGCTTTTGCCCACACGCGACTTGGAACGTTGTTTCCCGCGTGCATACGCGACTTCCCCTAGACATATCCGCGTATGCCTTAAGACATACTCTTTTTACCATAGATCTAGCACATGCTGAATTCCTTTCTTCATTACCTTCTGTACACACTGTAGATACATCATATTTAGTTCATCAAGACATATTCTATCAAGCACAACTTCATCCAGTAAGTTGCCATCATCTTGCCATTCAAGGAAAATACTCAGCATCATATTGCTAACAAACATCCTTTCATATTAGATTTACATCCTTTCAGGTGGATTGCCATCAAGGACAACACATGTCAACAGTCGCATGTCTTCATCTTCATTTAGTGGGTTGCCATCAAGGACAATACTTTACATCATATTTCCAACAATCTCCCCCTTTGGACTTGATGGCAACCACGATGGTGTTTGGTTACCACAACAGATAGGTACATTAAGAATACAATGACACCATGTCACATTCCCCATTTTTGACACTATTCTTTCTCTCTTCATTCAAACACCATGTCACTCTCCCCCTTTGACATCAAGGGCAAAGGGCGGATCAAAAACCAACACTCTCCCCCTTTTCTCCTCATGTGGAAGAAACATTCTGCAGATCTGATATGTGCTGAAGTGGCCAAGCTCTCCCTGAGTTCATGCTGAATCTTCAAACATATTTGTCAATGAAGTACATGACTCTATGAACTTCCTATCACCAAAGACTCATACTTACATCAATTATCCATCCAAATGGATTTACATATGAGACTCAACTACCCAACCAAGTGGGTTTACAAATTTGACTCAGCTACCCAACCAAGTGGGTTTACAAAATTGACAAGTCCTTACATGACTGAATATTACAATTTTACAACATGGGTCTCCACATGACCTTTTCATCAAAAATGACTTTTCATAACCAATACCAAGAAGACCTCAAGAGAGATCATATAACAGAACAATCATAATGCCAGCAATGCATTATACTCAGCAAAGCTAATGCTCCCCCTGAATCTGTGCAACCAAGCAATCTTTCCAAATGACTAAGGCTCCCCCTTAGTTTGTGCATCCCGAAAACTTCCACCAACAAATCATCAAGGCATCTTCATCAAAACATTAGAAATAGAATTATGAGAACTGGAACAATTCCTGTTTGATGCCCCTTAAGATTAAAGATACCAACAATCAAAGATCGCAAATTGGTGGCCAAGAGAGCCACCTAAACAAAAAAAATTGTTCAAAGAATCGTAGTATACGCGGTTTCATAGAATGAACCATAGTATATACGCGACCGTGTTTCGTGAAACTTTCAGATCCAATACCATCTTCTAAATTTTAATCAGATCTGACGGAGGAGAGTAGATGTTCAACTTTATTCTATATTTGAATGCTTCCCTGGACTACAGATAGATAGAACAGAGTAGTTGTGTCTTCAAGCGTCATCCAACGGTTGTAGCATAAGCACATTAGTAACCAAGCCTTCAGATTCTTTGCAGCATCAATACAATCTTTCCAAGAGAGATTATCATACCATAACAACATCTTCAAATATGTGTCAAGAAATCATCCATGTGGTCCAATATCATCAAGATCTTCAAGATTTAACATGAAGTAACATATGTAGGCAAAAGATCTCAACCATAGTAACAAACTCTGCATGATCTATTCTTATTTCTGAATCAAGCGACATCCAACTCATCCATGTGTGAGCACAAAAGATACTTATCAACAACCAGGGCTCAAAATCTCATCATAATAAACCATGTACCAAGTCATCATCATTTGAGCATGAGTATCACAAAAACCAAAGAATAAGCAGTCATATTGCCAACAATGCAATCATTAGTATTCAACCTGCTGCTCCCCCTGAACCAGTGCTCCTTCTTAACTTGTGCAACCTGAATACATTCATCAACAAGTCATCAGCAAAAATCTCTGCATGAACTGCCCTTATCTCCGAATTATAAGACTTTCATCTCAAAAATGAATACTCTTGATCAAAAAGCGAACAGGACTCATCCATAAACTTCAACATAAGAAACCAAGTATCATATCATCATTATTTTAGAACTGAGAAAGTAAGCTGATACAGAGTCAATAATACAGTTATTAACAGTCAGACTGATGCTCCCCCTGAACATCTGCTCCAGATCTTCAGCTATCATATAAATTCTCTTATCATCAATGCATATGCGACTGTGTCTGCTGGAACTCGCGTGTATACGCGACTTTTGTTCATTGAACTCGCATATGTAAAGTGAAGCATAGAAATTTTTCACATTCCTTCATCTCCCCCTGAACTTGTACTTCCTGTACCTGTCTTCTTCATATCAGATGCTCTGTCAGAAATACATATAACCAGAAAAATCAAATCAACCATGAGAGTCATCATACATTGCTCCCCCTGTGACGATACATTACTAAATCTCATAATGTATCCCACATCATTTCTGCAGTCAATCAGAGAAGTAAGCTTCAGAAGCGGATGACTGCAGTAGGGTCAAAATTTCCTACGTTTCTGATCGGTCCTCCATCTTTTTCCAGATTTGTTTGAACTTTTTATTTGTGTGCTGGAAGTTATCCAATTTCTCATATCTGTTCAACCTGCATTCTTTTTCTACATGTCCATACTTGTTACAAGAATAACATCTCATGTGTCTAGAGAAATAAGCATAAGAATCATAATGAGTATTTCTAATCTTCCTCCTTTTACAATCAACTGCTTTATGTCCATACTTGTTACATGAAAAACAATATCCCTTGAAGAAACCAGAGTACCTTTCTATGTAGGAATTGTTTGATTGAGGCTGAAATGATCTGCTCCTGCAATTTGCTGCAACATGCCCATAATTATGACATTTAAAGCATTCAACTTTATTGACTGATTTCCTTTGAGATTTCATCATTGTTGGTTGACCTTTTGTTTCTTTCAACACTTCAAGTTTTGCATTGACATCCTCTAAATTTTTAGCACTTCCTTGTGAGCTAGATTCTCCTTTAACAGTTTCATGGAAGCCAAGACCAAGTTTGATAGCAGGAGACCTTTGATTACTCAGAATATTGTCCAAAATGTTAGTACTATCTTGAAACCTCAAAAGTTTAACTTTTTCTTCTGCTTTACCTTTGAGAATGTTTACCTCAACCTCCAAGGCTTGACATTGCTTTGTCATGCTTTCTTCTTTCCTTCTTCCATCTTCTACTTGATACTTCAGATTTAGAATCTCTTCTTTCAACCAATTTTCGTTTTCCTCACAGGTTTGTTGCAGCTCTTCATTCTTCTTATTTGATTTTTCCAGATGTTCTTTGAGGGAGATGATTTCTGCTTCAATACCTTCTTTTTCAAATGATTGTAGAGGTTCCTTATTCCTCTTATTTGATGTTTCGAGATCTGCTTTCAGAGAAGTGATTTCTGCTTCAAGTTTTTCACCTTGATTAGTTGCATAAGTGTACAACCCTTGATACTTGTCTATCTGTCCATTTAGTGTTTCTATCTTTTCATTCATCCTAGAGATCACATCTTTGTAGATAGCTTCCTTTCTTTCAAATTGACACCAATCATTACTTTCATCATTTGCTTCTAGACTTTTACTATCTTTAGATGATTTTTGCTGATCTTCAACTTTAATCTTGACAACTTCTTCTAGATCCATACTGTTACTTTCACTATCTTTACCTTTGCATGTACAGTTAAGTGAAATACAAGAACAATGATTAATACCTGTTTCATCTCCTTCAATTTCTGCTATACAAGATTTCTGAGATATCTTCTTGTTGCGAGTAGCCTTCTTCTTTTGCTTCTTTGCCATGAGTACTTTCAGATCATGGTCTGAATCTTCTTCATCTTCACTGGACACTTCATCATCATCTTCATTTGCATAATAACTCTTCCTCTTTTCAAATTGTTTCCCTTTTCCATGTTTTTCTCTATAAGGACATTTAGCAGCATAGTGACCAACTTTTCCACACTCAAAACATTTGAAGGGAAGCTTACCTTTGAATCTTCCAGTACCTAGTTGGAGCTTTCTCACAAAATTCGCCTCTTTTTCTTCAGATATATAGTTGGATTCTTTGACAACTTCCTTTTCTTTTCCTCTTGCAGATACCTTAAAAGCAGCTTCTCTGATTTGAGAAGGACCTCCTTGTCTCATTTCAAAAGCAGTCAGAATACCATGTAATTGAACAATAGTAAGAGTTTGCAGATCTTGCCTTTCTTCAATAGCCGAAACTTTAGAGTCAAATTTCGAAGTCAAGGATCTTAAGACCTTTTCCACCAGAGTAGTATCAGTTATGGTTTCACCCAAATTTCTCATTCAATTTACAATATCATCCAGACGAAGAAAGAAACTGGCAACACTTTCATCACTATGCATCTTCAAATTTTCATATTCAATTCTAAGAGTTTGGAGTTTTGCACTTTTTACCTTTGTGTCTCCTTCATAGCTTAGAATGATTTTGTCCCATATTTCTTTTGCCGAATGTAGCTGCATCACTTTAGAAAATTCTGATTCAGACATGCTTCCCAATAAGACATTCACTGCTTTGGCATTGATTTCATACTTCTTTCTTTCAGCTGCATCAGTAGGAATACTTGCCGGGTATTGATAACCTTCTTCCACGATTGCCCATACATCTGCACCAAGAATTTGCAGATATGCTTTTGTTCGTACCTTCCAGAATATCAGATTGCTTCCATTGAATAGAGGTGGCTTTATAGACATCACTCCTTCTTGACTTCCCATTGCGACGGATCTCCTTCAAGCAATCAAGCTTCTGCAGAAGAACCTGCTCTGATACCAATTGTTGGGAAAAATACTGAGAGGGGGGGTGAATCAGTATTTAGGGCAAACTAAAACTTTTTACTTTTTCATGCTCTAAAACCCATACGCTACTTTTCTGAAGCCAACTAGCGTATACACGCGGATATCCTTCATAAAACTCGCGTATACAAAGAGATCTAATTATGCCATTAGTTCTTCACTTATATCATTCCATCATTCATTCATTAGATGTTCTATAAACAGTAAACATGTGCAGTAAGAACAGAATAAACCATCACACACAAGCATCACACATGAATTTAGATTTTAGGTGGAAACCCAAGTCGGGAGAAAACCACCGCTGCAGTTGCTCAGCCTTCAATATTTTATTATAGAGAAAAACATCTTACAACATATGTGATGGTGCAGACTCCTACCACCACGCAGGCACCCACCTGCGCTCGTTTACCAGCCTCTTCTGGAAGGGAGATACAACCCCCTTATCTCGTTTACCAGCCTCACCTGGAAGGGAGAAACAACCCCCTGACTGAAGGCTACAACCCTCAGCACCCCTTCGGACCACGTTTCATCAATTTTCACACTAGATCCAAAGCTTCCTCTAGGACACCATTTGCAGGCCACGTTTCATCATATTTTCATACCGGACCCTTTCCATACTTTTAAGCACAGTCAACCATGAAACAGATACATATAACTCACTGACAGATATCAGTAAACCACCAGAACAGATCAGACATTTCTTACCACAGACTTCAGCAAACCCTAGTTTGCATACGCGCTTTCCCTTTACTGATGTCGCGTATATACGCGCTTCCATTCACATAAACCAGCGTATACTTCAGTACATATTGTAGGGAAAATTTTATTGCGCATACGCGCTTTTTCTTCAGCAAAGCCGCGTATATACGCGCTTATTCTGCGGCAAAGTAGCGTATATATCTTCAACCATTACAGAGCTGCATACTTCTTCAGATCAGACATTCAGTTCAGATTCAACCCTTTACTTCAGATAGATGTTCGCCTCATCTCGGATCTAATCATTCCATAAGCAGGTCTAGCAAAAACCAAGTGCATTTCAGATCTAGATCCCCTTCTTTATCACTCCTTCATCGGTGCATCATACATTCAGATCTTTCATTCAATTGTAACCCTTTCTATTCAGATATACTTCAGAGAGAAGTATTCATTCAAGCTCAGACATTTTGCACCCACTCTCATAATTTGCACAATGAATTTCTTCTCTTTACATAGGTTTACCCTTTTTCAATACCATGAGCCAAAACCACATTACATCCGATGGTATTCCTGGATGGGGTCATTTAGACGATACATTACCCAATACAATGGGTCAACACCATGGTGGTTACCTGATCCGCACCTTTCATGAGGCTTTCACACAGCATTGAAACAGTGACTCAGAATTGTAGAACTCAGCTCAGTTTTATAAGTGTAATAGTTACTCTTCTGGGATCTAACATGAAATTTTCAACATATTATCATCACATAATGGACATCTTAGTTTAATCAGGACATGTTCCATCAAGCCTCAACTCCATCGATAGGTGCATATCAGCTCAGGACAGCCTCAAGCACATCAGCATGGCTGTCCTTTCTTGTGGACCACATTCTTTCAGATGGGCCCTTATCAGGACTACTACGTCTGCAGTCGCATATTTCATCACACCTCATTGAAATAGGTTGCGATCAAGGACAACACTTTGCATCATATTTCCAACAGGGTTACCCATCAAGCTTGTGATTTCAATTAATTCTTGCCAGATTTTAGATAAATTAGACCAAAAAAATCCATCTGAAAAACTTCCAAAAAGTCTCACTAAAGACAACTCGTAAGAAAAATATACTACATCATTTCTTTATGCAAGGAAAATTAGAATTAACCCCTCCTATTTGAAGTGAAATATTTGATCGAATGATTGAATTGATTGGTTAAGTAGGTGAAAGCATTTTTAAAATATTGATTATTTCTTATTTCTTAATTGTGGATTGTGTGTTCATATTTGTGAATTTAAAATCCTAATAGATTCTATTAAAATCCTAATAGATTCTATGAAATTTAAAAACTCTTTTAAACAACAATTAAGTAGAAGAGAAGTTTAAAAATTAAAATATAAAGAAATTATATACAAAATATAAAGTTAAATTAAAAGAAATAAATCTAACAATGAAGAAAGTATAACATTAGAATATAAAGAAATTATATGCAAAATATAAAGATAAATTAAAAGAAATAAATCTAAGAATGAAGTTAAAATAACTAAATAAAGGAAAATGCCATACAATACCTAAAAACTATTTCTAACAAGTAACAAATTATATACCAAAATAAAAATAAAAATGTTGATATGAGTAAATTTAAATTATATAAGACGTTATACATTAATATATACATATGTGAACAAAAATATGTACATGCCAACCTTGTTGATTTCTTTCAAAGTATGCTTTTTTTATTATGAATTATATATATATATATATATATATATATATATATATATATATATATATATATATATATATATATATATATATATATATATATATAGAGAGAGAGAGAGAGAGAGAGAGAGAGAGAGAGAGAGAGAGAGGTATGCTTGTACGAGAAATCAAGTGACATATATACGAATAAAAATGTTGAACTTATACAAGAAAAAAATGATAAATTTTACATTGAAGAGAAGATCTAAGAACCAGTGATTAAAATGAGACTAAGACACTGTACAAAACATAGAGATGACTGGATTAGTGAAAGGGTTTTATTAATGCTTCAAATAACTCAGTGCATGGCTCTACGAAGAGATGGTATAAGAGAATATGTGAATTACAACCAATTTAAATGAATCAACAACCCAAAGGAGAATCATATCATAAATGGTATATCTATGATGTAGAACACAACAGTCTCCCAAAAGGAATTTAGATCATCGCCACATTTATCTGTCATGCATTGCAAGTTTTTCTGGGAGATGTATTCTTTGCACTTGATGATTACCCCATTTCCCAGACATATTCAAATTGATAAGCAATAAAAATTATTCAAAATAAATCCTAAAGATGACAACTCTTCGAAAATATCTAGTTTCAACTCCACTTCAAATGATAACTTTGGTATTAACTAATGAAATGTAAAGATGCATCTCACATATTTCCTATGACATTCAGGTTTAAAATGGAATTTCTAACGAATATTATAAAATAATAGTAGAAATAATAAAATAATATTAGATTACATCATCAAATTGTAAAGGAAAAAAATAAAATTTAAAAAAGAAGAAGAAGAAGAAGAAGAAGAAGAAAAGAAAAGAAAAAGAAAAAAGAAAAAAAGAAAAAAAAGAAAAAAAAGAAAATTTCAACTTCTCTTTACGGTTTTACTCAAATTTTGACCGAGAGCACTTGTTGAATGCATAATTTAATTCCTCATCTAAGGAGTACCCATGTTGCATACTTTCGATGGACCCTGCTACATCGAAAATGAGAAATATATGAAAAATCACGTTTTTCATGTATTTCTCATTTTTCATGTAACAACGTCCATTGAAAGTAGGGAACATGAGTACTCCTTGGATGAGGAATTAAATTCCACATCCAGCGAGTGCTACCGCTTGAAATTTGAGTAAAAACAAAGGGAGATAAGTTGAATCAGATTAGGGGAATTTCGAGGTCTAAAATGGGCCTCCTAAGGAAATTATAAAATAATAGTGGAAATATTAAAATAAGATTAGATTACATCATCAAATTTTAGAGGGAAAAAAGAAAGAACTACTTTTTCAATTTGTATTTTCAACTGATCACGCTATGAGTTTACTCAAATTTTGAGTGGAAACACTCTTTGGATTCAGAATTTTATTTCTCATCCAAGGTGTACCCATGTTACAAACTTTTGATGAACCTTGTTACACGAATAATGAGAAATGATGAAAAACGTGATTGCAATAACATTTTTTCATGTATTTATCATTTTTCGTGTAGCAAGGTCCATCGAAAGTATGCAACATGGGTACTCGGATGAGGAATTAAATTTTACATCCAACAAGTACTCCTGCTCGAAATTTGAGTAAAACCTTAGGGAGATAAGTTGAAAATACAATTTGAAAAAGTAGTTTTATTATTTTATTATTTTTATTATTTTTTACTTTTTTTATTCCAAAATTGGTGAATCATCACCCATGGTTGACATCATCATTTTGAATCTTATTGGTTCTTATAAATTTTATTTTGGTTGTACATTTTTTGTAGGAGGCCCATTTTAAACCTCAAAATTCCCCTAATTGAAATATGAGTTGAAAAAGTATATATATATATATATATATATATATATATATATATATATATATATATATATATATATATATCTTGTTACTTTTTTTACTTTAAAAATGGTAAATCATCCCCCGTGGTTGACATCATCCATCTTGAATCTTATCGATTCTTATAAAGTTCATTTGGTTGTACATTTTTTTTTTGAGGCCCATTTTTGACCTCAAAATTTCTCTCATGACTGTGCATCATATGTATTTTTCATTGTGTATTGTCAACTCAAACTTTGCAATTCATCAGGACACAACATCTTCAGTCTCACTCGAAAATACCATTGACTCCATGATATGATCTCCATGACCTTTGTACCAAAAAATGTACAAGGGACAATGCAATTTCTAAATATTTTTCTCTAGATCTTGAATTGAGTGAAGTAGGCCTTCCATGATGATAGGTACATATCATATTTTAAAAATAATTGGAAGAGCTTAGCGAGAAAGAGGCACAATACCTTTACTACCAACTCAATTCACACTTAACTTGCATTCTTTTGAGTCGAGTCTAGGAAAACAACTACTCTAAAAGACATGGAGTTGTGCCACAACACTTTGTTCAAGATTTTCTTTTCAACTGAAGCATTTGATGGTGTGGCATATACCTTGCCACGAGTTCCGTCCAGTATTTAAACCATGTAATGAGATATTCTATAAAAATAAATTAAAAAATTAAAAGGACATATCCTACATGCGTGGTGAGCATGACTAAAATATCCTTCATATAACACTAATGTTTCTCCATTGATTCGATGATAGGTCCTTTGGTGGTAACAAAACTTTCACTTGAATGTTTTCACGCATATAGGACTGACCGCCTTTGTTTCCCCTTGTCGATGGCCAAAAATGGCTGCATCAACATTTAGGAATCCGCTCGGTCAGAGCCCCAATTAATCTCTTTTTCGTTTGGGATGGAGGTTCCGACTAGTATTTTGGTTTCAGTTACTTGCGAAAACTAATTGTGTATGGAGATGGAATGAGTGGTGACGATAACTGATAAAGTAACTCATAAATTAATATGACAACTAATATAAACTTAAATCAATCTAATCAATTTACTTTACCCTTGTATATTAAATCATATGTGCTAAAAACATAACATTATTTTATGACAATAAATATTATCACAAACAAATGCTTTTAATATCGATTTAAGAATTAATTTTATTAAATAGTTAATCAAATTAATATTAAGCTCATCACATATGAAAAATAATTTCGTTATTCATTGTATTTTAACGTATTGATTCACACATACCAATAGTGATAATGTTTGAACCAAGAAGAACACATACATGAACAAAAAATATATAACTAGCAATTGCACCAGGAGGTGCAAAGGAACGCCGAAAGGTGGAGCAGTGACTAAGGGAGGGAAGTGTACATAATGAATGTTAACAGAAGGGGTGGAGAAGCTGACATTGCAGGGAAATAGTATGACAATGGTACGTTTTTGATGATATGGAATATTGGTTTTTAAACTATGTAAGATATATATTTTTTTGTGTCATCCCTAGCTACTCAATATGAACTGTCTATGTAAATATGAATATGTCTTGAATTTGTGTCTATGTAAATATGAAAATGACTGGGGAATAAAATTATGTGAGTATGAGGATAGTAGTTGGACATAACTAATGAGTGATGATCATATATAGTTTTGTTGTAGGGTTTGCAGTGAGTGCATGCGCATGGAAACAACATGCTTAAAGAAAAAGGTCTCCCAAGTCAAAAAGATATCAAATATTAAACCTCTCAAATTGGAGGATTAGGCTCTACATCAATACTTGGTAATTCCACTTTCAATTTAGGAGGAATTTATGCTTTGAGCTTCAATGAATGACCTTGCCTTACCCATAAAGGTGGGAGGTGAAACACAAATATAGAAACTATTGAATGGTGTTGTCATTGATGACAATGTTGTTTCTTCCATCTGACTGCGTAAAATCATGGAATAATAAGACAAACCAATTAGAATTAAAAAAAAAAAAAAACACATTTACAATATTTAAAAATATATTATATCCATCCATCTGGCAGCCCAAAATCATGGAATAATGAGACAAACCAATCAGGATTTAGAAAAATAGAATTAAATATTTAAAAGAAATAGAATTACAATATTTTAAAAAATATATTATTTTTATTTGTAATGTAGACCTTTTGTGTATAGTAATTTAATTTTAAGGTTTTTGTATATAGTAATTTAATTTTTAGTCAAATCTAAAACTAATTTAAAGTCAACCAGATAGCCATATCGTTGTTTTAGGCATGGATAATAATACCAGTGTGCGGCTAGATGTGTATAAAATTCACGCTGATTTTGTGTATAAAATTCCCATGAAAGATAAATACTCTGAGGCCAAATATGTATAAAATTCACCATGATTTTCCAAACATGACAGATAACGCGATGAAAGGGCGAAAAACAGTTGGATTTTTCAATCAATAAGGAGAACTAGAGAACAAAAAACTGGTCAGGATCACCGGGGAAAAGCCTTGCACAGATCGAAACGATTCCTAACAATTATATTCAGCCCGATTTTCCAAATATGACATATAAAACGATAAAAGGGCAAGCAATAGTTGGAGTACATGCCATGTTTTCAATCAATGAGGAAAACGTGAGAACATAAAAGTTTAATTGGTCAGGATTCCCTCGAAAAAGGTATGCACAGATCGAAAGGATTCCTTAGAGTTTTGGGGAAAAATTCAGAGTCATTAGTGGAATAGTTTTTAAGTGTTATTTTTTTGGAGTTTTGTGGATTTATAATTGAAATTTGGTGAAAATTTGTGTTCAAATTTTGATGTGTTGTTTAAACTAGTTTTTATTTATTGTATATATAGATTCAATACTCTAAAAAAATTAAAAGGTATTTCTATTGTGAAGAGTTCATCTATAAAACTTGCAATTTCAAAGACTTTTTACAAGATTCTAATGTGATTTCAATGTCTCTCTACCAAATTTATGACAAATTAAAGGACAAAATTAACAAAAAAAATAATTTCAAAAAATCACACTTAAAAACTACTCACTCTACCATAAATGATGACAAAGCCACACAGAATAGTGGCCATGGATCCACGATGGATAAACCCCCTGTAATCATGGAAAATCCACCGAGCAACCCATTACACATGTCCAATACATTCCAGTGCCCTGTTAAGAGCCTTCGCCCAAATAATGTGGTCAACGCCGTAGAACACCTAGCAAGTGTGGTCGTGACAGCGGTCCTGCTAATCGCTGTCCATGTAACTACCCCCACTTACACCATATGGCACCAAGTTCTTTCCAAATGACCCAATATTGAACCCATACCACCTGAACCACAATAGAAAGGTACCCAAGACAACTAACGTGGCACTGTGACCCTGATATTGTTGGGCTTCCCTTCCTTGTTATATCGGCCTATCCTCAGCCCTTCAATAAGCGCTCCCCAGAAGCTAGCGATCCTGCCACTGTGTGAACGGTAAACCCCGCTGCCTGCGAAGTCATAGAATCCACTACCGAAAAGTAAACCGCTCAGCCAACCGTCAGGCGACCATACCCAGTGCGAAAATACCAGGTAAACGAACCTTGTGAGAATTGAACTGTAGATCAAATACGCCACAAACTGCGTGCGCTCCGCTATGGAGACGCTGGTGATCCTCGCAGTCGCAATTGCGAATTCCCACTGGTATAGAAAATATGCATTATCATACTGGTATTCCTCGTTCGACACCTCTGCTAGTCCGCAGAAGTAATGTCCAATGAAACCGTTGGAGTGCTTGCCCCTTCCAAAGGCGAACGCAAAGCCGAAGAGATAGTAAAATATACCACCCTCGGCCGCGTCGAGAACGTTCATGAGCATGATTTGCACCCTATTCTTGGCCTGTATGGAGCCCGCGCACAGCATGGAAAATCCTACTTGCATGGAGAAAACGAGAAAGGTCGAGAAGAGTAGGTAGGTGTTGTCCACAGTGCCTGACATGGCCGAGAGACAGTCATAAACGGCCTGCAGTTTTTTGCAGAAGAAGTCACCCACCGTGCCGTTCAGGAGGCTCTCAAGGGTTGCCAACTCGGGTGCCGTGTAGCTATAGTCGATGTTAGACATGATGGACAAGGCAAGGTTCGATCCTACGAGAGGAAGTTTGAGTCAGCATAAGTGTAATGCGTGCTTTGAGAGGGACGAGACTTGAACAGGGAGAAGTAAAAGGTGAGATTTACAGAAACATAAATAGAACCTAAATACGAGCTTTAGGTGACGGGATTCAAACTGTCAGACGTGGAAAGACAGGCTTATAAAATTTGGAGTTCAAATAGGGAGATAAAGCCTTTAAAATGGAAATATTTGAACTTGAAGAAGTGATACCACTGGATTGAAACTAGGAAAAATGTAGCACAAAATTTAAAGCAATCGGATTCAAACTGGGATAAGTGAAGTACAAGTTTTAAATTTACGAGATTCAAACAAACATAAGTGAAATACGATAAATGAAGGCACATGATTCAACCCAGGAAGAAGTATAATACGATCTTTAACGGTAGAACTGAATCCAAGCTTTAAAAGAAGGGGGTTAGAAAATCAACTCCATACCTTGATTAGGAATACAAGTGAAATTATTCCCTATGAAATCGACACTGCCAAAGGCTTTCCAATTATCTGTAAATGTATGGAACCCTTCCAACCATCATCCCTCCGCAAAACAGAAGGGCTGGTCCCTCCGCAAAACAAAAGCGTTGGTTGTCTATTCTCGTACTAGCGATAGAGAAGTACATGATTCATTAATACCAAACATATATGGGTAAGGAATTCATTAATACCAAACAGATGTGTAAGGACTTCATTGGACAAATGACCATTTTTTGATTGCTTGGAGGAATAACCAAATGTAAAATTCTAATTGGTTAGAAGGGAAATGAGCAAATCTTCTCATTGGCTGGGGTGAACAATGTTTTCTCACCGTAAGCTAGCAAAGAAGATGCCTCCGGCTTAATAAAGACAATTCCATTTAAAAATATATAGTACACAGAGCTAATAGAAGTACCCAATCTGTTGACAATATGTGCACATTGGAATTGAAAATGGTTCAGATAACATTAAAGTAAAACTTAAGTACAAAAGTGAAACTAAATTTTTATTTTTATTTTAATTCCAAAACTCCTTACAATGAGTTTGAGAGGGATATTTATAACTTTCTTTACAACAAAGGAGTGAAACTAATCTTTCGAAAAATTCTCACCTAAAGTATAAAAAAATTATCATAAAAAGTATATGGTTATAACAACCATAAACCGACTAAACTCGAGTCAATATTTTACTTCCATAGCCTTTGGAATTCTAGAAGTGATGCCAACTCTAGAGGAGATCGAGGCTTGATGTGTATCTCACAGTTGAAGATAGATGCTCTCAAAGGTCACAAAAATTGGATGGAAGTATTGGTGAGTGCCTTTAGAACCAACCAATGAATATGAGACTTGACTAATAATTGTCAATTAAGTTCAAGGTTAACCTTAGTTAATTGGTCAATTATTCATTAGGGGAATTTTGAGGTCTAAAATGGGCCTTCTAAGGAAATAATAAAATAATAGCTAAACCAATAAAATAATATTTATGAATTTTCAATTCATTTTTTGCACCACAATCCATGTAACCATAGTTAAACTCAATTCAAAAGTTGTACCAAAATAAAATTAATAAAAAAATTGTATTGATGTGACTATAAATAAGATGAGTTTTTCAAGAAAAAATCATTATCATTGAACAACTAATGCATTTTTCCTTTGTACTTAAATAACTTAAAATAAAATATAAATATAAATTTATAAATTCTTAATTATATTATATGCTATCAATTAAAATTTATATTATTCAAATTGTATAATAACATGTAATTAATATGCTATATAAAAATAATATAATATAATATAATAAATGTATAGGGATATGCATTGTTTCTTTCAAGAAATATGAAATGGCAATAATATATTTTTATTCAAAAAGTGTGAAACGACATTTATTATGAGTACTTTACTTTGACTTTAAAAGTACTTAGAGCACTACCATGGTTAACCATGAGCTTTTATACACTGTTGAGAATGTGACAAGTAAGTACCTTTAAATCAAGCAATGCCACCTCAACCATTAGGGATGATGTCATCCCTTACAATGTGATTGGTTCTCATAAAATGAATTTTGATTGTACATTTTCCTTAGGAGACCCATTTTAGACCTCAAAATTCCCCTAATGTTAACAAATTCTTCTCCCTCCTCAAGACAATCTCTTAACAATCTATTTGTATATGGCAAGGAATTTTCTAGAAAACTGAGAATCAAATTTGATTCAAGCAATGAATTGTTGATGGATTTAACTATGGAATTTGATAACTCTCCTGCATCATTGATTAAATTCTTCACCATACGAATTCTAGCTTTCCAACTTTTGAAAATGGTGGATTTTTTCATTTCAACAATTTTTGGAAAGTTAGATTTCATTCCCTCAGTGATATTTTTCCATTTTAGTAGCTCATTGAGGTATCATTTTTTTCTCATCATAATATGTTAATATATCCACAAACTCATTAGTCAACATGTTTCCTAGCTTGCATTGAATCTGAATCAAACCTATCTTCTCACAAAAAAACTTCTTTTGCTTCTAGAGCTGAGCATTAAGATCATATGCTTCTTGTTTGAATTTGGCTAGATGTGGGGTCCCGACCTGCAGTTGCTCCAAATTTTGCCGTGAATATTTTAGCTATCCATCCTTTGATTTTATTTCTTTTGTATGCTGAATTTGAAGGGAATTAAACTAATTTTGCAGTTATACCAATGTGATCTCCTGTTAATTCAAATCTATTTACCATTGTGCCTTCAATTGGTCATTTTCTTTCATGAAGCCCTGCTCCATGGTGGCTGTATTCTCATATTTTTTCTCTCATCAATTCTTGCACCTCTATTTATTTTATCCATGGTTACAGAAGCATAGGAACCTATAAACCAAGCTATTTCCAAAACTCATTAGTAGGGGCAAAAAGGGATCCTTTCCGGAGGAATTCAAGAGAATTGGATTGAGAGGATTTTATTGGGACTAAAGCCTAATATTCCTTTATTTTCCTCTCTTAACTATAAATTTGTGCATTGGGCTGTAAAATATATCCATTGGAGGAATCTCCTCAATATTGACGAAGATTTAAGAAGTAGGATTAACAGGGATAATGTCTACCTCAGGCTGAGTAGATAATGGTGTCTTCTGGGATACTACCTTATCTGGAATAATCTTTTGCATAGTAAAGGGATTACTTTACATATGTTTCTATTGAGAAGAAGTCTCTCCTCCTAGGATTACATTTTCTTGTTCCCCTTGCTTTGGTTGTTTCAAGATTTGATCAAGCCCTTTCCAAACCTTTTCCATGCTTGGATCTACTATATGAACCTTTTTAGGGGCTGAAGAACTTGTTGTTTATGCTTGTTGCAATTGAGAGGAAACACTTTTTTGAGTAGAAACCCTTATTTTTTTTAGAAATGGACGTTTTTCTAATGGAAGCTGCAATAAATCCATAGGCATAGGAACCAATCTTTAATTTCTGAAAGTGAAAAAATGTTCTCACTCCACTGACAATGTTTCATCCACACTAGTCAAGGCTGTATTATAAGAGGAGGCTTCAACAAATAATTCATCAAATTTATTTTCCTCATGAAAATATCCTCTTGTGCCAGAGGCAGAGGCAACCTATTTTTCTACTCCACTAGGGTCATATCCCTTGTTGGGATGGTGGCCAACTTCAATGCTTCAATATGTAGTAACTCTTTCTCTGCATGACCATAATTGGCTAGGGAGAAAATGCCAAAATATAGAGGAAACTGAGGCCAAACCCTTTTTTTGTTGTCTTTCAATGCCTTGGTCATTCCATATCCTATTGTCTGGTAAGCTACTTCCCTCGATAGAATCTTGTCATAAATGTAAAGGGGAAGGACATGGGGTTCTTCGTAGCTATCCAAAACTTTGATATATAAACATAATTATTCATTGAACCAATTCCCAATCTTCTGGAGGCTTTCCATGGTGTCCAGGGACATTTTGGGAGGCTTGGTTTCAAATATGATTTCATAGATAGGGATGATGACCCGGTGGAAAATTTGATAAAAAAGGTCGAAATAATTGGACTCATAGAGTATATAATGATAAATAGGAATTAGAAGAGGATCATAAGATGTCCATTTCCATCCCATAACCGAGAATAAAGAGAAAAGCATAAACAATCCATAATGTATGCCGACATGTAAAATATGGGGATTTTTTTCTTAGAAACACTGCGGGAGGTGAGGAAAGACAAAATTTTCTTGGCTAGTTTATTAGATGATATAGTGGCCCAATAAAAAATATAACCCTTATAATCCCCATTAATTAAGTAAACCTAAGTATTAGGGATTTCTGAAATGTTGGGATAGGCATGCAATCTGCAAAGCATGGTAGCAATTTAACTAAAAGGAGAAGCAAGTGTTTCTATTGAATACTTATCATACTCTTTTTATTTGCATTTATTTGGGTCTTTCCTCCAATCTTTTATGGACTCAGCTAGTTCTCCGTGCTTCTTGATGAAGTCATGCACATACTGTTATTTGAAGGTGAATTGTAGTTTCGACAAATGTTACATGGCCTGAAGGTCTTTTGCCGAAATTAACCAATCACTGTGCCCTTCTATGTATGAAACTTCCGCTTAGTAATATTCACATTATCCACTACAAATATGACCATATCTATATATGACAAAAGATGGGGCCTCGCTCCAATGTGCAAGAAGGAATTCACTACATTCCGAGGGAAAGTTTCTGAGGTTTCTGTTTTGTTTTCAACTATGGTTGTCCTCGTTGTAACATCCTCAAAATATTTGTAGATGTTTTCTCATGAATAATTCCATGAATATTTGGTATAAACTATATCTGAGAAAAAATCCACACCTGGGATATTTTTGTCTAATGTTTATTTGAATGGACCTGTAGGTCGTTGTACAAGACACTTATTCTTTACCTTAGCCTTCTTCATTTTGTCTTGGCGATAAGAATCAAATATTTCCTATAGAAAGAGAAAAATAATTAACATATAAAATATATTACGGGAAACAATAAAACAAAATATTAAAATGACAATTTAAACTCGTTAAATAAACTAGTTTTCAACAATAGTTGTGCCACTGAAAACCATAAATGAAAGTGTTAATTTGATTGGACAAGAAATAGGTAGGGGGGCTTGTGAAGGATGCCATGTCACAAACTAGGAGTAAATATCCTTTAAGGATTCAAAATTAGAATTTATTAAAGTTTCCAAGATTTTGGATATATGGGAAATAGAGGAGTAAGAGTGATATAATATTCTGGAAGGGGAAAATCCCGTAAATAAATAAAATAAAGCTTCAGGGGTATGAGGTGCAGGATGAATAGATAAGAGAGAGGAACGTCTGGAAGCCCAAATTCCCATAATTATTTATAAATTGGTAATTATAAAATGTTATTGGTTTCCGAGTAGGCATCACATTAGAGCAGAGAGGGGCCAAAAATCATAAAATAAAACAAAAAAATTGTTTGAAAGGGAAAATGGGCCATATTACTTACACACACATTAGGGTGATGTGAAGTCCAGATGCTCGCAAGGTGTTGCTAATTCAACTTTTAAAGTGTTATAGGTTTCTGGGCTTGCGGGCCCTTAGCGTAGAGTAATGATAAAATTTGTAAAGGTGAAAGCCAAGCCTTTTATTTATAATATAATATTATTAAAAGAGTGGGAGTGTGGGCTGATTTTATGAATGTGCTATTTGAGAAAGGTGATGATGTGGAGCTCAGAGACTTGCGTGTCTGAAATGTTTTAAAATTTTAATTTTTGAAGAGCTACGAGCTTTCGGGTATTAGGGTACCCAAATAATTTAGAAAAAACCTGCACCTTTTCAAAGGTTTTATGACATTGGTCAAGGCCGTGATGGTTCATTTAGATGCACATTTTATTGATTAAATGCCTAATTAAAGCGCCAAGTGATATTTAGAGGTTAAAATATTTACTTAGAAAAAAAGGGTCCCCATTATTATTATGAAGAAAAAATATTGTGGGATTCATTGTTGTTTTATACAACAATTAGAGACACACTGGGTGAAACAATTATCTCTGTTATAGTATGAAATTTGTAAAAATGAAGGAATAGAGATTAAACGATATAAAATGATAAAATTAAACTCTCCCATCAAAAGCTTCCTTGATACATAAAACCAAGAAAAATGATCATTATTTATGAACTTGTAAGGATTTTCCCCATAAGGTGTACAATGATAGCAAAGGATGCATTAACAACAATAAATCTTGCTGACAATCAACTTTGAGAATGCAAAGTAATCAATAGATTTTAACATTAAAATAAACTTCAACGCCACAGGTAGAGCCGCTGCTACTAGCAGATTCCCATAGACTGAACATGGTTATATTTTAGCCTTGTAAATGCCAGTATCCCATCCATTAGAAATATTTTTAGAGAAAGTATGTTTGAGAAAATTTATATTTTGTATTTAAGTTAATTGTTACAGACGAAGGTGCCTAGGGATAGCTCGCGAAAGATAAAACGCAAGTGGGTGCATGGGGATTTGGTGGCTCTACATCAGTTGGACACTAAATTGACCCGCGCGGTGGATTTTTGGGTAAAGACCACTTTGGATGGATATATTGTGGAGTTTGCTGCAAAGTGCTACCAATCCTTCTCGAAGGTTGAAGCTATTTTCTGCTCTGGGCTAAGAGGGAAGCTGCTTAAGGAGATTTCGCTGTGGATTAAGGCCCTGATGGTGGACGAGGGGCTGATGGAATTCCAAAAGTCGAGCATGGAAGTGTAAACCTCCAGTGCTGGGGGAAGGGCTGAAGGGACAGATGCTACGTGAAGTGTGAAGCGGGGAGTGGGGGATGGATACTGAGGCCACGAGGAGATTGAGGGAGCGACGTGCACATCGGCGGGTGCAGATCACCGACAAGTGGTGAGAAAGGGTGATACGAGAGTTAAGACGATGGGAAAACGATAGGAAGAACCAAGAGGAGGTGCCTCAGAGGATAGGAATTATAGACACTCAGGCGGATACCCTGGAAAGGGAAGGGACCATTGTGGGAGTACGGCGGGTGCATGGGAGCCCAACTAAGAGGGAAAGGGAGACAATGACTAACAAAGACGATGCAGGTGTGCAGCCCGAAGAAATTTCCGATGGCGAATGGTACGTCGTGATGCAGCGGTTTTTTTAAGAGCGGACGACATTCATCTCTCCTGGCACCCCTACTTCCAAAAATTTGCACGGAAAGGATCCCTACCTTCCCCTGGTACTCTATCAACCTTTAAGTAATATTTTCGTTAAGTTGCAAGCATTGAGTCAATTGCATAGCAGTTCATTGTCGACAACGACACACGTTAATAGTAGCAGCACTAGTAGTATTGCATTCCCTAGTGGAACAGTTACACAACCAGGACTCAGAGGATTTATCCTGGTCAACCCTCCGCAAGTAAATATGGCTGGGTCATTCACTCGGTATCCAAAATTCTCTGGCCGAGGCAATGATGATGTGGAGCAACACTGGTATCTCTTCGAAGCCATATGGAGGGCTCGCCAGACACCAGACGTAGAGAAGCTAATAGAGTTCCAAACCAAACTCAGAGAGAGGGCTCTGCGATGGTTTATCAAGTGGTCCGAGGCCCATCCTAATCCAGTAATTGCGGACGTAAAGCGAGATTTTGTCAGAGAATTTAAACTTCCCCAGATGGACCAACAGGGTCTGTCCGAGCTTTGGGAGATTAAGCGGAAAGAAGGAGAGACTGCATGGGAGCTGAAGCGTTGATTCAAGGACGTGATCGGGAAACTCAGCTACCCGATCGATCCAAACCATCAGAGGGACTGGTTCATCAAGGCTCTGCTTCCCTTGACACGAACCCCCATCACCCAGCAGAAGATTGAAAACTTGCAGGATGCTTTGGAACATGCCATGAAGATAGAGGCCATGGCGGGCTACCCTCAGGAATGTCAGGGAGGGCCAGCCCCGCAGGATCCTTCCTTGGTGTGACTGCAGCATCAGATTGCTAGTCTGATCGAAAAGCTCAAGGAGATGCAGCCTATGAGACCAGCTAGGTTGAACGTTTGGTGCACTCACTGCCTGGTTGAAGGCCACATCGCAGCCGAGTGTCCTCGGTTGCGGTGCATGGGTGTGGGACCCTCTGTTGCGGCAATCCAGGGGGGTCCACCCGCAGGGGGTGGCGCGGGGATGAATCTGCAGGGGGTATACTAGCCACAACAGCCTTATGCGGGGTTCCCATCTCAACCAAACCCAACTGCCACGGAGTATTGCGAGATTTTTCGGACGATGGGGCACCCACCTCGGATGTTCCCGATACTACAAAAGTACTCCAACGTCCCAAACAATGTATACTGTGAGTTTTGTGCTTCCATGACTCACAACACTAAGTAGTGCAGGGCTCTCGACGCACTCGCAAACCGGTTGGACCGACCCTCCTATAGGGTGAATGAGGCTTCCAGGGGAAGAGGAGGCGGGATGCGCGGAGGCCGCATAGGGGGACGAGGTCCAGTGAAATGCTACAACTGTGACCAGGAGGGTCACATGGCTCAAGAATGTCCCCTTCCCCAACATCCTTGGTGTTCCCAGTGCCACGTGAATGCCCATGCAACAGAGGACTATCCAGAACTCATTAAGAAGTGGGAGGAATGGGCATGACAGAGGGGCACGAATTTGGTAAACTCCGAGCCTTGAGGAACCGCGACTCCGGTCATGCAGAATGTAGCGATCGTCACGCGTGGCGGCAAGAAGACAGGGGAGGACGTTCATGGAAAGGAGCCGGTCCGGGATTTTCAGCTCGCCTCCCCGAAGCAACTGATCCGGCCAGACGCACAGAAGAGGTATTTCCAGGAGGCGGTGGAGGCTTTTTCTCAGCTGGGGGGAGCCAGAGGCCTCGAGGTACCCTCAACGACTGTCTCTGGAGAACAAAATGCTACGGGGACCTTGATTGAGGAATGGCTTCAGCTATTCCTCAAGATTGTTGATAATGCCTCGATGCGGGACCAGCTCAAGCGTACACTGGAGGACGCACTACAGGGGAATACGGGGCCGAGGGAACCTGTGGACACAGCACCCCAGTATGTGCAGCAGGTCAAGCGAAACAAGCACCGAAAGGGAAAAGAGTTCCGGCTTAACACGCAGGTTGTGGGATTCCAAATTAGTGATACCATGCTTGATTTAGGGTCTGACGTCAACATCCTGCCGCGGAAGATGTGGGAGGCTCTTGGACAGCCACGGTTGACCTACTCGCCAATCCAACTTAGAATGGAAAAGCAATACTGCATTGTGCCGATTGGCCGACTCGAAGGTGTCGAGGTCAACATTGCGGGGGTGAAGACTTACACGGATTTTGAGGTTATTGATATTATGGGAGACAAAGATCCTTACCCTGCCCTGCTAGGCATCGATTGGGATTTTGAGAATTATGCCATCATCGACCTCAAAAAGGAGCTGATGATCTTTGAAGATGGAGAGGTCCGGGTCACTCAGCCCCTCAACCTGTATCAAGGCCCACGATATACTGAAACTGTGGACAACCGAGAGGATGCTCAGATGATGGACCACCTTTATCAGATGACTGCAGCGAAGCGGGAGGACTATATCAACCGGACCGCAACCGGCTTCGTCAGCTGGCGTAGTGTCTAGAGCTTGGAGCTGGGATTAGAAATTGCTTGGGAAGACTGGCAGCAGGGGGGGTACGAGACCAGCATGCGGAGATGTGCCACCATTGCCTGCGTCTATTGGATTGGCACTGAGTTCAGAGAATACCCCACCCTGTCGAACATGCAGGCTGTCAATACCTTTATTGCAAAGGTGGAGGACATGGTACCAGAAGGAAGCAGGATACCACTTTTGGACGTCGCACTACAGTCCACTTCAGCTAGGTGGTGGAGGAACCACCACAACACCCTGTCGCGGTGGATTTGTGTGGTGAAGGCTTTGAGGGCACGGTTTAAAGAGGACAAAGGCCTTCGAAGCGGGCATAGGTACCAAGGGAATTCTGATCTACGGGACCACCTGAGGACCTGTGAGGAGCAGTGGCAAAGTCTGGGATACCTGCAAGAGCTTTGGGTGCATCGGTTCATCCACTCCTTAGATACCATCCCCCAGGCCTGGTACTTAGAAGAAGAGCAGAAAAGAGGAACCAGCTCCTGGTAGGAAGTCGCAAAAAAATTTTCTCGGTGCTTCTCGTTCAAAGGAGAGACAGAGCTGGTGTCCCGAGCACTACAAGATATCAAGGGGGTACTGTTTCTCCACGAGCCAGAGACCGACGGGAGCACCTTTGCATCACGTCCTGAGGCCAGGCGCAAGTTGGCTTGCCAACGGATTGACGGAAATCCAGACGATGACAGTCTGGAGGACCTCAGACACCTATATTTCAAAGAGAAGGAAGGAGAGCAGAACATCAACGAAGAACCGACCACCGAAGGCATCCATTTACAGCCGCTAAAGACCAAGAAGTTGAACATCGGCACGGCGGAAAAAGCCAAACTAACTACAGTTGGGGATTACTAGGACAAGGAGGCGACAAGGGAAATTTTTAGCCTCCTCCTGGAATACGAAGACTTATTCCCTTCATCGGTTGCTGATTTGAAGGGTATCAAAGGTGACCTCAGAGAAATGCGTATTGTGCTGAAACCGAATGCCAGGCCCGTAAAGCATCGACCCTATTGGTTGAACCCACGGATCAAAGAAAAGGTCAAGATGGAGATTGACAAGATGCTGGCCGCAGGTCTCATCTTTCTGGTGGAAGAAGCAGAGTGGGTGAGTCCTATCATCATTCAGAATAAGAAGGACAAGGCGTAGATACACGTCTGTGTGGACTACTGGAGTCTAAACAACGCCTGCATCCATGATCTGTTTCCCACTCCTTTCAGTGACGAAGTATTGGATCATGTTGCGGGAAATGAAGCTTACTCCTTCACTGATGGTTTTTCGGGTTATCATCAGGTGTGCATTGCGGAAGAAGACAAGCCGAAGACGACAATCACCACCGAATGGGGATCGTTTGCATACCACGTGATGCCATTTGGCTTGAAGAACGCCTCGGCTGTGTTTTCCCGGATTTTCATCGTTGATTTCCGGGAGTATATCCACAAGTTCCTGGAAGTCTACATGGACGATTGGACAGTCTACAGTTTGTTGAAGAAACATGCCACCCTGTTGCATATCATGTTTGATCGGTGTTTCCAGTTGCAGATTTCCTTGAATTTGAAGAAATGCATTTTTGCAGTTCCTTTCGGCACCTTGTTAGGACACGTGGTGTGCAAGTAAGGGGTCTGCGTCGATCCCGCCAAGGTACCAGTGATCGTCCACATGGAAGCCCTCAAAACGGTGAAGCAGTTGCGGGCACTACTTGGGCACACAGGATATTATAGGCGGTTTATCCGAAATTATGTGAAGATCACTACCCCTTTAGAAAAGCTCCTGCGGAAGTCCGAAGTATTCCAGTGGACGGAGGAGTGTCGGATGGCCCTTAACACTCTGAAGGAAAAGCTGGCGACGACGCCTATTCTTGTTCACCCAGACTGGGATAAGCAGTTCCATGTGCATATTGATGCTTCTAGTATTGCACTTGGGGCTGTCTTGGCGCAGCCTGAAGAGACGACAATTGACCACCCAGTCTACTTCGCCAGCCGCAAATTGTCTAATGAGGAGAAGAATTACACCACTACCAAGAGGGAGGCCCTGGCGATGGTATACTCACTCCAGAAGTTCCACCACTATCTTCTAGGGGGGAAATTCAAGTTCTTTACAGACCACTCTGCATTGAAGTACCTGGTCAATAAGCCTGTCTTGGAAGGACAGATCTGTCGCTGGCTTGTACTCTTCCAAGAATTCACATTTGAGGTGATCGTCAAGCCTGGGAGGTTGAACGTTGGGCCCAATCACCTATCTAGGTTGGAGATAGGGGAGAACGACGGCTCTCTCGATGATCAACTGCCAGATGCTGACCTCTTCCGAGTCGAAGCTGTCCCGGATTACTTGGTCAACATTGCCACCTATCTGACCACGGGGCAGTTCCCTCAGGACTACACCCCACTCCAGAAACAACACTTGGTCGTCCGCGCCGCCGAATACCAACTGATTGCGAGATAGCTATACAGACTGGGCCTCGATGAGGTTTTGCGCCGATGCGTACTTGACCACGAGCGTGACGCTGTGATGTGGGAATGCCACAGCGGTGTTGCGGGAGGGCATGTGGGGGAAAAACCCACCGTGAGGAAGGTACTCCAAACTGGACTATGGTGGTCGACGGTCCATGCAGATTGTAAGACATTTGTTAAGAGATGCGATGTCTGTCAGCGAGCGGGGAGGCCCTCTCACAGGGACGAGCTTCCGCTACACCCAGTGCATGTGTTGCGGCCATTCGAGAAGTGGGTTGTCGACTTCGTAGGCCCCATAGCCCCAGTCACCAGGCACTTCAAGGCCCGCTACATCATTACCGCAATCGACTACCTCACTAGGTGGGCTGAGGTAGCTGCGGTATGCAACTGCATGGCAGATATAGCAGCACGGTTCATCTTTGAACACATCATCAGCAGGTTTGGCTGCCCACGAAGTTTAACCAGTGATCAGGGTACGCATTTCATTAATGACACGATCAAGTCGTTGCTAGACACATTTATGATTCAACATCACAAAAGTAGCCCGTACCATTCGTAGGCCAATGTTACTGTTGAAGTGTTTAATAAAATTCTTGAAAAGGGGTTAACAAAGATCTGCAACGCCCAGCGGGATGACTGGGATGAGCAGCTACCAGCTGCACTTTGGGCCTACCGGACTACGGTGAAGCACTTGACCAATCAGACACCGTTCCAGTTGGTGTATGGCCAGGAAGCTGTGATTCCCATCGAGTTCACTATACCAAGTCTTTTCTTTGCCACGTCTCTCAAGTTATCGGAAGAAGCATCGCTCGAGGAGCGTCTACATGAATTATAGGAATGGACGAGGCCCGGTTCCTGGCCGAATTTCACCAGAAGGTTCAGAAGGATAGGCAGAAAGCGTGGCATGACTGCCACATCAAGAAAAAAACGTTCCAGGTTGGAGGTAAGGTCCTCTTATATGACAGCAAGTTCCAAAAGTTCCCAGGAAAGCTACAGATGCACTGGTTGGGACCTTACTTCGTCATCAAGATTAGAGAGTCCGGAGCCGTTCGGTTGGCTCAGCTAGACGATACTATTTTACCGGGATGGGTGAATGGCACATGCCTAAAACCATACTAGGAGTAATTTTATTTCACTCTTCATCAATAACTCTCACAACTGAGAGCACCCATAACGTAACATAGTTGAATAACTCTCCCGCAACCGGGATGAGCATAGGTAGTGTTTTTGTTTTTGTTTTGTTCATGCATCGTTTGTCAATAACCACTCTGTTGCGGGACTGCACTGCAACTGAATATGGTCGGGGAGGGGCTCGTCCAGCGTGTCATCCCCGTAGGATTCATAAACATGTCAAGGTCAGTCCAGGTCATTTCAATCAGTACTTGTGTCAGTCCGTAGGATCGTCTAGATTTGCACCATAAATTACCATAATTGGAAGTAACCTCACAATAATCATTTTGCCATAATTCGCAGTAACCTCAGCTGTCGCGTCTGCCCATTTCCCCATGCCACCATCAGCAACTGTCAGAATACACATTGGCACGCGATTGATCGCACGATTATCACAGAGAACAATGGCAGCAGGAATTAACTCGTTAGTGGGTCTCATCAACTCCACTCATGCCAGGTAATTACATACCTTGCATGAAAACCAAAAGCACAAGAATGCTGGAACAATTAGAATTAGAAATTGTAGCATACCCAAAGCAGCAGAAGTATCCAGACGCATAGCACCAAGAGAGGCCGCCGCGACGAATTCTGAAGGTCTATCAACGCTGAGCAAAAATGCCGAAGGCCATCCCAGTCGTCCTAGAACCAGAGCTCGACAGCAAAATTCATAAGATAGAGTCCCTTGTAGGGAAATATGACAATATGACCCTCATAGATGCTAAGCTTTTAGACTCTTCCGAATTTCTGGCACTCAACTGGCAGGTGTATATGGAACATTACTACTCAACAACCGGGCACTCGGCAAACAGAATTTTACCAAAATTCTGAGGCCTTCAGCAATCTTCTCTTCTGAACTTAATAAATCTTCCAGTCTTTGGGACCACAAGACTGGCTATGCAGTGCACTAGGTTCCTACTCAGCCGCGTCCAGAATGGGTCCTTGTGGCTGAATAAGGAAATTCCCATTCATGATGAGGATATCCATCGTCTTACAGGGCTTTCACAGAATGGTGCGGATGTCTCGATTGCATGTCAGACCACCTCCAAGCGAGCGCGGAAGTTGGGAGATGCAGATTTGTATGTCAAATATGGCACCCGACAGGGAGGGAAGGGAGCCAAGATGGAGCTTATTAATAATCCTGAGATCAAATTTGCAGGCTACCTCATTGCTAGCAAGACAATGAGGCACTACGCAAAGGGCGAATGCACTTTGGACACTATCTCCATTGCAGAGCACTGTGTTCAGGGCGCCAAGCTGAAATAGTGCTTCTTCCTGTTGAAGGAAATGTTTGACGCATGCGAGGAAAAATACAAGCGCGCTACCAGCTTCATTTACGGATATTTGCTCGTTTCCTTTGCCATGTGGAAATGGCACACTCCCCTTGTCCGGCTCCCTGTGGACATTCCAGAGGGCCAGCCTCTGGAGATGAAGCTTGTTCCATGGAAGGTGTCAGCTGATCCTAGAACCAAATAGGTACATGCAGAGGCATTTCGGTCCTGGTACGGTCTAATGACGGACGTGGTAACCAGCCAGCAAAGGGTGCCCCGGAACCTGTTAGATGAGTACAACGAGCAAGTGTGGTTTGGGTCAGTAACAGGCACACTTACCTCCAACCTACTTGCGTGTCGGAGGACACCTTCCGTATGAAGCCGTTGAAATTATAGCTTGAAGATATCACCTTCCACAACGAGGTCTGTTCGTGGCCGGGGGTTGCGATGGAAATTCAAGACGGGGTACCCTGGTACAACTTTGATCGGATGTTACCGCAGCAACAGTCTGCCAAAACAGATGTGAAAGTGACACCGCAGGAACTCCCTGAGCCACTCGTCCCCATCGTCCGCCACTTGAACACACACGTACGCAATTTTAACACGGCTGCCCAGGTCATTTCAAGTGGTGCTGCTCCTTACCCTTTATTTTCTGAGTTCCCGCTTTCTCGCTCTACCTCGCACCCCCGTACCACTCCTCTCACCTCCCCCATCCCTACTGTTCTATTTACTTTGGCAAGCCCAATCATAACCCTGATGGGAGAGAAGAAAAAGACTACAGATCCATTAGAAGCCCCTCAAGCCAAGCAGGCCCGCACCACCGAAGCAAATCCGGTGGTGGACCTCACTGTGGATGATCCACCACTACCACCGAGCACAGGGGTGCTGATATAGGAAGAACCCCTGATTGAACCCTCAGAGTTTATCAATATTTCCCTTCCACATCCCTCCACCACTCCACCTACTGTTCCACCTCCACCTACCACTTCATCCGCTCCATCCAATTCATCTGCTACCGTGTCTGACCCAATCATCCGAGAACTCCTTGGTGGGGACCACGGGGCCGAGGTTGACTCTAGTACTGCAGCAATAGTACCACCGGTCGACCTCGTGGGAGAACCCCAAGTTTCTCTGTTTGATATATTTACCCAGAGGGCACATATTGTTTCCGACTCAGCTGAGGCTTAGCCTGAGCCTACCATCCCTCCACAAAATGGCCCTACAGATCAGCAGGAACGACCAGACTTGAATATGGCTGACTCAGCACACCCACAGACCCTGCCGCCCTCCCCTCCAGAGCATTCTAATCGATCAGTTGCCAGTGGGAAACCCTTGTAAGAAAGGAGGCCGGACCAGGGCACTTCGGGGATCGCCAATTTAGAAACCTGGGGTACAACTCAACTGTACTTATTTATCCAGAGGGTGGCCCAGCAAGCCGAAAGGCTTCATTCTGAGCTACAGGAGAGGTGCGAAAAGCAGCAAAAACGGATTGCAGCGCTTACTAAACAGCGCGAACAGCTTATAACGGCACAGGAGAAGCTGGAAGATCAGATAAACATCACCCAGGTGTTTTCAGAGCTATGGCCGAATGTCGGGGCTCATTATACTCAGCTGCCTCCCGATGTCATGGAGACGAGTGTCGTAGCATAGGCTTTCCACCTCCGGATCGCATATAATGGCCTCCACAGGGAAAACCAGGAGCTTCAAGCAGCGTTGGCCGCACGGCCAGCGCTGCCCGATCCAGAGGTTGTCTATTCAACACAAGTTGCAGCAAAGCAGGGCCAGGCCACTCAAATGCAGAAAAATCTTAACTCTGTGGTGCGCGAGGCTCACGACCTCCTGAAGGGTCTTCAAAAGTGCTCAAAGGCCCTTACAGTCAAAACGCAGCCAATTTCAGCACAGCTACAGCAGATTTCAAGGGAAATCCAAGAGGCCACGGACCCCGCGTGATTGGACCAGCTATATGCCCAGGCAGATGATCTCTAAGTGAAGATCCAGTAAATAGAGGCCAAATCAGCAATGGCCAAACGGGTAATTCGTGAGCTCCTCCCGACCCTCCAACTCAGCGCCAGGACAATGCAACAGCTAGCCGCTGAGGTTGAGACCCAGCTTAGCACGGTGTTAGGGGATGTACCGGCGCACATAGAGGAGGCTGCTGTCACCAAGATTGCCAAAGTAACAGATTCACTGCTGCAGGGGTGGCAGCAAGCTGTTTCGACCTTCACTGAACTTAAAGCTACAACATTCCGCAGAGTCCTGGAGTTGGGGCCCTTGTTTGGACAGCAGACGGAAGAAGCATAGCAAGAACAGGCCACGGGGTCCAGCGGGGCGATGGAGATAGAGACTGTGATTTGTGATTGATTCGGGGACGAGTCAAGAAATTGTGGCCGGGGCCTGTTGGGGCCCTTGTTTTGAAAACTTGTTTGGAATATTTTGAATTTTGAATAAAGAATGGTTTTTTGGGTTGCGGAATGATGAAACATGGCAGTCGCAACCAAGTCGCAACTACAGTAAGTCGCGGAGCTATAAAGGTGGTGAAGAAGCAAGAGATAGTTGAAGAAAGCATATGCATGAGTATAGAAGAAGAGAAGATACAACAGAAGATAGAGAGCAGAAAAAACAGACAACAAGAGAGAAGCCGGAAGCAGTTGAAGAAGAACGTAAAGAGGAACTAACAGTTGCAATAGCGGGTGAATAAATAGCAGTCACCCGGCCAAAAGAAGGAATGAATGTGACAGGAGAAGGAATGCAGAGCGACTGAAGGAGATCGGGCATGATATCTCTGTAGTTCCTAGGTTTCTCTTATTTACCTTTCTGTTCTATAAGGCGTCTGTATCAGAATTGTAAGCTCTCCTTACGGAAGCTATGTAACTATGGGTTTGGCTAAAGATATCAATATACTTGCAGGTTGCTGTCCTATTATGTGATTCATATGCATGCATGATGGTTGTGATGATTTAAAATTTTATTTGCTTAATACCTGTACGCTCTCTAAATGTTCTTGCGTATATAATGATGCTTATGCTATCATTTCAATGTTACTCATGAGTTGCAGATACTTTCACTACTATCGATCTATTCCCCTTCTGCATGAGGTTGCGGCACGCCTCGGGTGAGACTCTCTGCTCTCCGGAGTAGGGTGATAATGTCGGCGTGGTTCTAGACTACAGTGGATTCCTTTGTTGGCCCCAAACCCTGAACCTGGGTCTTTCCTGCGAGACCTGTTTCCTCGCCAACCCTCCCCCCTTGTGACCCCCCTGCTGTGCCCGGCGCAACATACAACGCATGGGGCTAGTCGTGGAAAGAATATAACACATACCCAACATTCTCCCACTTGTTGTTTTCTTTCCACAGGGGACCATAGGAGAGCTTAGTAATTGGGCCAATTCTTCAACATCCATTGTTTCTCTACACCAAGAGAAATTCTAAGTGCTCACAGACTTCGTCAATGCATCTGCAACATTCTTCAAAGTGTCCACCTTTACCAACAACACCCTTTTAGCCTCAACCATATCTCTAACAAAGTGATATTGAACATCAATTTTCTTTGTCTTTGAATGGTAAGAAGGGTTCTTAGCCAAGAAAATTGCACTTTGGCTATCATAGTCTATCCTTATATCTTGCTGTACCAACCCGATACTTGAACACAATCTCTGCAACCAAACTGCTTCCTTGCTTGCATGAGTGGCTGGTATGTATTCTGCCTCTGTATTTGAAAGAGCCACTACAGACTGTCTTTTACTCATCCAACTGACTGCACCTCCACATAGGCTAAACACATACCCACTTGTAGATCTTCTTTGGTCCAGATCTCTAGCCCAGTCTACATCAACAAAACCACGAATGTCCAACATTCTTTCCAATCCTGGTCTTCCCTGGTAGCACAAGCCATAATCACTAGTGCCACGTAAGTATCTAAAAACCATCTTCACTGCTGTCCAATGCTCCTTCCCTGGGTTTGACATAAACCTGCTCAAAACTCCCACTGCATGTGAAATGTATGGTCTAGTACAGACCATTGCATACATCAGACTACCCACTGCACTTGCATATGGAACACGGGACATATCCTCCTCTTCTTCTTGTGTCTTGGGACACTGTTCAACAGATATATTTACACCTACAGGAATAGGAACATTCACTGGTTTACTATCCTGTATATTGAACCTCTGCAATATAGTTTCGACATACTTCCTCTGGTTTAACCAGAGCTTCCTATTTGCCTGATCTCTCTTAATTTCCATGCCCAAAATATAGTTTGCAGCACCAAGATCCTTCATGTCGAATTTGGAGAACATTTGGGTCTTCAAATCTTGGATAATTTCTTTGTCATTTCCAATCAACAACATATCATCCACATACAAGACCAAATAAATAACACGGTCACCAATTAATTTAAAATAAACACAGTGATCCTGCTTGCTTCTGGTGAAGCCAAGTCCCTGTATATAGGTATCAAATTTATGATACCACATCCTTGGTGACTGTTTTAACCCACACAGAGACTTCTTCAACCTGCATACTAGTTATTTCTTACCCTTCACCATAAATCCTTCAGGTTGCTTCATGTATATCTCCTCTTCTAGATCCCCGTGAAGAAATGATGTCTTCACATCCATCTTTTCTATCTCAAAATCAAATGCAGCAGCAACAAATAAAAGTAATCTAATAGAAGTAACTTTGGCAAAAAGAGAAAAAATATCACCAAAATCAATTCCCGGCACCTGGGAATAACCTTTTGCTACCAACCGAGCTTTGTATTTCTCTACCTTGCCTTCTACATTCATATTCCTTTTAAACACCCATTTTCTCCCGATGGGCTTCCTTCCAGCCGGAAACTCCACCAGATCTCATGCCTCATTTTTGTGTAAGGATGCCATCTCATCAACCATGGCCTCCTTCCAGAGTTTTCCATCCTCGGAATCTACTGCCTCCCTGATAGTTCTGGGATCATCATCAGTTATAGTTAAGGCAAAACTTGAACAGAAAGCAGATGGACTATACCTTTCTGGTTGCCTTCTTTCCCGAATTGATCTTCTCAAAGCTGGAGTTTGTGGCTCTTCCTCTTCTGAATCTTCTTCTGTTGTAGAGTCTGATTCATCCTCCTTTAGCTCAAACTATATCTTCTCAGGTTCCTTTGGTATGATTTCATGTTTAACAACATCTTTCACCTCTCTAAACACCACATCTCGGCTGTACACAACCTTCCTTGTTTCCGGGTTCCAAAGCTTGTAACCTTTTAAACCATCCTTATACCCAATAAATATGCACCTTTCATATTTATTATTCAACTTGGTCCTTTTCTCCTTTGGAACATGTACATATGCATCACATCCAAATACCCTTAGATGTGAAAGAGAGGGTGTCTCACCAGTCCATACCTCATGTGGATTCTTATCCTCCAACGCTGATGAAGGTGATCTATTAACTAAGTAACATGCAGTCTCCACTGCCTTTGCCCAGAATTCTTGTCCTAACCCGATACCACTGAGCATGCTTCTTGCCTTTTACATCAGCGTTCTATTCATTCTTTCTGCAACTCCATTTTACTGAGGTGTGTATCGAGTATTCTTCTGCCGTGCTATACCACACTTCTTGCAGAATTCTTCAAATTCCTTCTTGCAGAACTCCCCACCATTATCTGTCCTCAACACCTTTATCTTCTTCTCTGTTTGGTTTTCCACCAGAGCCTTAAATTCTTTAAATTAGTCAAAGAATTTATATTTCTTCCTCAAGAAATATATCCATGTATTCCTTGAGAAGTCATCTATGAATTAAACATAGTACACAAACTTTCCCAGTGATGGAACTGACACAGGTCCAGACACATCACTGTGCACAAGTTATAATATCTTGTTCGCCCTCTTACCACCAGAAGGAAACTCACCTGATTCTACTTCCCATATACACAATTTTCACAGAAATCGAAATCCAGAGAGAAATTAGACATACCTTCTACCATACCATTTCTATGCAGTATCTGAAGGCCCTTCTCTCCAATATGTCCAAGCCTTTGATGCCATAACATGGTCTTTTCTCCAGAGACAGCTAGGCTTTCCACTCCACTTTCAGAAACCACAGAACTGTTACACCCATCAATAACAGTGCTACCTTGTAGCTTGTACAGAGTTCTAGCCCGAAATCCCCACATTAATACCAGTGCTCCCCGAACCATCTTGCAGGAATCTTTCTCGAACACTGTTTTTACACCTGCATCATCCATCTTGCTTACAGAAATCAGATTTCTAGCCAATGTAGGAATATGCAGAACACCAAAAAGTGTTATAATCCTTCCACCTTGTAGCTTCAGCTTGACCTTTCCACTTCCGATGATTTTTGCCTTCCTATCAATCCCTAGGAAGACATCACCATCATATTTTTCATACTCGCAGAACCACTCCCTATGGGGAGTGAAGTGAAAGGATGCACTTGAGTCAATCAACCATGACTCATGATCTACATGTGTATTTGAAGAAGAAGCCAAATACACATCCCCACCTTCATCCGAGGTGGTTTTTTCCTCTACAGAAGGAGCATCATCAGATCCCTTTCCTTTATTAGGAGCTTTAGATCTGCACTCCTTTTTGTAGTGCCCTTCCTTTCCGCATTTCCAGCATACCTTTACAAACTTTCCAGGAGATTTAGATATCCCTCTAGATTTGGATCTCCCACTCGAAACCTTATTATTGTTTTTGTTTTGGGACCTTCCTCGTACAGATAAGGCATCTCCATTCTGGCCCTCCATATTTCTCCATCTCATTTCCTCCGATAGTAAGGATGAGATAGTGTCATCAAAATTCAAGGTAGTTGTATTGCTACCTATTACAATAAACAGACTATCCCACGAGTCTGGTAGAGAACACAACAAACTGATGCACTTATCTTCATATGAGATTTTAATATCAACAGATGACAGCTGAATTACCATAGTATTGAAGGCGTTTAGATGCTCTGTCACTGAGTCTCCATCCTTCATCCTTAGGTTATACAGCTTTTTCCGCAGGAACAAATTATTCACCAGAGACTTAGATTGGTAGAAAGTCCCAAGTTTTTCCCACAAATTCTTCACCGTAGCTTCCCCAGATACATTCAACAGTACTAAATCTGAGACACACAACTGTATTGTGCTCTTAGCCTTCCGATCCATTTTCTTCCAGTCTTCATCTGACATTGCCGTTGGTTTAGTGCCTGGATCTACCATGATCCACTGATATTTATCCACCAGCAGATCCTCCATCTTGAGCTTCCACAACTCAAAACTCTGACCATTAAATTTCTCGATCTCTATCTACCCGCCGCTCACCATCTTCTTTCACCGCAAGAATCGATCCCGCAAATCTCCCACTGAACAGGGTCTACCTTAGGCCCGAGCAAAAAACCCTCAGCAGCAAAGGCGTCCCCTTGAAGCCGAAACAGCTCTGATACAAAATGTAGGTTTTAACCCTGAACATAAATTATCTACACAAGAATGTCATAACAGAAAATAAACAATAGTGAGAGCATAAAACATAAAACAGATAAACACAGAGATTTTCCCTTGGACCCCAAATTGGGACGACCAGCTTGATTTTTCATTATATTCCTTTTAGTGTTACAACACACATATATACATGCCAAAGCATACATAAACCCTAATCCATTAACCCTGGATTAGAACATAACCGTAGTTCCCTTGACCAGATCTACAAAATACCAGGGGCCGAAAACCATTGTACCCCAAAACCATGCGCAAACTCATGCACAAAACATGGGTGGGTCCGCCTATGAGTGGGTCCGCACACCAAAAAATTTTTTGCCGGGGCGCTGCCCCGAACCCCAACAATGGGGGCTATCTCCCCCCTTGTGACCCTCCTGCTGCACCCGACGCAACATACAGCGTGTGGGGCTAGTCGTGGAAAGAATATAACACATACCCAACAATGGGACTGAAGACTGTGATCAAAGGATTGAGCGTTGGCCTCCGACAGAAAGAATTACCTACGAACCATGCATGGAGAGGCACCAATATTGCACAATAGGAATAACCGACCTTCACACCCCAGGGACAATCGCAAGACCCAGCTGGAGGGCCTTGGATGATATAGCAGAGGAGGGTACATTAGTACCGCAGTCCCATGCTTGCAGCATCACAGTCAGGTCACAAGTGGTTCTGCGCCAGGAAGGAACGCTGAGATACAGGGACATGCTGCGACTTCTCCGAAACTCTTGAATACTTCCCTGCAGAAGCAATGTTTTTTCACTCCCTCGCACTGCCATAGTTAACAATCATGATCCAGCTACTGGGGACATCCAAGTAGATTTGACGCAGCTATCTAGCATAGCTCTACAAGGACTATACACCAGAGTGCTGCAAGAGGTTTGCCACCGTGACCAAACTACGCGACAACAGTATGAAATACCTCTGGAAGTACGGGCCCAACAGATTTCATTAGTCACAGATGCAACACATATTATTCAGGACTAGCGTACGTAGGGCGCATCGTTGGTCGAAACAACTACACAACTATGGACAACATTCTGGCACCATTCTATGCTTCAGCATATCCAGAAGGAATTACGGTAGGCGGAAGCTACTCTGGATCAGGTCAGAGCTTCCTCACCCTCCAACGTTTCCACGCAGCATCTAGCCGTCATGAACAAGATTAAGAACCTTCGCCGCACCAAGCATGTTGTCCAAAAAAGGTTTAAACCATGGGCCGAAACCACACTCTAGCTCATCCAAGATGCTCAGTCCGCCATTGCGCGCCTCCGCGAACTGTTAGAACGGGTTACCACAGCTCCAGATGGCCTTGCCTCCCTGACGCTTGTCAACATTGCACAGTGAGCTGCGACCCAGAGTCAGGAAGTTCTCCCTCCGCTCGTCCATACTCTTGATACTTTGCATGCACAAATAGAAGCTGCACCACCACAGTGACTCGGGACGAGTCAAAAAATTGTGTTGGGGGACTATTGGAACAGGGTCTCCTACAAGCTGTGAAACTGGTCCATTTTGAGTATTTTTGATTAGCTTTAGTCTAGCGTAGGGATTTTGGGGTGGGTCAGAGCCCCGAATTTATTGTAATGGGTAAAAGGGTAAATCAGGGGTTTGAAAACCATGGTTTGTGGACCATAGGAAATTCTAGGCTATATTGTTATAAATAGAGGAGCATTTTTTATTGTAAAGAACAAGAATGATGAGCTACTGATGCAATTTGTGGTTTAAGATATCTGTTCAGGTTTTGCGGAAAGGACTCCTGTTGGCTGTGTGCGCGGAGATCCAAGTCTAGCTGTGTGCGGACACTTCTGCTGTGTGCGCAGGTTGGGAAGGGAATTGTAAGGAAGAATTGATGAATGAATGAATAAGAAATATTGATAGAGAACTGAATCTATGAGTATTCATGTGTGAATTGTTGATAATTGTTGTATTGTGAATTTTCTGTCTTTAAGCTGCGAAGATCTGTGTAAGTGTGTTTCTGGATCTGGATCTATTCTGTTCTGTTATGTATTGCTGTGTTACTATCATAAAAAGCATATAATTATAGATCTAGCGCACGTGGATGTGAACAGAGACCTAATTAACCCTCCGCAGAACAAGGTAATTTGGGAAGTACAAGACATAGCGCAGCTTTACTTGCCTTACCCATCCTTTCTTAGGGTGCGGAAACCTGGTTCCAGCACCCACCCGTACTACTTCGGGTGAGACTTTGACCTACGCAAGCAGGTCACTGCCGAAAGGGCCAGTAGTATAGGGGTTTGTTGGCAAACCTTGCACACCGAACCTGGGTCAGGACCCCTAAATCCAACAGAGAATTTAATCAGATAGAAATGAAGAGAAGAGTGTTGTGGATTATCTGGTTTTGAAGAATCACAATTTGAGTGGTCGGTTCTCCCGTTATCAACTTCGAAACTTTTTTACAAAAAGCTCTCAATTTGCAATTCTGAAGACAGAAGGTGAAAATGACTTTGTTAAACTCCTTTTTATAGTTTTTGAATGAATAAAATATTATATTTTATTTATTTTTCACTTTAAAAAGTTATTTTTCAATGTTTTTACTTATTGGAAACATGTATGTTTCATCTTTCTATTTTTTGTGCAGAATACAAGTTTTTTCGGTGAAAAGAATTATTTTGATGATGAGTATACTTTTATCACTTTTTTTGGGCTCTTGAAAATTACGAAAAAGTGAAACCATTGAGTTCTCTTTTAAGCCATTTTCAAACTCTATAAACATGAAAAGATCATTGAGTACTTGAATTTTGAACTCGTTAAAGAAAATGAACAATTGTCCTTTCATTATAAGTTTACCCCTTTTCCTGACTGAAATGGACTATTTATGTAAAAGGTATATGTTGACTAATCATGGTCAATAGAGTTCTCTATTGCATTATTTTATCCTTTTTCAGGCTTGAGAAACTAAATTTGTGAAAAATAAAAACCACAGAGTTTACTTATGTTTTTCTTCTGACTCCCTAAAACTGAAAAACACTGAGTTTTTCCTATACTGGACTCGTTAAAATTTAATAGTAAAGGACCTGTCGATTACAAACAGGAACGAACCACCCTTCGTAGGGTTTTATTTTAATACTAAGTTGGACTCATCCAAAGGATGAGCTTACACAAAAATAAAATGTTATCCTCCTCAATATTGTAAAAAATAAAGAGGTACTTTCCAGAAATGGTGGGGGAAAAAAGAGAAAAGGAATCGAGTTGTTACCCTTGTTTTAAAAGAAGTATACCACTCTTGAACACGACACTTTTTGTCACACTTGTACCTGGGTTGGGAAAATCCTTTGTCTAACAGTTAATCAAACCACATTGAAAGTCTTTAGACAATTTTTGGGTATTAGCTTTAGGTCAATTGTTACCAAACCATCTGTAGTGTCGTTATGTGTTCAAGAGACAGTTCAAATAAACCATTCATTGCAAAAATTTGTCTCCATTCGCATTGACCATCCATGAGTCATTCCTTGAAAATATTTCTTCAAAACTTGATCTAATGGTTTCGTGTCACGGGCTTTCCTATGATGGGTCGCTTTCTATTGAAGATAGCTCATCATCTAGAAAGTTGATCTAGAATCCTATCAGTATCTTGGGATATTCATGGCCAAATGGCAGGTTTCTCACCTTCGACGATAGGTTGCATCATTGACCTTAGATCGAATGATTCCGTGAAGTGTTCGACAACAAATCATTCATTCACACTTCATGGATTGTATTAAGTACTTTGACAGCCATTGTCATTATTTTTGTTTCCTCTCACACTTGTTAAAAGTTCACATCATTGACTAGTAATCAAGTGGTTTCTACCATGTTCGACTTCAACACAATCAATCGCATGGATAGAATCGTACTAGTTCAAGAAGCAGAAATAAAGACCTTGGATATAGTTTCCAGCACCCAGGCTACGAGGAGTTTTATTATTCATGATGCAGTAGACTACTTATGACATATGGCTGCATCCATACTGTGTCTACTATTTGATGTAATTTTAAAATCATTTTTGTACCAAAACATGTAGTTAGTTTTTATCTGAGTATGAGAATGCCTATCTCAATGATGATGTACATATATATGCTTGAATTGAATGTTTTTACAAGTTTTCGATTGGTGTGTCTGCAATCCAATCCTCGGAATGATAAAGCACTTCACTCTTCATAACTACCTCAAATTTTTCACTTAGTAGGCAATCTGTTACACGTTATTTTGTTACCATGACATTTGAATATCAATGTAGGCTCATCATTACCTATATTATGCTCCCTTAGAGGTAAAATACCCTAATGTTCCTAAACCAAGTCTTGGAATTGGAGAAAAGCTCATTAAAACCCTAAAAAGTCTAACTCTGCACTTTTCCTAGCTCTTTCCTGTGGATCCGCAGATATTTGTTTTATAGCCCGTGACACATCCCTCACGTTCTCCTTATAAAACCTGCGGATCCCCGTAAACAGTCAAATAAAGGAAAAAATAAGTTCTAGAAGCTCAACTGGACGAATATTCTCCCAACTGGAAGCTTCTATAGGCGCGATCAGTTCGACCCTCCACTCATGGAGCTCTATCCCTTCACTCATGGAATTTATCCCTTGGTATATGGAGCTCAAATCCATTCATGAGAGGAATCCATCCCCCTCTTCATGGAACTGAAACTACCTCCATTTCCCTATAAATTGAGCTCATGTTTCATTCTTAAGGGTAGACACACATGTGGTAATTGCCGAAGAAATTCTCAAGAGAGAATACTCTCTATACTAGTCATTATTGGTATGAGAATGATCACACACTCATGTACATAACTTCATGCTAGTTAAAAGAGAAGAAGGCTTGTCAATATGAAGGAGGAACGATTGTTCATGACCCCGGGAGGAACTTGTGCAACATCAAGGTGAAAGGTTGTAAAGTTACTGTTTTCATACAAGATAATACATATGGATCTCCTTTTCTCATTGAGTTGTTCTTGTGTCTATTTGAATAATTCAATACTTGGATTCCTTGATCGCTGATTTAGATTAGATATTCTCAATTATTATATGTTGTAGGTTCTTTTAATTCTTTTGTGTGTCTTTGATTTCAGGTTCTACTTACTAAAGAAGCCTCTTTGGAGCGACTGGATAAAAGGCTTCACTGAACATCAATTTTAAGATAGGAGCATGTCCTCTTTATTTGTTTATAATAATTTTGAATTGCATATAATATATAGAAAATGATTTACAAATGGATGTTTGTTTCTAGCTATCCGTATGATACTAGGGAGATCGCTCTTGTCCGCAACATGGATTTATCCGCATAACAAACCCAAGAGGGTTTCCGGAAAATGTACACAATGTGCCAATGTAAGTTGCAGCCCTAGGTATGAAGGTAAGTTGGAACAAAAAAATGAGAATATATGGATGAAGCTGATGTAGAAACTACAGATCTCCTCTAATAGATCCTCCGGATGAAATAATGGCTCCTCCACTGAAGAAATCCCCTCCCAAAACAACCACTGCAACCACCCCTGCAACTCCTCCCTAAAATAGCGCAGATTTGGGTTGAAACTGTGCTGTAGGGAATAAATGCACCTTGGCCTAATGCCAAATATTTCAATAAATCGCAAAGGGATTCTTTACAGGCCTTCCTATGGATGTAAACCTTCGTCCACTGCAAAAATAGCTCTGAAGACACCCAATATAATTCTCCACTGTTGCACCCTGCAACACAGCACAATATTCTACAGAAACTGCGCTCATGAAGAAAGAAATAGCTTGGCCTTGAGCCTAAATGTGGAAATGTATTTCAATGCCCGTCCAAGAGGCCTCTCAAGGAAATATATGGGATTCCCGCTCAGGAACACCTTATGCTAAAAAACACTGCAAACTCAACTAAACAACTGAAGAATGCTAGAAATCTAAACAGAACACATAAAAAATAATAATAAAAAAAATCACCAATATGGCTGCCATCCTCTTCCTTATATAAGTTATGAGCTTCTTTACCCTGGCCCCACTCCATTAGGTCACTACCTCCATGCAATCAATCTCCCTCCAAAACTGTGTTATTCCTCATCAAATGTCCACTCCTCCATAACAACTTCGTTGATTTGGTCAAAGTTGAACTATTCAACATGTTCCAACCCCTGTTCACACTCAAAGGTGCTTTATTTGGCTATTTAGAGGGTCTCTTTTCACACTTGAAGTGTTTTTATTATTTCTAAGTAGATTAATGGGTCTCCCTACCCATTTATTCACCTACCTAGTGACAAAATAATCTATAATATTCCATTTAGCTGAAAGATAAATTTTAGGAATATTACAAGGTCACTGCCTAGAATTCAATGAAAAGTTCAGAAATGAAATAAAATAGTGAAAAATGATGTATTGGAAAAAACCATGGCAAGACCTAGACTAGAACCCTACTAGCCATGACAGACATTTCGTCAAACATGTTGTTGGGTGCCAGAATTGCAATTAAGTTCCTCAACACTTAATTGTCAAATTAGGGCTACCTAAGATTTGAGGCGTAGTACAGGTAATGCAAAAGATTTTGGTTTTAATCCTGCAAGTCCTACTTCTATCTCTATAATTAAATCATTCAAAATATGAAAGAACAAATTACAAGAAAGCCTTTTAATTCTTTACTTGAAATTGGTGACAAAATGAAACCACTCCACTCCCGAAACTAGATTCGCACTCAGAAATAAAAATCAAAGACTTTGCTAAAAATATATATCCTTAATATAAATAAACCATGCCACTCAATAACTTGATTGCAAAACTCAAAATATTTAGAAAGAAAATATGTTCTTGTATTTTAGTTCTTGCACTAGGAAGACTATTTAAGTTTATTTTTTGTGTTATATAAGTTCGGTTCATATACCAGAATGACCCTGTTCATATACTGGAACAATTCAATTCTTGCACTCAGACCGGTTCTGTTCTTGTATTGGAACAACTCTATTCCCGTATTGGAACAATTTTTTTCCTCTACCAAAATAAATATATTTCTACACTCGACAATAGTTTATTCGTTAGTCAATAAATCAAAATGATGTGATATCAAGCACGAAATCAATAAGTGTGAAAAGGAAAAATTAGATTCAATAAACATAAAAACTTCAAATCATCACATGCTCTGTCAGATATAAATCACGACTCTGAAACATAAACTGTGAAAAAAAATGGAAAGTTTATCAATATTAGTGTGAATATATAAATCTTGAGTTCAAAGAAAAGATCACCTTATAAAGATATAATTTACATATATTCCCTCTGAAACATTCAACACTATTTTCAAAGTATATTTTTATGTTCGTAAAGGGATTCAACTTCATACAAAAAGATTCACTTCGTAACCTTCATCCTAAATAACAATAGTTTTTGATTCTTGTACTTAAATATTTCAATAAGTGAGTAATAAAAAAATCAATGAATATGATTCAAATATTGTAGTTTCCATAGGAATATTAATATGTTTACACAATTGCAATCTGTATTGATCAAAGTGAGGGGATATTTCCCGCTTTCTACAAATGAATAAAACTTCAAACTAAATCTATACTAACCATTAAGCAAGATAAAAATAAATGAACCTTGCAAACCCTAATATTCAACTGAAAAGTGATTAAAAAGGGAAAGCTTCTCAGAGCAAAAATGTTTGTTGTGCTTTAAATAAATAACGCAAGGAAGTGCTTTAATGTGATCAAAGAGAACACACTTAATCACACACACAAAACCTCAGATTTGAGAACACCTTGGCAAGGAAAAGGAAACACACAATATCTCTGTAAAAAACGCACACTCATCATTCACAAATAACATTTTCACCACTCATTTCCTGTACCTAATGCACAACACAGTAAATATTGGAGAATTAGTTAGGTTGGTTGGGCCCTAGACAACCAACTCATTTCCATTTTAAGGAAAATGCTTAGCTTATGTGAGTAGAATTATCATTACAAGAAATAGACATGAAATATTCATAAATATGGCATTGCCTCCTTTTATTAAAAAGATAGGAAGTCTCTGCTAATACATATTACAGAGTAACAGATCTATCCCTCATAGGGTTTGTGGTGATACAAGTATTTTAAATACAATAGCCAAAGTTCTCACACTATCGATACCCTACGCTATTAGTATGATTCTTTCATCGTAAAAGATCACTTTAGCTACGCATAACAAATAGCCCTAACATTGATTATGGCTGCAAAATATCTTTAAGTTTGCTGCACAAATTCAGATCTAAGCACAAAAAGACATTAAGCAGATAAAATATAATATGGCTCCATGCATCCAATAGACAAGACAAGAACAAAGTGTTTAAAAGAATGATTTGTATTATATTAAATAATGGGGCACCTGAGAGGAAAACAAGAAAGGTGTTTTCCAGTTCTCCTCAGTGGGATGGGTTCTTGGAAGTCCTCAGTGTTTCAGATCTGGAATTCCTCTCTCTTATTGGTGTAGAAAAACAAACATGGAACTCAATGGGAGTTCATAAAACAAAAATGGAAAATGGTGACCAAGAGTAGATCCAGAGTGATCTAATGCAATGAAGGTGACTAATGAATGGGGAAAACCCCCCTATTTATAAAAAAATATTGGGGCGGTCTAGAACTCGGTGCATGAATAAAATATTATTAATCAAATTCTAGAAGCACTTTTTAGGAATATTTTATTATATTTATTGGAGGGAAAATGATTCTTGACTTGGGTCAATTCCTTTATTATAAATAATAAATAAATAAATGATTTATTTATCATTTTAGGGGAATGATGGGAATATAATTAAATAAATAATTATTTATTTAATTATTTATGGATGATTTAGTCAAATTTAACTAAGAATATTATTTAAATAATGATTTAAATAACTTGTTCTTAGGAAATAATTAAATAAATAAGGATTTATTTAATTAATTTCTTTGTTTTGGATTAAATATGACCAAATAAGTTATTTTATATGGTGAAGGCAATTTTACTTAGGGTAAAATTGGTCTTACATGGTGTACTTGGGTTCATCTAATAATAATAGGTTAGATGACCAAAAAAATGGTGTAACAGATTGCCCCCCAACGTACGAGTGTTAAGAGCAAATCGTATGACCGAAGTACGTTGTAAGAACTCAAGCACTAGATATCAAAAGGGAAGTGAGAGAGAGAAGTGTAAGGTTGTCTGATGTACAAAAGGACTAGACCTTGAGGAGATGAGACTTACAGGTGCAACAAGTCTCTATGAAGTGGTACCTGTGCTAAAGGCTGCGGGGGAGGCATACTTATGCCAGCTGAGACAAAGTACAAAGAATAAGGTGCCTGGAAAACTACAGAACGCAATAATGAGGCATGTGCTGGCCTAAAAATGAGCCAGGTAAAGAACAGGATGAATCCCACATACATGTGATGCCTGGAATAATCATCAGGACTTATACAATATTATGGTAGTACATGAGATAGGAACACTCCCAAATGCCCCCTACACGTGGGGAAGGGCTCGCAACATTTGACTGATACGTGCAAATCGAAGAGGTGCTACAAGCGGATGAGGCCGATATCGTCATATGAGAGGAGCTGCATCAAGGGCTAGAATGAAGGAATTCAGGCATGTGGGGGGCTACCTGCAGGGCCACCCCCTCATGAGGGTTGAGACATCTCACACATGCCCGGGAATTACTAATAGTTGCTGCTGCGTCACTGGACCATCAAGTGTATATATCACAATCATGCGAGGAAGAGCTCAAACCAAGGTACACGGCCCCCTAGACCTAGATTTTGGAGTAAATGAGTTGATGTCGACAGAAGGAGGTCTGCCATAGGTGAGGAAAATAAGGGAACCCCACCTAAGGCGCGGGGGAAAATAGTAGAGCGACGACCAAGTAGACACTATTGACGATGATGGAATGAGAGAAATGGAGGAGCAGTTGGACGAATTCCCTTGTTAGAGCATAAAGTGTAGAGATGGCTTGGCAGCGACTAACACAACATCAGGAGGAATAGTGGACAAAGGTACTGAAGGCCATAATGTGTGACATGAGAGAGGGACCGAGCAGGAAAAGATGGAGGGCTATGGTGGGGTACAAAGGGATTCGGGATAGACTCCATGAAGGTGCTGGTGACTCGAATCGATTGCTCTAAACAAGGGTGACTCGATGGTGCTGCCATGCAGTGAAGGCCCAATGGGGGACGGTAAAAGCATGAGTACAATAGGGTAGCTCATGACTAAAATCAACACGAGCAAAGACAAGTAAGGAGGCAAAGTGGTGCCCCTGGTACAAGTGTTGTAAGTGAAGAAATTCGATTTTGAGAAGAGATGAAAAGATCCTTCATGGACAAAATGTGTCCAGGTGAAGTATCAAAACATGAAAAAATAAAAAACAACCATTTGAGTTCTCGGTGAGAGCATTCCAACGGTGCAGACGGTTTGGCAAACGGGGCTACGGTTTGGTCGCAGCTGGCGAAAGAAAAAATAGGGGTTTTTCTTCTAATAAGGCATTTTCCCTCCAAAATCATTCATTTGCTTGTGTAGCTGTGGTGAATGTGGAGAGGAGAGAAGGCCCTAAATCTTGCGGCGATCATAGCGGACAAACCGACCGTTGGAATCGTGATTCGTCAGTTGCAGGTAAGAGGTCTAATCTTACTCTTTGTTTTTGATGGATTCAAAGTTCAGATTAGGGCCTGAAATCTCAGTAACTACCCCTACTTCTTCCTCACGGCCGGGTCGCACTTTTTGGGGCAAAAAATGCGACCTGGGACGCAGGTTTGTGGCTGAAAAGTGCGACCTGGCCCAGGGTTTTGCAGAAAAGTGTGACCTGTGAGAGGGAGGTGATTTCAGTGTTGTTTTGGGCCGAGATTCAGTTTTTGTGTGAATAGATGCAGTTTTGTGGATCTGTAGACTGAAAAAATGATGTTTTTGTGCAGATATGACTGACATATTGATCAAATGGAGAGAGAGAGACTTAGGTACATTACGGACGGAGATCCAGGCGGATCAGGGTGTCCGTCGTGTACTGGCTAGGTATGGGGTGCTGAAATTTTTGGAGAACCCTTTGATGAGGGCTGGAGAGCCCTTGTTGGCCTGTATTATCAGTTACTGGGATCTAGATCAGGAGGCGTTTGTAGTGCAGGGGCACAGGATCAAGCTGACGGTCCAGGATTTGTATTTCTTGACTGGTCTCCCACCATTGGGGATGGTGGGAAATACGCAGCCAGTGTTACCACATGGGCGTAAAATTATGGAGTTTGTTGAGTGACATTTTTGACCAGGTGTCCGAGTCAAAGGGACTCGAATATCCATTGGTGATCTAGAGAGGTTGGAGACCCGGGCAGTGGCCGCAACAGTGTTACGGGTCTTGGGTAGCCAGGCATTCCATCACATCACTGGAGGGCAGATGATGATCGTGGAGAGTGTGCTGAGTGGGACCTACTATGGGTGGGCCCAGATGATGTTGGTGTCGGTGAAATGATAGCTGTCGCTATGCAAGCGACAAGTGAATCATGATTGTGCCTATGGGATTGTTTTCTGCTCTTTCTTCTTCGAGAAGATCCCGAACTTGCGACCACGTATACAGTTACCTGATGGAGGTCCGAGAGAGCCTCATATGCGGCGATGGGGATGATTACTATGTAGAGGAGGAGGAGGGGCAGTCAGACGGGTGTTCTGACCAGAGTTCTTCGCCCATTGGGACCATATGCCACTATACATAGACGACTATCCCTATAGTGGGATGAGTTATTGTGGAGATCCGGACTTTCCGCTGCCGCCTGGTCGAGTGTGGGGGCCTGATGGTAAGTGACAAGCAACTAATCTGTTATGTGCATTTTAGAGTTGGTGACTAGTCTATATGGTGCTAATCGTGATTTTTTTTGGAATGTAGATATAGCTCCGGTAAAACCGGCTGGATATATGGGACGACCTGCAGCGACAGGAGCTGCAGGTGCAAGTAGTTCAAGGACGGCGCAGAGCGAGGATATGGCTGCTCTGGTGGAGGACATTCATCGTAGATGTGAAGGGCTACTGACCGGTGTATCAGAGCGTGGTTGGCAGGATTTAGACGACCGGTACATAGAGTTATGTATTGGGCTACCTGCGGAGTGGCGAGGGATCATGCGACACATGGCGATGGCCGGTCAGGCTCTGCATGATCTATGAGATGTGGGAGTAGAGCCATTGGCTTGGGATCCTCCAGAGAGTGATTAGATGTAGGGCAGGTGATGCCCCCCAGTGTCTATGTAGGGGCGAGTGGTGCCCCCCATTTTTGTGGTTTTGTCGTTGTGACATGCTATGGGCATGTGGTATGTTTCAGAGTAGATGGATTCTAAAAGCACATGTTATATAATATATATGATGGATATGCATTTCCTTGATGGTGTTAAATATTATTGTGTTGTGTGTGATAAATGCCAGTCTAGAACATGATTTGCAATTTGATCTACGTAGTGATTTTGAGCTCTAGGTATATCGGGAAATGTAATGAATCTAAATTCACGTATCAAAAGTTTCACTCGTAAATATTGTCTAAACAGGAGGGGGTTATGCACACGATAGAAACCATTAAGTTGTAAGACAACAAGCAGGGAAACCAAATGAACATGCAGATGGAGGATGCGGTGAGAAAGGGCATCGGCTAAGAGACCACAAACTGCATCGTATTCAGCCTGGTTATTGGTGGCTGTACCAATGCAGACTCCATTTGCAAGGACCAGGGTATGTAAGGGGGTAAATATGGCCTAGGTTGCTGAAGCGAGATGACGAGAATAGCGACTTGCTCCATCGGCATAGCCCAGATAAGGTCCGGACGAAAGGGCCGATGTAATAGTCTCATAAGTCAAGAAATGGGAAGGATGAGACAAAGGAGGGCAGCGTGAGTAGAGGATAGACCTCCAATGACGGCTACGGGAGGGAGCAGTTCGGGTAGGAAGTCTAGGACTCATGGATCGATGAGAGGGAGAGGAAGGAGAACGATGGGATGGAGGGCGGGCACTCGGGCTGCGATGAACATCGAAGATACGGATGGTATGATCGTGATTAGGAGAGGGAATGGAAGGGTCAAAGAGACCAGACGACGCTGCAAAGGTACCGAAATCATCAGTATGAGAAGAGATGCGCAGATACGGGTCATCGTGAGAAATGACAGAAGAACAAGTAAAAAGATGGTCAAAAGATGAAGCACCCGTGTCTGGAGGAGACTCAAGCAGAATAGGTGGAGTGGGTTCAGAAGGAATGTACTCCAGGGAGCGCATAGATGATGATAGGTATAGCAGAGAAGCAGCAGGGTCCGAAATTTCAACATCAGGGGGAGGAATGTCAATGGTAGCAGGTGGGTCTTCAAGGAGATTGGACGCATATTAAGCAAGGATGGGAGAGACAGATTGATTTTGTTCAACCTCGTACTCACGGATGACCTCTAAAGAGGCTCGGTAATGGGTGAGGTGAGGACAATGGTGGGAATAATGGTCGTGGACTTCGCACAGAGCGCAGGGTTTGTTGGTGCGAAGAGTCTTGGGGTTTTTTGCTACGGATGAGGTAGAAATAGAGGGTTCAGGGACCGTAGATTCAGGGAATGCGACTTTAACCATGGGTTGGATACGGGGCAACTCAGGAAAAATATGGGTGGGCTGACCGATACCATCACACAAGGCACAATGCTTGGCGAGTGGGGGCGAGGTAGGGTCAGGTGCGGTGGCCTTGTCAGTGGATACCCCCTTGCTAGTTTTTCATTTCTTGCCTGTAGCTGTCGCAGTATTAGGAGGGTTCTGCAAAGGGGCTAGGGGCACTGTGGTGGTGGAAGGAGCGAAGGGAATCGGTTGCACGGGTGTCATGGATATGTATGGTTTGGGGTGGCCAGGTGGGATCTCGGTTGGAGGAGTAAGATACCATACTATAATTCTCAAGGTTAAATTAGGGAGGGAAAGGGTGGCCATGACAGGAACCGAATAGACGCCGGGGGGGGGGGGACCACAAAAAGGTATCCGACCGACGGGTAGTGACTGTGGGGGACGGCTCCCATGGTGGAGACCCATGAACCGACTCAGAGGGTAGGAAGGTTCTCGAGTGGACTAGGAAGCTGGGTCGTGGGGTCGAAATGGTTCAGTTGACTGAAGCGAAGGGCTAGGAGCAGGAGGCGGTGGGTGAGATAGAGGTTGCTGACTAGCCGGAGCAGGCTGCGGAAGGCTAGCCTGAGACGATTGCATCATGCAAACATTCGCTGAGCTGGGGTCAGAGACGGGAGGAGGGGGAGGACCAGGAAAAGTGCCAAGCAGAGAGGAGTCTTTGTAGACACCGGGGGAAACACTGGTCAACGAATCAACAGTTGGTTTATTGGTGACAGTAGAGATGGTGGACTCAGGGGAGGTCTGAGATTTTGGTTCATGGTAGGTCAATTGGTCAATGGTGACAATCTTACCATTATGAGGGAAAAACATCTTGCGGTGGACTGCGGACGGGACGGCTAACATGGCATAGGTGTAACTACGCCCCAAAAGGATGTTGTAGTCAAGAGGGTCATCGATAACTTCAACGTCAACACAAACAGTCTTGCCGGCAAGGGTGATAGGATAGTTACGAAAGAGGCCAATGGGCTGGGAGGCATGGCCATCCCATGCACGAAGGGTGATAGTGGAAGGGGCAAGTTCAGGGGATCCAAGTTATTTCCAAACCGAAGCGGACATTACGCAGGTAGATGCCCCCTCATCAATAATACACTGAGCAACATTGGCGTTTCGGATTTTCACTGGGATTTGGAAAGCAACAGAAGGAGGAAGAGGGGGATGGTCTGAATGACGGGCGTCGAAAACAATCAATTGGTCATCAGCGGGATCCACAGTGCCCACGGCAGATAGTAGAGCCCTCTTTTGAGAAGGACACGACTGGAGGAGTTCCAGTGTTCAAATGGCAGCAGGAGATTGGGCCAGATCGTCTACTATGCTGTATGCATGGGCAGCTCGACCAGAGGCAGCATTTCGGCGTAATGGTCCCTTAGGAGGCTTAGGATGAACCTCGGCTTTGGGCAGAGGGAGTTGCAAGGGACCACTGGGTGTCGATAGAGGCTCGGTAGGACCTGACGATGGAGACTCAGAGACAGGCGGAACAGGAGGTGTGGAATACTAACGGGACCGAGTTTGAAGGTTGAGGTCAACATTGAGAGGTGGGTCAGAAGCCATCATGAGAATCTGGTAATCAGAGGAACCAGAAGGGGAAGGGTGAGTGGTTACCGGGGTGTGAGGTGGTTGAGTGGCCACGAATCCTTGTTGCGGGAAAGGATCGGTAAACATAGCAGGTTGAGAAGTAACGGGGGTGGGAGGGGCAGTAGGGGAGGAGTGTTGTCCTTGTACGGTGGCCTCAGAATCCCAAAGTTGTCGCATTTTTGGTAATAAGGGACAATCGTGAGTGTAGTGACCATAAACACCGCAACACGAACAAGGCTTATTGGTGCGGAGTGGCCTGTCCGGCTTGGGCTGAGAGCCCTGTGGCTGGTTGGCAGTGGTAGAGTCAACATTAGAAGGATTGGGTCCACGATTACCAGAAGCGTATTGATTTCCCCTTCTCCTTCTTTGAGAAGGAGGAACGTTAGGTGCCCCCTGTTATGCAAATACTTGCCCAGGGGGGGGTAGTAAGTGCGGTTGTGGGGGTGGAAAAGGCAATGGAGTGGAAGGTCCAAATGCTAGAGGAGCGGGGACATTAGGTTGCGGATATGGATAAGGGGTAGGGTGGGCAGCAGTAAGGTAAGTAGGAGGGTGGGCAAAAGGAGGAGGCATGTCGTAGCCTGAATACATGCTACCGGGAGGGGAGAAAACGCCTGAGGGGCTGGCCCCTAGAGGAAAACCATGGCTCGGAAGAGGTTGGGCGGAGGTATGTGACAGGGCTCCAACAATACCGTCGGCAGAGTGAGATGCCCCCGAGGCATTAGGGGCATCGGGTTTGGGAAGGTCAGGGAGGACGGTATAAACATAACCAGATTGGGCGTAGATAAGGTCATACTTCAAGGATATTTGGAGGGCAGCTTCTTCGGTTTGGGGAAAATGGGATGCGACATCTTTGCCAATGGGAGGTAAGAGGGAGCGAAGGAACCAACCCATGTAAACCCGATCTTCAAAGGGGGGAGCGCGGCACAAGCTCCGTCTTCGCCGCCATTCCTGGACATGAGCAGAAAGGCAGGTCGAAGAGGATTGATGGAAAGAGGTTAAAAGCTCGGTACCAGTGTCGTATCGGAGGGGGAGCTGGAAGTAGGATAAAAAGGGTTCGGCAATGGTCGCAAAAGTGGTATGGGAGGAGGTGGCATGTTCAACATACCATTTAAAAGCGTCGCCTGTAAGCGTGCGTTGGAACAATCTAAGACGGATGGAGTCATCGGTGATGGAATTAGAGGAGCACCACATGTGGAAAGATCGGATATGGTTGGAGGGATCCTCACTAGCAAGGCCTTCGATGTTGGGAATGCTCTGAGGAGCTTGGTTGACATAGTGTGCCAACTAACGCTGCGGCGTATAGGATCATTAATCGCCTGATTGAAGCTCTGTGAAGACTAAGGCCGGCCATATAAGGGAGCAATGGGGCAAGCCGAGGTAGGTCCCGAGGTGGTTCCACCTGAAACAGACTCCAACATTAGTACCGGGGTTGCCGTTAGTAGTTGTCCCCGAAGAAGACATGGTAAGCCGGACAGGGGGTGAAATCCGAGAGTAGGGGAGAACAAGTCCAATCGCAGGAAGAGCTCTGCTTTTGTACTTGGGGGGAAGACTTACTCGATGACGACAGGAAGGAGGAAGTAGATCAAGCGGAAACTGAGGGTGAAGGCCAAGAAGTCTCCGGGAGAGGCACCTTGGGGGCGCAATGATGACAAGAAGAAGAAACACCGACAAGGGCAGCGAGGGACAGAAGCAAGTGAGGTCAAGGGCAGAGAGGTGCAGTGACAATTAATTTTAAAGTCTTTTCCAGGTGGTGTTAACCAGGCACTTCTTCACTTAGGGTCAGTGTGTGGCATGCGTTAATTTTAATTGTTTAAACCCAGAGATTTTGAGAGTAAAAGAAAAAGTGTGCTGTGTAACGGAAAAGAAATCTGCAATAAGTAATACTGAAAGAACAGAAAATTAACAACTAAAAATGCAGCAATCTAACCCAAGAAGGCAGGTCTCTCAAAACTAGTCAATAAGAGGGAAAAACTAGGCAAAGCACGCTAAAAAGAGGCAAAATATCTAAGGTCCGGAGGGACTGGGATCTAAAGGGTAAGTCTGCTGAAAAGTGGTGCAGAGAACAGCAAAGAGGTTGCTGCTAAAAAGGAGGAGATTAGCTAAAGATAGAAGAGACAAGGCAGTGGCCTTAGAAATGAACCCAAACAAAATGATATGAGGTGTTTTGAGAGGGAGAAGAGCTGATCTAAAGGGATCTGAAAAGGAGGTAGCAGATATGAGAAAAAGAGGGCCGAAACTCTGGAAATTCAGACTTCTAAAACAGACAAGACTCGTCCACAAAAAGTGGAGGGTACTAGAGCCCTAAGGGCTCTTAGTTGAGTGAAGCAGATCAGAAACAGGTCCAAACGGGCAGAGACAGAGGCTGGAAAACCCTAATAGAAGCTTCATACAAACCCAGAAAAAGTGCTGAAAAATTTGCAGAAAAAGTGCAGGTCGCAGGTTCTGACCTGTTTTCAGTCCAGGTCGCAGGTTTGGGGCAGAAAAGTGCGTCCTGAGGCTCAGGTCGCACTTTTTGGGCCGATAAGTGCGACCTGTAGATCCGGCTCTCTCAATGGCAGATTTCAGAAAAAATTGTCGTCTCAGCTGCGGCTGATGTCTGTCACCTGCGTAATAAGGCCAGAAACACACAGAAGTTAAAAATTTGACTGGTTAAGGATTTTTAGGGGTGAAAATCACCATAAAAATAGGAAAAACAAAAAATGGAAGAGAAACCCTAGGGTATGAAACAACTAGATATGCAGGAATAGATAAAATGACACGGTCGCTAAAGAAAACTCGTGTGGAGTCGCCAATTGTTAGTATGAATCTTTCGTCGTAAAAGATCACTTTAGCTATGCATAACAAATAGCCCTAACATCAATTATGGCTGCAAAATACCTTTAAGACTGTTGCACAAATTCAGATCTAAGCACAAAAAGACATTAAGCAGATAAAATATAACATGGCTCCATGCATCCAATGAACAAGACAAGAACAAAGTGTTTACAAGAATGTTTTGTATTATATTAAAGAATGGGGCACCTGAGAGGAAAACAAGAAAGGTGTTTTCCGGTTCTCTTCAGTGGGATGGGTTCTTGGAAGTTCTCAGTGTTTCAGATCTAACATTTCTCTCTCTTAATGGTGTAGAAAAACAAACATGGAACTCAATGGAAGTTCACAAGGTAAAATGGAAAGTGGTGACCAAGAGCAGATCCAGAGTGATCTAATGCAATGGAGGTGACTAATGAATGGGGAAACCCCCCCTATTTATAACAAAATATTGGGGCAATCTAGATCTTGGTGCATGATTAAAATAATGTTAACCAAATCTAGATCCACCTTTTATGGAATATTTTATTATATTTGTTGGAGGGAAAAAGTATTTGACTTGGGTCAAATCCCTTTATTTGTGAATAATAAATAAATAAATGATATATTTATCATTTTAAGGAAGTGGTTGAAAGATAATCAAATAAATAATGATTTATTTAATTATTTATGGACGATTTAGTGTTGGGGCCCTTGTTTTTGTTTAAGTTTTGAACTTTTGGCCAAGACATTTTGAACTTGGACTCTTTTTGAGTTGCGGAAGAAATACACATAGTTAATGCAGCGACCGCGCGCCGTTGTGCCGACTAGAGTGTTGAGGCGCCTAAGATGGCGTAAGCATTTGATAACTAGAGATCGAACAGAGATAAGAAGCGATGAAAGAAATAATAAACAGAAACAGAAGGAATATATGCGCACATCGAAGAGAAGCTCTGGAAAAGCCGCAGTGAAGACACAGAGGAGCCGCTGGCCGCGAAGAGCGCAGAAGGTGTGCTACCATCAATCTCTATCAAGAAGTGGTTGGTTAGTTGGTTGTTGTTGCCGTTATTGTTGAGGGTTGAATGGATGCGAGAGTGCCCGCGAAGATCTTGCACTGCTCTTCCTATGGTTTCTTACTTTCTATGTTCTTCCTTTCTGTTCTAAAATCCATCTGTATCAGACTTGTGAGTTATCCGAGAAGAAAGCTATGTAATCATGTGTTCGGCCAGAAGAATAATATAAGGGAAGATCGTTGTCTCAATAAGTTGTTCATGTGTTGTAATGTGTTTACACTGATTTAAAATTTTAAGTTGCGACTGTCTGAATACTTAGTAAGTGATCTTGCATGTGTAATTTGGTATATGTAATGGATGCACTTTCTTTCTTTGGTTGCGGGTTTATTCCTTATCAGTGATCTCATCCCCTTATGCATGTGGTCGCGGCACGCCTCGGGTGAGACGCACTGCTCTCCCAGAGCAGGGTGAAAATGCCGGCGTGTTCCTAGACTACACCGGACCCCTTGTTGGCCACTATCCTTGAACCTGGGTCTTGCCCGCGAGACCTGACTTTTCGCCAACAAATGGTTCCGTTGCTGGGACCTGCATGTTCTGAGGGGATCTAGATCATGGTCTCGAGGATTTTTGAAGGAGAAATACGGCGATGGTGGGATGATCATCTTGAACATTTCATTACTCAGCAAGCAGAACTGATCAAGAAAAAGGAGGCGGCGGTCAGGGAGCTTGTTCTTTTCTCTGACTCAGCTAGTGATACGTACGAAATTTTTTGGGGAAGGTTCCCCACGGATCTTTACAACTGGTTGCGGAGGTTACGAGCGACGGTGCCCCAAGAAGGCTTGCGGAAGATAAAGCGCAGGTGGGCGCACGAAGATCTGGTAGTGCTGCATCGGGTAGATACTGAATTAACCTGCGCAATGGATTTTTGGGTAAGGACCACGTTGGAAGGATACGTTGTGGAGTTTGCCGCTGAGTGCTACCAATCCTTCTCGAAGGCTGAGGCTGTTTTTCACTCAGGACTGAGGGGAAAGCTGCTGAAGGAGATTCCGCTGTGGATCAAGGCCCTGATGGTGGATGAAGGGTTGATTGAATTCCACAAAACTAGTATGGAAGCGTAAACCACCCGTACTGGGGGAAGGATTGAGGGGACCGATGCCGTGTAGATAGTAAGAGTGGGGAGCGGGGGATGGACGTTGAAGCCGCATGCAAGTTGCGGGAGTCCCGTGCACATCGGCGGGCACAGTCGCCGATAGGTGGCGAAGAAGGGTAATGAGAGATTTGAAAAGAAGGGAAATCGAGAGGAGAAATCAGAAGGAGGCGCCTTAGAAGACAAGACCCATGGGTTTGGATACCCGGACAGGAGACGGGACAACAGCGGACGTACAATGGGTGCATGGGAGCCCAGCGACGCGAGAAAGAGAAGTAACGACTAGCAAGGATAATGGAAAGATGCAGCCCGAAGAAAGTTCCGATGGCGAATGGCACGACGTGATGCAGCAGATGTTCCAGGATCAGATGACACCCTCCCCTCCAGGCAGCCCTACGTCCCACCTTCCGCATGGCCAGGATCCCGACCTTCCCCTGGTACTTTATCAACCTTTAAGAAATATTTTTGTTCAGTTACAAGCATTAAGTCAGTCATCTAGTAGTTCAGCGGCGCCGATAACGCCCAGTAGCAGCAGCGTTACTAGTAGTAGTATTTTCCCCAGTGGGACCGTTACGCAACCAGGACCTGGAGGTTTTATCCTGGTTAATTCTCCGCCAGTATACATGGCTGGATCTTTCACCCGGTACCCAGAGTTCTCTGGCCGGGGCAACGACGACGTAGAACAACACTGGTATCTGTGCGAAGCCATCTGGAGGGCTCGCCAGACGCCTGATGCAGGGAAGTTAATAGAGTTCCAAACCACGCTCAGAGAGAGGGCTCTGCGTTGGTTCATCAAGTGGTCCGAGGCGCACCCTAACCCTGTAATTGCGGACGTAAAGCGGGATTTTGTCCGCGAATTCAAGCTTCCCCAGACAGACCAGCAGGGCCTGTCAGAACTGTGGGAAATTAAGCAGAAGGAAGGGGAGACCGCGTGGGAGTTGATGCGACGCTTTAAGGATGCGATCGGGAAACTGAGCTACCCGATCGATCCAAACCACCAAAGGGACTGGTTCATCAAGGCTCTACTCCCCTTGACACGAACCCCTCTCACTCAGCAGAAGATTGATAATCTGCAGGATGCTTTGGAGCAGGCCATGAAGATTGAAGCCATGGCGGGATACCCCCAGGAATACAGGGGGGGCTGGCCCCGCAGGACCCTTCTCTGATAGGGTTGCAACACCAGATCGCCAGCTTGACTGAAAAGCTCAAGGAAATTCAGCCAGCGAGACCAGTGCAACCGAATGTTTGGTGTACTCATTGCCTGGTCGAGGGACACGTCGCAACCGAATGTCCTCGGTTGCGCGGCGCCGGAGTTGGACCCTCAGTTGCAGCAATCCAGGGGGGACCACCACCAGGGGGTGGCGCGGCGATGAACCCGCAGGGAGTCTACCAGCCGCAACAGACCTTTGCGGGGTTCCCACCGCAACCGGGATCCTCCACCACAGAGTATTGTGAGATTTGCCGGACGATGGGGCATCCTCCTCGGATGTGCCCGATATTACAGAAGTACTCCACGGTGCCGAATAATGTATACTGCGAATTCTGTGTGTCTACGACGCACAACACTGAGCAGTGTAGGGCGCTCGACGCACTTGCGGATCGACTGGATCGTCCCTCGTACAGGGTGAACGAGGCTACAAGGGGAAGAGGTGGCGGCATGTGGGGAGGCCGAACCGAAGGACGCGGTCCGGTAAAATGCTACAACTGAGACCAGGAGGGTCATGTGGCTCGAGAATGTCCCCTTCCGCGCCGACCCTGGTGTTCCCAGTGCCGGGTCAATGCCCATGCGACAGAAGACTGTCCGGAGCTCATCAAGAAGTGGGAAGAACGGGTGCGGTAGAGGGGAGTGAATCTAATAAACTCGGAACCACGCAGCACCGCAACCCCTGACATGCAGAACGTTGCGATAGTAACATGGGGTGGAAAGAAGACTGGAGAGGATGCCCACGAGAAGGAGCCAGCACGGGTGGTGAGGCCGGCATCCCAAAAGAAGTTGATCAGGCCCGAAGTTCAGAAGAAGTACTTTCAGGAGGCGGTCGAGGCATTCGCCCAGTTGCGGAACGAGGGAGGGCTGGAGGAGCCCCGGCGGCCGGAAACCGGCGTTCAGAATGCCGCAGATGTTGTGGTCGAGGATTGGCTCCGGCTATTTCTCAGGATTGTTGATGACGCTGGGCTGCGGCAGCAGCTCAGGCATGTGTTAGACGGGGCGATGCAAGGGCACGCAGAACCCAGAAATCCGGTTGACGCTAGGTCTCAATACGTGCAACGTGTCAAGCGGAACAAGCAATGAACAGGCAAAGAATTCCGTCTTAACACACAGGTCGCAGGATTCCAAATCAGCGACACCATGTTGGACTTGGGGTCTGACGTCAATATATTGCCACGAAAGACATGGGAGGCTCTTGGAAAGCCACGGCTCGCCTATTCTCCAATCCAACTCAGGATGGCGAACCAGTACTGTATTTTTCCAATTGGCCGACTTGAGGGTGTCGAGGTCGACGTTGCGGGGGTGAAGACATACACCGACTTTGAGGTTATTGATATCATGGGTGATAAGGACCCCTATCCTGCTTTACTTGGCATTGATTGGGCTTTTGAGAATTACGCGATCATCGACCTCAAGAAGGAGCTGATGATTTTTGAGGATGGGGAGGTAAGGGTCACTCAGCCTCTCGACCCGTATCAGGGTCCGCAATACACAGAACCGGTAGACAGTCGGGAGGATGCTCAGATGATGGACCATCTCTATCAGATGACTGCAGGGAAGCAAGACGATTATATCAACCCGACCGCAACAGGATCTATCAGTTGGCGGAGCGTGCAGAGCTCGGAGCTCGGATCCGAGCTTGCGTGGGAAGACTGGCAGCAAGGGGGGTATGAGACCACCACACGGAGATGTGCCGCCATTGCTCAGGTCCGGTGGGTGGGAACTGAGATCCGCGGATACCCCACATTGTCAAACATGCAAGCGGTGAATACTTTTATTGCCAAGGTGGAAGACCGGGTCCCAGAGGAAAGCCGGATACCACTTTTGGATGTGGCCTTGAAGTCAACATCGGGACGATGGTGGAACAATCACCGCAACACTCTGTTGCGATGGGAGCGGGTGGCGGACGCACTACGGGCACGCTTCAAAGAGGATGAAGGGCCCTGTATTACAACTAAACATCATGGAGCTTCAGACCCGCGACAGCATTTGCGGGCGTGCGAGGAACAGTGGCGTAGCGTCAGGTACCCTGAGGAGTTGTGGGTCCACAGGTTTGTCCACTCCTTGGGTACAATTCCCCAAGCCTGGTACCTGGAGGAAGAGCGGAAATGGGGAACCCGCTCCTGGCAAGTAGTCGCGGAAAAGTTCGTCCAGAGTTTCTCGTTCGAGGGGGAGACGACGCAGGAATCTCAGGCCCTACAAGCCGTCAAGGAGGTTCTGTTTTTCCGCCATCCTGAGCCTGATGAGGACCCGGTGGCGTCACGCTCCGGGGTCAAGCGCGAATTGGTTTTCCAGCGAATTGACGGCGATCCGGAGGATGATAGTTTGGAGGACCTGAGGCATCTCTATTTTGACAAAAAGGAGGGCGAGCGGAGCGTCTGTGACGAGCCGACGACGGAAGGAGTCCATTTGCAGCCCCTAAAGACAAAGAAGCTGAACATTGGAACGGAGGAGAAGCCTAAGCTAGCAACGGTGGGAGATTACTGGGACGAGGAGACGACAAGAGAAATTTTCAGCCTCCTCCGGGAGTATGAAGATTTATTTCCGTCATCAGTTGCGGACCTGAAAGGGATCAAGGGGGATCTGGGCGAGATGCGCATCACACTGAAACCGAGAGCCAGACCGGTGAAGCACCGACCCTACCGGTTGAATCCATGTATCAAAGAGAAGGTCAAGATGGAAATCGACAAGATGCTGGCTGCGGGTCTTATCTTTCCTGTAGAAGAAGCTGAGTGGGTAAGTCCCATTGTCATTCAGAACAAGAAGGACAAAGCTGAAATCCGTGTCTGCGTAGATTATCGGAGTTTGAATAATGCTTGTATTCGTGATCCGTTTCCAACGCCCTTCAGCGACGAAGTTCTAGATCATGTCGCGGGAAACGAAGCTTATTCCTTCACTGATGGGTTTTTGGGCTACCATCAAGTGCGCATTTCCGAGGAAGACAAAGCAAAGACGACCTTCACAACGGAGTGGGGATCATTCGCATACCACGTTATGCCGTTTGGTCTGAAGAACGCACCGGCTGTGTTTTCCCGGATTGTCATTGCTGCTTTCCGGGAGTACATTCACAAGTTCCTGGAAGTCTATATGGATGATTGGACTGTTTACAGCCTGCTGAAGAAACACGCCTCCCTGTTGCGTGTTATGTTCGATCGATGCCGCCAGTTGCAGATTTCCTTGAACTTGAAGAAATTTATTTTTGCAGTACCATTCGACACACTTTTGGGTCACGTGGTGTGTAAGCAAGGGGTCTGCGTTGACCCTGCCAAGGTCACGGTCATCGTCCACATGGAGGCCCCCAAGAACGTGAAGCAGTTGCGGGCGCTTCTCGGGCACACAGGATACTATAGGCGGTTTATCCGCAATTACGCCAAAATCACTGCCCCTCTGGAGAAACTGTTGCGGAAGTCAGAAGCATTTGAGTGGACGGCGGAGTGCAGGAAGGCACTCGACACATTGAAGGAGAAGTTGGCGACGGCTCCCATACTTGTTCATCCCAACTGGGATAAGCAGTTCCATGTGCACATTGATGCGTCCGGGATTGCACTTGGCGCTGTATTGGCGCAACCTGGGGAAACGACAGTTGACCACCCAGTATACTTCGCCAACCGACGATTATCGAACGCGGAGAAGAATTACACCACGACCGAGCGGGAGGCGTTGGCGATGGTGTACTCTCTTCAGAAGTTCCGCCACTACCTTCTGGGCGGCAAATTTACATTTTTCACGGACCATTCGGCATTAAAATATCTGGTCAATAAGCCTGTGTTGGAAGGAAGAATCTGTCGATGGCTTCTGCTTTTCCAGGAGTTCACGTTTGAGGTGATTGTCAAGCCGGGCAGGCTGAACGTTGGTCCCGATCACCTATCCAGGCTGGAGACGGGAGAGAATGAAGGTCCGTTGGATGATCAGCTCCCGGATGCTGACCTATTCCGAGTTGAAGCAGTCCCAGACTACCTGGCTGACATTGCCACGTATCTGACCACGGGACAGTGCCCTGAGGATTACACCCCTCTTCAGAAACGCCACTTGGTTGTCCGGGCGGCCGATTATCAATTGATCGTAGGGCAGCTGTACAAACTGGGCCTGGATGAGGTGTTGCGCAGGTGTGTTCTTGACCACGAGCGGGAAGCAGTGATGTGGGAATGTCACAGCGGTGTTGCGGGAGGACATGTGGGTGCTAAACCCACCGCAAGGAAGGTGCTTCAAGCTGGCCTATGGTGGCCGACGATACATGCAGACTGTAAGGCCTATGTGAAACGTTGCGACGTGTGCCAGAGGACGGGAAGGCCTTCGCACAGGGACGAGCTTCCGCTACACCCGGTGCATGTGTTGCGGCCATTTGAAAAGTGGGCTGTTGATTTCGTAGGGCCCATCGCACCAATCGCTCGCCATTCAAAAGCCCGGTACATCATTACCGCGACGGATTACCTCACACGGTGGGCTGAGGCAGCAGCGGTACGCGACTGCTCGGCAGAGACCGCTGCCTGGTTCATCTTTGAACACATCATCAGCCGCTTTGGCTGCCCACGGAGCTTAACCAGCGATCAGGGTACGCATTTCATTAATGCCACGGTCAAGTCGCTACTGGACACATTTATGATTCAGCATCATAAAAGAAGCCCATACCACCCGCAGGCCAATGGTACTGTGGAAGCTTTCAATAAGATTCTTGAAAAGGGCTTGACTAAGATTTGCAATGCTCAGCGGGACGATTGGGATGAGCGGATACCAGCGACACTATGGGCTTACCGGACTACGGTAAAACGTTTGACCAACCAGACGCCATTCCAGCTGGTGTATGGCTGGGAAGCTGTGATTCCCGCCGAGTTTTCCGTACCCAGCCTTTTGATCGCAACGTCCCTTCACTTCTCAGAAGAGGCGTCACTGAAGGAACGACTCCAGGAGCTGCAGGAGCTGGATGAAGCCCGATTTCTTGCGGAATTCCACCAGAAGGTTCAGAAGGCCAGACAAAAAGCATGGCACGACCGCCACATCAAAACTAAAGCTTTCCAAGTTGGCGGCAAAGTTCTTTTGTACGACAGCCGGTTCCAGAAGTTTCCAGGAAAGCTCCAGATGCATTGGCTGGGACCGTACTTTGTCATCGAGATCCGCGACTCAGGAGTCGTTCGGTTGGCACAACTGGACGGCACAGTTCTTCCGGGATGGGTGAATGGTGCACGCCTGAAGCCCTACCAGGAGTAGGTACCTTTTCACTTTTCATTAATAACTCTCGCAACCGAGAGAACCCGTAGAGTAGCGTAGGTGAATAACTCTCCCGCAACCGGGATGAGCATAGTTAGTCTTTTCCGTTCCTTTGCAATCAGTCAGATAAACCGTCAGTTGCGGTACCCATACCGCAACCAATTGTGGTCGGGGCTGGCCAGTCCAACATGTCACCGCGCCAGTCCAGCGTGTCGTGCACGAAGGATCCATCCTCGTGCCAGTGTCAGTCCAGGTCATTTCCGTTAATCCTTTTGTCAGTCCGTAGGATAGCTCAGATTTGGTCATAAATTCCCTTAATGGACAGTAATCATACCGTAATCATTGGCCATCAACCGCAGTTCCCTCCGCCGTCGAGTCCGCCCATCTCCCCATGACTCCGTCAGCAACTGTCAGATTACACGCAGGCCTGCGATCGATCGCACGATTATCGCAGGCAAGAAAGATAGCAATAATTAATTGCCGTTATGGAGTCTCATCAACTCCGCGCGTGCCAGCAGATGGCCCAATTTGCATGAAGGCTATCAGCACGAAGATGACGGACCAGTTCAATTTGGAAGTTGCAGCTATTCCGGAGCATTCGCAGTATCAGAGCACTCAGCACCTCGCAGGAAGTTACAGAAGAATCGTCCAAGTCTATCAGAGACGCGCCAAGATGCCGAGAGCTCTTCTCTCAGTTCCTGAACCAGCATTAGATAGCAGAATTCACCGGGTAGAGTCACTGGTCGGCAAGTATGATAATGCACCCTGTATGGACGCCAACTTGTCCGACCCGGCTGAGTTTCCTCACCTCCATTGGCAGGTATTCATGGAACACCACTACACGCCCGGGAGCAGCTCTAACAGTCGAATGCGGGAAGAATTCCGGGGCCTACAGCAGTCGACTTTGATGAATTTGAGGAGTCTTCCCGTCTTCGGAACCACCGGACCAGTTCTGCAATGTACCCGGTTCCTCCTCAGTCGGGTGCAGAACGGATCCCTGTGGCTTAACGAAGAAATTCCAATACATGCCGCCGACATTAATCGACTTACGGGGCTATCTCAAACTGGTTCAGATGTCTCCACTGCGGGCCAGACATCCTCCAAGCGCGCCCGGAAGTCGGCTGATGCGGACCTCTACACCAAGTATGGCACTCGCCGGGGTGGTAAAGGTGCCAAGATAGATTTGATAAATGTATCACAAATCAGGTTCGCTTGCTACCTGATTGCTAGCAAGACCATGCGCCATTACACAAAGGGAGAGTGCACTCTGGACACAATTTCCATTGCCGAGCACTGCGTCCAGGGAGCCAGGTTGAATTGGAGCGCGTTTGTGTTGAAGGAACTCTTCGCGGCTTGCGAAGACAATTACAAACGGACTACCAGCTTCATCTATGGGTACTTGCTTTTAGCGTTCGCCATGTGGAAATGGCATCTACCCCCGATCCGGCCACCGGCGGAGATCACCGCGAGCCAGCCGCTCGCAATGAGATATTCCCCCTGGCAGTTGTCCAGGGACCCCAGCAACAAGCAAGTGAATGCAGCAGCGTTCCGAGAATGGTATGGGATGATGGTCGATGTGGTCACGTCCCAGCAACGGGTGCCTCGGCACCTACTGGATGCATACAGTGAATAAGTGTGGTTTGGCGTCAGCCACAGCCACACTTTCATTCGGCCGACTTGCGTACCGCACCACACTTTTCATATGGCGCCCCTTCGTTTCCAGCTGACTGATAATGTTTTCCACCGGGAGGTCTCTGCGTGGCCGGAGGTTGTTCAGCACGTCAGTGACGGAGTCATCCGTTACAATTTTGAGGGGATGAGGGCTGCACAGCAGCCTGCCGTGACCAGCACAGGGGGGTCGTCACAAGTTGCGGCAGAGCCCACACCAAACGCAGCTGGGACCGCAACGGACCTGCCGGAATCGCTGGTCCCCGTCGTCGAGCATTTCAATGACCAAGCGCGGCACCTCAATGTGGTAACTCAGGTTGTTTCCAGTGGTGCTCCTATATTTCCCTCTTTTAATGAGTTTCGTATTAATCGGTCCCGTGGTCTTCCCAACACCACTCCCCTCACTTCCCCTATTCCCACTCCCTTGTTCACTTCTGCTACCCCCCTCATCACGAAAATGGGTGAACCGGGCCCCGAACCTGATTCCGTTGACCCACCTCCATCCAAGAGGGCCCGCACTACGGCCACAGATCCCGTGGTGGATCTTACGGAGGATGATCCACCAGCCACGCCGCCCACAGCAACTTTGATTCCGAAGGAACCGCTGATTGATCCGGCAGATTTCCTCAACCTTCGTCTCCCTCACACCTCGTTCACTCCATCTACCGCCCCCTCCACCAGCCGACCACATGCCACCTCCCCCAATCCGTCCAATTCCTCAGCCACTGTGTCTGATTCTTTGATCCGGGAACTTTTCGGCGGTGACCACGGGGCGGAGGTCACCTCCAGTACTGTAGTCGTGGTACCACCTGTTGACCCTGTGGCCACATCCCGGGATTCTCTTCCAACTATATCTGTCCAGCCAGCCACAGTTGGGGCTGATTCGGCCGCCCCTTCCACAGAGCAGACCACGCAGCAGGACCGGCCGGAGCTTGATATGGCCACTTCGGTGCAGCAGCAGACGCCGGTCCATCCTCCAGAGACTTCCGGCCGAGCAGCGGCCATGGGCCAATCTTCGCAGGAACAGACGCCAGAGCAGGGTGCACCCAGCACACCAAATGCAGCACATTTGAGTCCCACACAGTTGTACCTGCTCATTCAGCGGGCGGCCCTCAAAGCAGAGCAGATTCACACCGAGCTACAGCAGAAGTGCACCGAGCAGCGGAATCAGATCACGACGCTTACTGAACAGCGCAATCAGCTGCTGCAGGAGAAGACCTACCTCCAGGAGCAGGCCAACATTGTTAATCAGGCACTCTCCAGCGTATGACCGGAGGCACGGGCTCACCATGCCCCACTCCCTGCTCGCATAGAGGAGGACAGTATAGCTTTACAGGCTCACCAGCTCAGGGAAGTTTTCACTACTATTTGCAGGGAGAACCAGGAGTTACAAGCGGCGTTAGCCGCACGGCCTACCCTTCCAGAACCACCCAGGGACCATTCAGGACAGGTGACTGCGAAACAGGCGCAGGCAGTTAGTCTACAAGCAACTCTCCATTCCACTGCAGCTGCAGCTTCTGCCCTTCTACCCAGCTTGCAGGAGTGCTCACTCGCGTTAACTGTCAAGACGCAGCCCATTGCTGCCCAGCTGCAACAGATCTCCAGCGAAATTCGGGCGACCACGGACCCGGCAAGGTTAGATCAGCTCTACGCCCAGTCGGACGAGTTGGAACTTCACATGCAGATGACTGAGGCCGAATCAGCAGCGGCGAAGCACATCCTCCGGGAGATGCGGCCGCCCCTTCGCACCCATGCTGACGCGATGCACCAGCTGGATGCCAAGGCCGAGTCCCAGCTCGCCACGCTGTTCGGGGCTGCCCCGACGCCCATTGACGAAGCCGCCGCCAACCGCATCTCTCAGGACGCCGACTTGCTCATGCGGGAATGGCAACAAGCAGTGGCGACCTTCACAGAGCTTCGAGATTCAGCACTCCGCCAGGTCCCGGAGTTGGGGCCCTTGTTTGAACCAGCAGGTGGCGGAGTACAGCAGGAAAGGGTAGCGGAAGAAGGAACAGCAGAGCAGGGCACGGAAGCCAGCAGCGGAATGGAAATAGAAACTGTCATTTGTGATTGACTCGCGGACGAGTCAAAGAATTGTGGTCGGGGCCTGTTGGGGCCCTTGTTTTTGTTTAAGTTTTGAAATTTTGGCCAAGACATTTTGAACTTGGACTCTTTTTGAGTTGCGGAAGAAATACACATAGTTAACGCGACCGCGCCGCAGCGACCAGGAGTTGCGGAGCTACCAAGGTGGCGCGGAAGCATTTGATAACTAGAGATCGAACAGAGATAAGTACAGATGAAAGAAATACAGCAGAAAACAGAAAGTGGAACATGCAGACATCAGAAGAGAAGTCGGGAAAAGCCAGAGTGAAGACACAGAGAAGCCGCCAGTCGCGAAGAGCGGGTGAATAAAAGGCGATCACCCGGCTGAAGAAGTGGTTGGTTAGTTGGTTGTTGTTGCTGTTATTGTTGAGGGTTGAATGGATGCGAGAGCAGCCGCGGAAGATTCAGACCTGTTCTTCCTATGGGTTCCCACTTTATATGTTCTTCCCTTCTGTTCTCAAACCCATCTGTATCTGACTTGAGAGTTATAAAAGAAGAAAGCTATGTAATCATGTATTCGGCCAGAAGAATAATATAAGGAAGGATTTCTGTCTCTATGCGTTGTTCATGCGTTCTGATGTGTTTACACTGCTTTAAAAATTTTAAGTTGCGACTGTCTGAATACTTAATTAGTGATCTTGCATGTGTAACTTGGTATATGTGATGGATGCACTTTCTTTTTTTGGTTGCGGGTTTATTCCTTATCAGTGATCTCATCCCCTTATGCATGTGGTCGCGGCACGCCTCGGGTGAGACGCACTGCTCTCCCAGAGCAGAGTGAAAATGCCGGCGTGTTCCTAGACTACACCGGACCCCTTGTTGGCCACTATCCTTGAACCTGGGTCTTGCCCGCGAGACCTGACTTTTCGCCAACATTTAGTCAAATTTAACTAAGAATATTATTTAAATAATGATTTAAATAACTTGTTCTTAGGAAATAATTAAATAAATAAGGATCTATTTAATTAATTTCTTTGTTTTGGGTTAAATATGACCAAATAAGTTATTTTATATGGTGAAGGAAATTTTACTTAGGGTAAAATTGGTCTTACATGGTGTAATTGGGTTCATCTAATAATAATAGGTTAGATGACCAAAAAAATGGTGTAACATACGTTATGACTGAACTCTAACTTATACAAGTTACATCGGCTCTTCAGCCATATCAAATAAATAACAGAACAACGCATCTACTGGTAACCAATCCCCATATTTGGAAAAATTCTAACGCCCCAAAACCTTTACAGGAAAATGAGAACAAGTCTTCAACGATAGGTGCGTGCCATTTCCCTTGAAAACTACAATGAAATCGGAGATAATATTCTTCGAATCATCTAGTCATCAAAATCTGCTACAGGAACCGAAGTGAGTACAGGAATGTCAGGATCCTATACCAAACCACTTTGAATTTGATTAATGATCATATATTTCCAAGCCATAAGGTAATGTAAATGATAAGTTACATGGAAAAATATAAACCTATTTAAACTTTTAATTAAGATAAACATACATATCCATTTTCCAAAAATTCATTAAAAGGAACCAAAAATGCATGTAGAGAGGCCTGATCCAGGTTGTGAAACAATGGTTAGGGTAAGGTAATTCGGGGAAAAAATAGGATAATTTCAACAACCAACATCCCCCAACCTCATCTTGTTGTGTGTCCTCACACAACCACTAACCTCTGTAAAAAATAAAAATTGGAAATCCTCCTCCTTATTTCTGAATTTGAATATTAATCCCTAAACCTTGTGCTTTGCATTTCTTCACTCGAACCTTCCTTATGTGCTTGAACAATTTCTGAACACGAAATATTAGGCGGGGCACATGAAACTTCCACTTCCTTAATTCGATCTTCAATTCAAACAATGTCACTGACAATTCTCCATTCCTGTTCTTTAACACCTTGTTTTGATCCTGTATACACTTGTTCAAAACTTGAAATTCATAAACTTGCTATTTTAATTTTTAAGTTTGACTCATCTTCCTCCTAGGGGAAGAGTTCTTTGCTTCTTCCTTTCCTTTCACTTCTCCTTTATTTTTATTTCTTCTGCTACCAATGTATAGGGAACATCGCCATTATATTTTTCTTCCTTTGTCTGCTCCTGAGTCTGTTCATCCTTTTGTCCATGAGTCACTTTTTGTTTCTTAACCTTCTACCTCGTAGATGCTAGAGGAACACTATCCTCGTGTTTATCTTATGTTTGTCCTTTCTTCACCTCCTACTCGACCTCTCGTCCATGGTTCACTTTCTGCCTCTTAACCTTCTTCATTAAAGATGCTAGAGGAACATCACCCTTGTATTCTTTATATCCTGGGATAAAAACTAAAATAACCATTGCTGTTACACCTGCCCAAAGGGAGAGGTTTTCTTGTACTCAAATATTTTCCACATGAATTTCAAATGGAGGGTTTTCAGGAGAGGCATAGTTTTTCCTAGAAGACTTGGAGTATTCAATAACCTTGACCTTTGATGTAGTAGTTGGTGTAGATGTCTTCTTGCTTGAGGAAGCATGATGAACCTTCAGTAATCCCCATGCAATCCTTTAGGATGGTCCTGACATTTTGACCTTTTACTTAATGGACTGGGGTTTTGTGGTCTTATATTTCTTATGTCCTGTCATCTTTTACTTACTGGATTTGGGTTTTGTGGTCTTATATTTCTTATCTTTATCACCCCATAAGAGCAGTTGTTTCCCTTTTCGATGTTGGGCATCCTTGGATTTAGTAGCCCCTTTACATTCCTTCTCTTGTTGGGTCTTGCTACGAGTAATTTTCATAGTGCTCCTACTATGTTACAATTTTAAGAAACCTTTCCAAGTGCTTCTATTCTCTAATTATTTATTAACCAAAATTTTGATCAACCCATAGTGATAGGGTTTAAAACCTATTTGATCCTTCCAAATATTTTGTACACTCTTAGACATCTTATCTAAAATTTTTAACAGAAATTAAGGAAAGTTAATTAACTTTCCGGATTCAAAGTGCATTAGTAGTCGGATGTGGTATAGGTAGGTTAAGGAATACCTCCCTTCGCTGGTGAGAAATTTTTTCAAGATATACAACTTGTGTCACCAATACTCAATCATTTCATTTCTTTGCACACCTATCTTACAATCCACTACACAGTCAACCTCTGTTAGGAATTTGTGCCATGCACCTTTCTCTATCTCACCTTTCTTGAACCACTTTTACCCAATATAAGGGAGCTTGGTAGCCTCTGAGATAGATTGATTTGTTACTTAAAATTGCAGAGGGCCTACAGTGGCCATTTTTTCATCGAAATTTTCTGCAACGTATTGAGCAATGGAAAAATCATAGCCATCAAATTTTTATTGAAAGGAAAGAAAACCAACTTCCTACAACAAAGCTAAAATTACTTCATACTCCACCATTCCATCCATCTCCTTGACAGACCAAGGCTCAATTTGAACCACTGCCATGACATTCAAAATAATTTCACTACCTATAGTACCCCAACTCGATAAAAATTCAAAGGATAATTCTAGAGAAATCCTCACGACATACAACTTTGGTGCTCGAGAACTATAGGAATAAATATTTTTGATGCCACATGATCCCTGTATCAAACGATAATTCAGTTTTCACTCATTCAGCTTCCCAATTCACAAATTGACACCATCCCATCCCAACTTATATCACCAATTGGAGTAACTTTCGCTTTGATAGTACAAAATCCGGTTATGAGGGCGATAGATTCAGAATAATATTAAAGATAGGTGAGTAATGATGATTGTGAGTGGTAGATATAAATGCTATTCTTTCAATAAATGAATGGAAAAATCACACATGGCGCAGGTAAGATCAATTAAATGATGGAAAAATCTCGGATGTAAATAACAAGAAGTGAAATGACCTTCATGCATGCACCTGGTCCTCATCATGAAATTTATTGGGAATGGTAGTCGCTTGTTATAATAAGGTTTCCTAGGCCTACATTAAGTCCTGCACTTTAATTAATCAATCCTTTTAAGGATAAAACAATAATGTCATTTATACATACATAGATACAAAAGCCATTGTTTTCACATATGGCCATCATATTTGTAACAACCCTGGTGAAAATTCCATGTAATAAATTTTAAAAATAATAACTACGGTTGATGGGACACTTATTGCAAGCTGAATGTTGGGAAAAAAATCATAGGGGGTGTTAATTTGGTTTATTATGGCTAAGGAAATTGGCAAAGGCAAAGGCATTAAAGAGTCAAAATGAATTTTCTGGCATATTTAATTACGAAAATAATGTAAATTAGGAGAAAAGGGAGATGAAAGGTAATAGGTTGCATGTGGGGAGGAAAATGAAGGAAAATAATGGAAAATGAAGAAAACAGATTCCTCTTCCATGAAAAGTCTTATGAGGATCAATTGGTACCTTTTGTCAGTGCATTTTTTGCAGCTCTCTCATTATTCTCTCTCTCTCTCTCTCTCACACACACACACTCTTGGAACACTTAGAGTTTTTGGAGCATTTTTGATTGGAGTAAGAAAGGCAAGAAAGAAGGAAAAAGGAGAAAGCAAGCAAGAAGGAGCATGAATCAAGCAGCTACAACATGATTCTTTGCAGGTATTGATTCACATGTATGATTTCCTTGCTAGATTTTACATGCATGGTATTGCATGTGGATCTTTGTTGTCTTGGCATGGGTTTTTTTTCCTGGAGTGACAATGTATTCAACCTAGCCTTGCCATTTACAGATAGCTATAGTGTTGTGGAGTTATCATGCTTTGGTTTAGCTGGATTACCATATGGATTCAAAGCTGAGCGCGGTGGATATCTGAATGATTATAGAACTAGTTCGCTTGTTGCCTCTGTTTAGGGCCTAGTAATTTGTGTTTTGATTGCAGTAAATCCTTAGAGGCTGTGGTTTTCTCTCTATTTCAAGCCTAGGTCTCGGGTTTGGGATTCAGTAAATACTGGAGATTATGTCTCAGTTAGGGTCTAGTGATCCCTGATTCAGACTGTGGGTTACAGTAAATCTTGAGAGACTAGGATATAGGAAAATTCCTCACGGTTTAGGCATAGAGAATCTAGTGACATCCATGTTTGTGTTGGCCTAGTGATTGGGTGTAGATCATGGTAAAGCCTGGTTTATTATTGACGAGGGTGAGGTGGTTTAGCTTCAGGATTCTCTGGTTGGTTTTTTTTTTGAGTTCCAAATTCATGATTGGAATATGGCACGGGGGTGATTGGCTAAAGAGAGATTTGGCTCAACCAATATATGGTCGAGTGGAATGTGGAAGTCCCATCTCTAGTTGGTTTTTACATTCAAAATTGAAGAGCTCATTCCTTTGGTATTTGGTATGAAAATGTAATGGTTATTATGTGGATTTCATTGATGTTATATCCACAATATTTCTATTGATACTATGCTGGTTATAAGCTTGTATTTTATCAGTGATGATGTATGGCTCTATCTATGTTTTTCCTGTAAATGAATATACAATGTATCTATGAAAAAATAGATTGTATTGAAGCTTATGATGTAAGGGAGAAATTATTCTTAGCTATTCTCAGATAAGTATTATACCCCTATGTTTAATTATATTGTTTACACTTGTATATGCAATGTTTGTGACATGTTTGACGAAACAACTGTCATAGATGAGAGGGATGAGTTCTTGATGATGTGATTTCTTCTATGTATTTGTTTTAATGTTATTTATCCTCTCCTAAAGTTACAACAATTTCTAGGCAGTGACCTGGGCTCAGGGGCTGAAAATGTAGCATGAATCCCAGAGTTTTAGGTAAAGGAATTGACCTTTTGGGGCCTTGGCCGCGACCTTGCCAATGAATGCCCGTGACTATAGGTTGCTAGCCACTCCCTTGCCCTTACATTCCCGCTTCTAAGGCCTAAATGGGTCACAATTCAGCCCCCTTTCAAGTTTCAGGGGAAATTCTGAGTGAATTACATCTTATACATCCTTAAGACCTCAGAAAACCCACAACATCCTTAGATTGGAAGTTAATTGCTGATGATGGACAACATCCCGCTTTAAAAAATTTGAAATCATCCACTTGGTGACTCCACAACTCCTAAAGACCAAAAGACTCCACTGGTGATCAGAAGGCATGCTGATTTCCTCCTGGTTTCACAAAGACTCCACTCAGATAGCCCACACTACCATTGAAATATCGTGCACACCCATGGTTAGGAAACTTTGAGGATTAAGTTTTCTTTGTTAAAGGCCAGTTTGCCTCTAAATATTGTCATATTTGGCTAAATTTTCTTTTCTTTCGGTCTAAAATCAACATAGTGGCCACTCCACATCCCAACATAGTAAAGACCAAATCACTTCACTAATAGAAGAATCTCAACAAGTTGCAAAAATGCAGTCAAGTTTCATAGCAGAGGAAATATCAAAACTTTTATCAGAGTTTCAAATTAATGAACTTCCAAAGGTTTTTCTCCTTATTTCAAGGAAACCAAATAGGAACCCTGAGGTCCTAAAACTTTTCCTAGACTTGGTGATTGAAAGATGTGAAACTGACATTGAAATGATGAATTCACAAGAACAATCATATCAATTCAGAGACCCTAGAGAATTTTTGGGAAGTCTCCTTCCCCCAAAGCAAGAAGAAATTTCACTGCCTTTTGATGTGCAGGGAAAGGATGATTGTTCTTTCAAGAGCCACACTGAAGATGCAGTGATCAAAGCTGTCAAGGATGCAGATAGCCTACTAGTCCTCGAAGGCCTAAAAGAAGAAAGTTTACATCATGTTTTTGTTGATCTTATGGCAGAGTATATGGAGGCCCTGATTAGCTCAGGTTCCCAAGCATTGATCCTTTGCAAGAGCCAGATACATCAGGAGTAGTCACCACCTGTGGTGGCCTTGGTTTTGAAGACCCACATTCAAAGTACCCTATGGTTATCTCTGACAAGAAGTCATATTTCCTACCCCTTTTTGTTACTGCTTAAATGGCTACACTGACACTATTATATCATATAAAACAATAGAGATTTCCAAGATAGATTAGGGTAGGTAGGAACGTCAATAAAGCTCAGCCTGTGAGCATTTTGTTAGTTTTTTGTTTTTTTCTTTGAAAGAAAATTTGAAAAAATAAAAAAACAATAGATAAAGAGAAAAAGAGGGCAAATTAGAAAAAGAAGAAAGGTACAACCCCATACCTAAAAAGAAAAGAAAATATGAACGTGTGCAAGCCTAAATGCCACTACTTGAAAGAGCACTGCTATTTAGTCATATAGCCTAATCATGACTAGATAGATTTCAATTTACTGCTGATAGGTTAGTGAAGAATATTTTCCAAACCATTTAATCTTGGCTTATCAGTAGATTATATTAGGATAGAAAATATGGCTCTAACAAGCTCAAAAATTGAGCCAAAGATACAAATAAGTCTGGTTCTAACATGCTAAAAACTTGAACCAGGTAAAGAAGAAGAAGATAGCTCAAGGAGATCAAAATCAGAGCTGAAATAAAGAAGGAAGGACTCTCATTGTTTTCAGATCTTAAGCCTTCACAATTTTGTTTTAATTTTCTGTAAATTTCAGTCTATGTGCAGCTTGTTTTTATGCCATGGATACTACAAAAAATCAGACAGCTTAAGCCTGGTTTGGCTATGTTTTTCAATTTTTGTTTTAGAATATAGAGAATGAAATCTGTCAGACAGCTTAATCCTGACAGATAGTAGTTAGGTAGAGAAGCTAATGAGTTAAACTATTTAATCTGAACTCATGGAAGTTATAATGGTAGATTTAGATTAGTTTTTCCTATTTTCAAAAGAATAAAATGTTGATGTCAAAGGGTTTGCAAGTCAAAGTGCACCCTGTTGAAGAAAAAATGTAAGGAAAGTAGGTTGTGTAGGTAGAAGTTTGGGAGAAAATCATTTTGTTGTCAATCTGCAGATCATCTTCTCAAGCAGCATGATCATCAAAGAAGAAAGAGGTTGTCAAAGTGCAGCAAAGCATCAATACACTGGTCTACTTTCCATGGATTATCTCTGAGGTTCTTGACACCTTCAAGGAGCTGCCATCCCTAAGTGGAGCCACTGTTAGCCATCTATAAATTTTTCATATACTATGATGGCTAAAACTGGTCTATTAGTCTTCAAGAAATAAATTTGGAGCAAATTTGTGACTTCTTGAAGCCTTGCTCTATCTATTTGTCCAAAGGATCCATCCCACTGATGTCTTCACAAAAGCTCTACTGTTATCATGAAGAAAACTGTTTTAAACCCTCCTTTTTCTTCATTCCACCCATTTTATCATTTTACCTAAAAAGGCCACTTTCCCCCTTACTAATCCCTTTTTTCCCTTTTTCATTATACTCCATTTCCTCAAAAATTCATTTAAAACTTGTAAAATCCCTCTTATAAGGTTTAAACCCCTTTCTTATACCTATTGGAACCCCTCAAAAATGTTAAAAAACCTCATTTTTGGCCTTTTCCGCTCCTTTTCAAACATTAGGCCTTTAAGCCCCTTTTTCTTAAGCCCGAGCCCCTTTCTTCCGCCATAAGACTGCGCCCTAGGACCAAGCGCCTCGCTCCATCGGCATTTCGGCTTTTCGCCGGTCCCCGCAACCTTTTTCCCTGTTAAAGGTGTTCGCCGCCGATGCGAAATACCGATTCAATCTGGACCATTCATTCTCCCCCAGATCGGATGGTCTGCGCTCTTTCCCATCGCCCATTGCTCATTGGCGCATCACACTTCCCAAAGTTCTCACTCCCCTGTCTCCTCTCCCGCTGATGGCCAATTCCCTAATTTGATCCTAGTCATTAATCGTCCACCAGATCCAACGACCATTGGCGAATCGCCCATCACATCAGCCATCGCACATCAGTGATCTCCGTTTCCTCATTCCAAGGCCCTTTTGCCTGCCATTCTCTGATTTAATCTCCGCCATTGATCCTCAAGATCTAACGGCCCTCGCTTCCTCGCAAGTTCGCCATCCCCATGACCCCTCATCCACCATATTTAATCTCCGATCTCTCGATTCAATCTGGACTGTCCATTCCTCCTAGATCAACGATGCAGGTTTACTGTGGGGGCATCCGACCAAAGTGGCCCATACTCCCCAGTCCTCCCGCAGTTAATCTCCACCATTGATTTTCTCTCGATCCGAAGACTAGTATTTCCCCATTCACTGCGGAGGCACCCCGCCGACGAGATCCTTCCATACCCCCCAGTCCCCCCATAGTTAATATCAACCGTTGATCTAGCCCCCACAGAGCCAATGGCCCAGAACTCGTCGTGCCCTGACCCCACTCCATATTCTCCCCATGCCTTGGTGTTGTATCGCGCGATGCGTGGACCGTCAATCTACACGTCTCCTCGCAGATCAGACGACCATGATTTTATCACGCACAAACTCATCCCCCCCCCTTCCGTGCATTTTTAACATGAAATAGGTGGTTTCGTAGGGAACACATTCAGCCACCAGACCGTATCGCGTTTGATAGGTCCCAAACCGCTTATCTCCTTCACCTCACGCGAAAAACGCTGCCGGTTTTCCAGTATCGCCTTTTAGTTCTTCGCGCCAATGCAAATTTTAAACCTCTGCCTGCATTCCACCTCCTTTGCACTGCTCTTCCACTACTCCCAAGCCTCTGTAAAGAATTTAAAACCAAAAACGCAAGATTTCATATAACATATTGGCTATTTTGTGCAGGTTTCATGGTGTTTAAAGGTTTAAAGTCGTCCCACCACAAATCCGAGTTGCACAGAGCCCAAGATGACGATTGTCAAGGCAAAATGTGCGTAAAGGGAGATCAAAGGTTTGATTGTCATTATTTGGTCAGTGCCCCATGAACACTGGTCAAGTAATAAGACCCTCCAATGTAGAAGGAAGCCGAGCCATCTGTACACCAAGACAGTGAAGAGTATCAAAAGATAAAGGTTAAGGGATTAAAGCTTAAATCATGAAGATTTTAAGGCTTAGTCCGAAGATTAAAAGTTAAAGACGCAGTTGGAGACAAATTGATTAAAGCTAAACCAGTCAGCACAGTGAATAAATTAGAGAGATGATTAGAGAGGCTTTGAAGCAAAACCGAAGCCAAAATCAGTGTTTAAAGCCACAAAGCATGACAAATTAGCAAAATACCGCCTTAATTTCCAGACCATCAAGGCTATTTACTCCTCCAAAGGCCAGAAAGGACACCTGTAGTCTACTTTACTTTTCAAAGACACCGTGACAACCATCTTGATGACAAAACCTCTTTAAAACTGTCAGAATAGTTATTGCATAGTCATGGGAGGCCTCAGAACCGAAATATGACAATTACTTGTCTCAGAGGTAAAACTGAGTACTTCGGCCACAGTTATCTTCAAAGAACACACTTCAAAGTTATTACCAGCCTACTAGATATGCCTCAAAGACAGGAAAAACTACTAAGATGGTACAATCAGTTAATGCAATGGTCACTAAGTAGAATGGGCATTCGAATACCTCTCCCCCTCTTTCTTAACTGATATTTATGATCTTTCCTTCAACACTCTTCCTCTCTCACCTATATGTATTCACAGGAAACTCATTGTAAAGGGTTAGAAAATTGTTAATTGTTGAACTATTATTGAGTAAGAGTTGCTGAGTAGTTGTAATATAGTAGGCTGGGAAGATAAGTAGTGGACTATAGAAAGCCATTAGACTCAAAGTATGTGACTAGTTTTTCACATCAAATAGACAAGCAGATTCACTAGATCCTAATCTAAATCATTGGTGATGTTTTTCCTTATTGTCACTGTTGCTTCTTATGTTTTTCACTTTGTTCATATTCTCTGATAAAGAGCAGGAAACATAGATTAGGATTTACTTCTAAAGTACCCTAATTCTGACTGATAAGCTTTATCTTTATGTTTTCTTCTAAATGTGTGTTTGAGAATGAATCAATAGAGTATAACCAGTCAAGGAATGTTGGTGGGCCCATGTCTTGTTGAGTAGAACTTGAGATTTTGTTCTTGAATGATATTTTCATTGCATGCTAAGTAGAGTCCTAATCAAGGAAGTTTATGGTTAGCCCTGTCCCTTGTTTAGTCTTAAACAACTATTTTGAAGATTTGCCTTAAGAGTATGCCGAAAGCAGGATAGGTTAAAAGTCCTTACTTGATCTTAGGCTACTTTTTATGTTTATCTTAAATATTCTCCCCTTGAAGAGTATGTCAAAATAATGATAGGTTAAAAGTCCTTACCTGATCTTAGGCTACCCGTTGTTTTCTTCTATGTTTGCTTCTTTCACCACACTTCTTAATGTTCCATACCACAAAATCAACTTAAAAGTTCTTCTGATATAGATGACTTGCCCTATGAAAACCCTTGAATAGTTTTTGTACAAGTAAACCCTTTTATGACTCCATAGCCCAATGGATTGACACTTTTTCTTAACCAATCTACCCATGCTGAGATATCCTTCAATTTATTCCCTCCTTCACAGTTCACATGACCTTCTCAGTTAATGATTCCAAACCAAAAACAAACAAACAAACCCCTTGTACTTCATAACTAGCCTAACATCATATCATGAGCTTTAAAGCATATACTTCTAAAACACATATAGAGAGATCCTTCTCTGAATCCAGGACGGATAGATCTTAGGATTCCAAAGTGGTTCTGATGTTACCTTGTCATTTGGTATGCCAATTTGCCAAATCACAGGACCCCAATAGAATATACAATGTATCTATGGAAAAATAGATTGTATTGCAGCTTATGATGTAAGAGAGAAATGATTCTTAGCCATTCTTAGATAAGTATTGGACCCCTATGTTTAATTCTACCGTTTACACTTGTAGATGCAATGTTTGTGACATGTTTGATGAAACAACTGTCATAGATGAGAGGGGTTAGATGAGTTCTTGATGATGTTATTTCTTCTATGTATTTGTTTTAATGTTATTTATCCTCTCCTGAAGTTACAGTAATTTCTAGGTAGTGACCTGGGCTCAAGGGATGAAAATGTGGCATGAATCCCAGACTTGTAGGTAAAGGAATTGACCTTTTGGGGCCTTGGCTGCGACCTTGTCAATGAATTCCCATGTATATAGGTTGCTAGCCACTCTCTTGCCCTTACATTCCTACTTCTAAGGCATAAATGGGTCAAAATTCAGCCCGCCTTCAAGTTTTAGGGGTCTAGGAGGGTGGTTTACCTCCTAGAGGCGTTAATGATTCTATGTAAGGTGTGGTTGTCGTGTTTTTTTCAGTTCCACTTTCTTAAGGTCATCTAGGGTGTTTAATATCATATTAGTAGCCCCTCATCACATGTTTACCCTGGTTGGTTGGTTGCTTGGGTAGATGTGGGAAGAGGGCATTACATAGTGGTATCAGAACATGGTTCAACTCTCGGACCAATGGGTGGTGTGTTTATCATGATTTTATGTTGATTTCTTATGTGTTTTCATACCTATGTTGTATGTGGTTGATTGATCCACGTTGTGTTGGCCATGGTGGTAGTGGTGTCACCATGGAAGTTTTGATGATGTTATTTTCGACATTCTGTCATGAATGTGTGACTGACTGTGTGTTTTTCTTGTTTATGTATTGTTTGTGTACTCTTTCTTACATATGGTTACATGTTTTATATGCATTGCTTGGTTATGCTAGGTCACATTTGAGTAATTCTTGTGTATTGGTTGTGTATGCTTACTTGTGTAATGTTATATGCTAAATATGCATTGGTCGGTCATGCTAGGTTACATGTTGCGTATGCTCATATATGGTTCGTGTTTATGGTTGTGTGTGGACAAGCTTGCATTAGTATGCATTTGGAATGGTCATGCATGGGTGATTGGACTCCAATTAGAATGGAATTTATATTTTTATATTATTAGAAATTATATGTTTATATGCTGTCATGATTATATCTATACATGTATTACGTTGATTGATTGATCTTGCAGGAAGTATCCTCCTAAAATTACACTAAGGTACATTGGTTTATTGTTATTTGGTTTCACTGACATATTATGCTTTACAGGAGAAATATCAGCATGGATAGAAAGATGGTAGACTACAATGACTCCCCTCGTGAGTCATATGAGCAGTGTTGTACCTTGGGAGACAATAGTTGGCTGAAGAGAAATTAGTGCCCAACATATTCATGTAAAAATTGAAAAGAATTAATTATTTGTCCATTCATTTTATAAACCCTAGAAATAAATTTAAAACCCTTCAATTTTTCATGTGAGAACAATGCTTCCACAAATTCCTTCTCATGTTGAATACAAATGATAGAAAGGATAGAAAGAAATGATAATGGAAAGTTTCAGACAATAGGTTGTCTTACATAAAATCTGTTATCTTTGGTTTTAGAAGAAATTTAATTAAGTATAAATGACATTCAGAATAAAGGAGTGCCTCATTAAGGTATTAAACTCTAAAACACAATGTAATATTAGAGACCAACAACTACATTAATTCATTCTGAGAAGAAATAGAACACATGATGAAAGAGGAAAATCTAATCATTCTCATCAATTTTGAGAAATTATTCTGGAAGCTTTATTCATTCTCATAAAGATCATGTACAAAATTTGTGATACTCTGAGGTCAAAAAATCTGAAACTTTTCTAATGTGTCATTACTGATATTTTATTCTTGCTGCTAGCCCTAACTATCTAACTGTCATAATTAGTTTCAAAAATTGATTATCAAATAGTTTCCAAACTATTGCTTGAAAGGATTCTAAAAAAATAATAAAATTACAATATGAATTTTAAATATTATATATATATATATATATATATATATATATATATATATATATATATATATATATATAACATTATCAAATTCCTTCCTTTACAATTCTTGTCACATTAAATGCCAAATATCGATGATGGATGGGACCCAAAATTCCATACTATTTTATAAACCCAAATACTAACTACGGGGCCACTTGTGGCAGTTTCTAGAATATAAGAGGGCGCTGGCATAATGATTGTCAGCCGTTTATTTTTTTTATGAGCAGTTTGATAAAAAATGCTTTACAGAACCACTGCCAATTTTATCCTTCGTGTGTTTTCTACCTCTGGGGTGCTGTTGGACTGGACCAAGAGTATTGTGGACCATTGATTGTTTTACTCTTAAGTTTTGACTGATATCATTTCATCCTTAGCGTTGATTTTACTTTTTGCAACAACTGCATTGGGCTTTTTTTCTTGAGCACCCTCTATAACTTCAAGGATAATTAAGCATGCTTTCCATTTTTTATCTTTCTCTGCTTCCCCATTGTCACAAGAATTTTTCTGTTTATTAATGCCACCATTCATCTTCATGAAATCAACTCACCCCAGTGTGTCAGTGTTGTGTCTTTATGAATTTTATATCTAAAGGTGCAACCCTCTCTAATGCCATAGCCACCTTAATTAATGGATCACGTCCAAAAATCGATGACACTTCGTTGCAAAATAATTTCTGGAGATGTGTTACTTTCAACACTCCAAACTTTATTTCTTGTACTTTTTCAAATCTTGAAAAGAATTCACTAAGGAAAAAAAATCATCTTCCCGTTCGTCTCAGAGAGACTAGTGTTTTTAGGAGAAATTATATTTTCTAGCAGCGTTTTGGAATAATCATCCGTTTCATCAAAATTATATGTTTTCAAATATGAATGACGATGTGCATCCAAGGCATTTTATGAATTTTGGAATTTATGAAAATTCCAGAACAAACAATGGAGAGAAGAATGCTCTCCTTTTCAACATAGAGAAATTTAACAAATTTCTTCACAGGACAGAGTTTCAACCTTAAAAAAAACTTCTATTCCTTAACCATAAAACTATTACAAAGTCTTCCTCTCACAGAGGGATTTACAAAAAAGAGACTGCTGTTGTCACAGTGCTAAAAATTTCACTCTGTCTCTCACTGTTAAAAAAAAAACACACTCTATCTTTGTTTAAAAAAAAAACACTACACTGCTGTGTATGAATTTTCGCATTGCTATGCTTTTCAAATAAAAACATTACACAGGCTCTCGGGCCTTTTCAACTTTTATATGTCGCGCATATAACATAATATAAAAATTAAACTATATGATGCCCTTTTGGGCCCACCATTACACAACGCATATAAAAATACATTACCCAAGGTTTAAACAAACCTTTGTGCGCATTGTATAATAAAACAATACAACATAACAAAACTTTAATAAAACTTAAACAAAAAACCTTTTGATCGCACAATGAGCGAAAATAATGCTCCACTGGATTTCAAAAGACTTATGAGCCAAAACACATAGAACCATTTCGCGTTACAAATGTTGGGGTTCTGACGTAAGGTTCTGTGCGTGCGATGGATTATCAAATCCATTGTATAATCTCATATCGCGTCCGCCTAGGGCTTGCTGATGCAAGAAAAAAGTGTAACGTGAAACCTTTTATCAATTCCACTTAATAAACTCCATCAGGTCCGGTTCAATAATAAAACAAATGATTCACATAAAAATCTCTGATGCCAATTTGTAAATCGGACGCGATGAACCAAATTAACTGCTACCTATAAAGTGGATAGGGTCCGGTCTTCATTTCATTGTTCAATCAGGACATATACAATACTTCCGATTCCAATGGAGGAACGGACCCACATTTATCATTTAACTGCGGCCTATACAATGGATCAGGTCCGCCATTGCATATTGCAATCGGGCCATAACATAATGGACTTGCGATTGAATATATAACATGCCGCATGGTCTTGTGAACCCGCAGACCTTGGCTTTAAAGTAGAGGGAGATTTAAAATGTATTTCGATTGCGATGAACTCATCGCATCGGGCCATAACAAAAGGCTGTGGATTATATGTGAACGTTCCGAATGTAGAAATCGCCACATCAACAAGACACTGTGGGGACCACGGGGTTTTCACTAAAAACTCTCCCGTGCATAAAAACAAAATATCTCTATGTTTCATATTAAAATACTTTGTTTTACCAAGTACTGAGTCTGTCCCTGGACACAAAAAAAAGACTCTGTTTTTCAAACTCAGAGGAATGCGCTGATCAAACAAAAACTAGGTGTTTACCATTTTAGAAAGCGGCCCAATTGTCAGGATCCTTCCAAACAGAATTAGAAGGTGGCAGAATGTACAGGAGTTGAAAATAACATTTCAACACTCCCCCTTAATTTCAACTGCTGGGTTATCAGTCATACCCAGGCATTTTCTCAAAAATTCAAAACTCATCTGCCCCAATGGCTTGGTCAGAATGTTTGCAAACTGCTCCTGAGTTCTGGAGTGTTCCAAAACAATTTCTCCATTGTTTACCAATTCCCTGATGTAATGAAACTTTGTGTCAATGTGTTTCGTTCTCTTGTGAAACACAAAATTCTTAGATAATGCAATATCTGAGCTATTGTCACAAAAAATCATATTTCCTTTTGCTTGCTCTTGGCACAAACTTCTTAGAATCCTCCTCATCCAGATTGCTTGACACGCTGCTGTTGTAGCTGCCACATATTCTGCCTCTGCTGTAGACAACGCTACAATAGGATTTTTTTTAGAAGCCAAAGAAATGGCTCCTGAACCCATGTGAGAAACATAACCAGAAGTGCTCTTCCGATCATCTAAACTTCCAGCCCAATCACTGTCAGTGTATCCAATTAAATCTAAACATTCTGAAGCAGTATATAAAATTACATACCTTTTGGTTCCTTTAACATACCTCAGAATTCTCTTCGTTGCCTGCCAAAGTGCATCCTTTGGCTTCTCCATGAATCTGGAAATCAAACTAACATCATGCATTATGTCGGGCCTAGTTGTAGTCAAATACATGAGGCTGCCAACTATGCTCTTGTACAAACTAGGATCAAAATCCTTGTTGTTGTCCTCTCTGCTGAGTTTTAATCCCATCACTGTGGGAGTGATTGCTGCATTGCTCTCCTGCATATTAAATCTTTCTAGCACTTCATTAACATATTTTTCTTGTGAGATAAAAATCCCATTTTCATCTTGTTATACTTCTATTCCTAAGAAGTATCTCAACAAACCCATGTCATTCATTTCAAATTCTTCTTTCATGACTATTTTAAAATTTTCAATAAGGTAATCATCATTACCTATGAAAATAACATCATCAATATATAAAACAAAAATTATCATTTTACCATATTTTTCTTTGATTTAGAGGGTGGGTTCTCCCTCACACTTTTCAAATCCATTTTCCAGTAGATAGGAATCTATCCTACTGTACCACACTCGGTGCTTGCTTCAGTCCATAAAGAGCTTTCTTCAACTTGCACACTTGTGCTCTTGGCCTTTCTTTTCGTATCCGAGAGGTTTTTCAATGTAAACCTCTTCCATTAACACTCCATTTAGGAATGCTAATTTCACGTCCATTTGGTAAACTTTCCACTTGTTTTGTGCTGCTATGGAAAACACTGCTCTCACAGTTTCCATTCTAGCAACCGGTGCGAAAGTTTCCTCATAGTCTATCCCATGCTTCTGCTTATATCCTTTGACAAAAAGTCTTGCCTTGTGTCTCTCTATTTTTCCTTCAGCATTACTGTTGGTCTTGTAGACCCATTTAACTCCAATGACATCTTTACCTTTTGGTAGTTCAACTAAATCCCATGTCTTGTTTCTTTCTATGGCATTAATCTCCTCATCCATAGCTTCTATCCATTTCCTATCTTTAATAGCTTCTTCAAAGTGGATAGGATCATCAACATGACAATATAAAGCAAACAAAGAGTTCATACCTTCATTTGCTGCCTCTTTTTCATAAATTTCATTCAAATTTCTTAACTTATTACCTCTTTCATTAGGTGTACAATTGCTTAAAGAAGCACTCGAATTTCCTCCTTGTGGTTTGCTTGGAGAAGCACTTTCATTTCTCCTCAAGGGTGTCTCTTGCTGCCCTTGTGTTGGTGTTGTTGTTTGGGGATGTATTTCAGCCAAATCATCATCATTTTCATCATGAGATAAACATTGTTTAACATTAACTGTTTTCTCTATGCTTCCATCCCAAGCTTCCTCTTCAATGAACTGAACATCTCTGCTCACAATAAAATTCTTGGTGGATGGTTTGTACAACCTATAAGCTTTGGATTCCTCACTGTATCCAATGAAAATAAATTTCTCCCCCTTGCTGTCCAACTTCTTCCTTAGCTGATCCGAAATGTATGCATAAGCCACACATCCAAAAACTTTCATGTGTGTGACACCTTGCTTTGTGCCACTCCATGCCTCTTCAGGCACTTTGTTCATGACTGATTTTGTAGGGCACCTATTCAAAATTTACATTGCACAATGTACAGCCTCAGCCCAATAATCATTAGGCAAATTCTTTGCCTTTAACATACTCCTTACCATGTCCATTATTGTTCTATTCTTCCTTTCGACAACTCCATTTTGCTGCAGAGTATATCTAGTTGTAAAATTCTTATGAATCCCATTTTCTATACAAAAACGTAGAAAATATTTAGAAATATACTCACCTCCTCTATCAGTCCTTAGGACTTTGATATGTAGCCCACTTTGGTTCTCAACAAGTGCTTTGAAATTGCAAAATCTTTCAAACACTTCACTTTTGTTTTTCAAAAAGTAAACCCAAGTTTTTCTAGTAAAATCATCAATAAATGTTAACATATAGTGGCTGCTAGCAAGTGATGGAGTTTGCATCGGTCCACATAAATCTGAGTGGACAATCTCTAAGGGTGCTTTTTCCCTTATGATTTTCGCGGAAGGAAACTTTCTCTGTGTTGTTTCCCCAAGAAACAACCTTCACAGAGGCTGTCCGGTTTCTCAATCAATGCCAAACCTCTTACCATTCCTTTTCTGTTCAACAAGTTAAGACCTCAAAAGTTGAGAAGTCCAAATATCAAGTGCCACAACCAATTGTCATCTTTTGGTTCACTTTGGAAAGCCTCTTGTGTCACTGTTGCTACTTCTTCTTCATTTTTCAAATCTTCTCTCATCTTGAGAGGGAACATCTTGTTCCTTGTCATCTTCACTTCAACAATACATTGTTTGTTGGGTGGTTTATCCATGATGGTACAAACATCATCCTCAAAGAAAACATTATACCACTTTTGAACAAGCTGTCCAATACTAAAGAGGTTACATTTCATTCCAGGAACATAGTAAACATCTGCTATGGATTTCTTTTCTCATTTTCTTGTTAAGACATTTACATCTCCTTTTCCCATAACATAAACTTTACTATTAGTCCCTAGTGTGACTTGTGACTTCACACTCTCATCTAACATAGAAAACATGGCTATGTTTCCTATCATATGGTTACTACAACCGGAGTCTAGAAACCATAAATCTTCACTCTTTTCCTCAGCCATATTACAAGCTAAAAATAATTTATCTTGGATGATATTTTCTCCAGTAAAATTTGCATTTGTTCTATTTCCCATATCATGCCGCTTCTTTCTACATTAATTTGCATAATGTCCATATTTTTTACAATAGTGACATTGGACATTGGATTTATCATACCTTTGTCCTTGAGCATGTTGCTAACCACTCTGCTGGTTGCTACCTTGGCCTTGATGCTGATTTCGATTGTTGCCCCTTCCTTGAGCATTTGCTGGACTGTTTCTTCCACCTCTGTTTTGGCTTCTGCCTCTTCCTCTCTTGTTTCCTTTGTCTAGCCCTCTTCCTGTTCCGAAAGACATCTAGGTCTTAAAGGCATGCTGTAGAGATGAGTTTTCATTTCTACCCAATCTCTTCTCATGTGTCATCAGTGATGCATGTATCTCATCCACTGAAAAATTTGTGAGATCCTAGGTCTCTTCTATGGTGGTGACAATCGCATCAAACCTTGAGGGTAGACTCCTCAAGAGTTTTTCCACAATCCTCCTTTCTTCAAGAGTCTCTCCATGAGACCTTATCTGTGTGACCATTCCAATCACATGAGTGAAGAATGAGTAAATGTTATCTGACTCCTTCATGCAGAAAGTCTCAAAGTCTCTCTTCAGCAACTGTAGTTTTGCTATCTTCACTTTATCCATGCCTTGATAGGCTGTATTGAGAGTTTTCCATGCTTCTTTGGATCTCTTAGCTACTTCTATCCTTGGAAGCACACTCTAATACACTGCTTGATACAAAAATTAGAGGGCTCTAGAATCCTTCTTCTTATTGCTCTTCAGCAGTTCCTTCTCTGCCTGAGTTAAATCATTAAACTCATTTTCATCTATTGGCTCTTCAAAGCCATCCTCAACAAGTTCCCATAAGTCTTGGGAAGCAAACAAGGCTCTCATGGTTATTGCCCAGTAGTCATAGTTTTTCCCATTAAATTGTGGGAACTGAGTATTTCCAATACCCATGCTAGTGCTGGCTCCAGCCATTCTTGCAATCTTAACTATGCTTCAAAATACTTGATTGTGTTTTTAAAACAATTGACTGTCTTCAATAGTAACACAAAAAAAATGACTTGAGAAATACCTTGGATTCTTCTTGACTGAGTCTTCACTCTGCTTGAGAAGCTGCTACAACAAGAAATCCTTCCTTCAGCTTCTTTGACACCTTCAAAGAGCCTGGACTAGCTCTGATACCATTTTGGAATTTATGAAAATTCTAGAACAAACAATGGAGAGAATAATGCTTTCCTTTTCAACAAAGAGAAATTTAACAAATTTCTTCACAGGATAGAGTTTCAACCTTAAAAAGAACTTCTATTCCTTAACCATAAAACTATTGCAAAGTCTTCCTCTCACAGAGGGATTTACAAAACATAGACTGCTGCTGTCACAATGCTAAAAATTTCACTCTGTCTCTCACTGTTACAAAAAATAACACACTTTGTTTCTGTTAAAAAAAAAAACACTACATTGCTGTGTATGACTTTTCGCACTGCTGTGATTTTCAAATAAAAACATTACACAGGCTCTCGAGCCTCTTCAACTTTTATATGCCGCGCATATAAGACAATATAAAAACTAAACTATATGATGCCCTTTCGGGCCCACCATTACACAGTGCATATAAAAATACATTACCCAAGGTTTAAACAAACCTTTGTGCGCGTTGTATAATAAAACAATACAGCATAACAAAAATTTAATAAAACTTAAACATAAAACCTTTTGATTGCGCGATGAGCGAAAACAAAACTCTGCCGGATTTCAAAAGACTTATGAGCCAAAACACATAGAACCATTTCGCGTTACAAATGTTGGGTTGTTGATGTAAGGTTTTGTGTGCACGATGGATTATCAAATCCATCATATAATCTCATATCGCGTCTGCCCAGGGCTTGCTGATGCAAGCACAAAGTGTAACATAAAACCTTTTATCAATTCCGCTTAATAAACTCCATCGGGTCCGGTTCAATAACAAAACAAATGGTTCACATAAAAATCTCCGATGTCGATTTGTAAACCGGACGCAATGAACCAAATTAACTGCTACCTATAAAGTGGATCTGGTCTGGTCTTCATTTCACTGTTCAATCGGGCCATATACAATACTTCCGATTCCGATGGAGGAACGGACCCGCATTCATCATTTAACTGTGGCCTATACAATGGATCGGGTCCACCATTGCATATTGCGATCGGGCCATAACATAATGGACTTGCGATTGAATATATAACATGCCACGTGGTCTTGTGGACCTGTGGACCTTGGCTTTAAAGCGGAGGGTGATTTAAAATATATTTCGATTACGATGAACTCATCGCATCAGGCCATAACAAAATGCTGTGGATTATATGTGAACGTTCCGATTGCGGAACTCGCCACATCAACAAGACATTGTGGGGACCACAGGGTTTTCACTAAAAACTCTCCCGTGCATAAAAACAAATATATCTGTGTTTCATATTAAAATAATCTGTTTTACCAAATACAGAGTCTGTCCCCGAACACAAAAAAAAGACTTTGTTTTTCAAACGCAGAGGACTTCGCCGATCAAACAAAAACTGACTGTTCACCATTTTAGAAAGTAGTCCAATTGTTAGAATCCTTCCAAACAGAATTAGAAGGTGGTAGAATGTACAGGAGTTGAGAATAACATTTCAACAATGAAAAATGATGTTTGAAGGAGCTAAAGAAAACTATAAAATATATCTCAATTTTTGGAAGCTGTTTGCGTCAAAGTCAATTTGGGTCTTTCTGCAAAAAACCTAGATCATGGATTTTGGAAATTTCACTCTGTTTGCCCAAAATATGAGCCCAAAATTCTTGGCATGGAAATAGTTGTGTTTTCTATGTATGTGAACTTTGCTTTATCAATTTGAAAATATTTGCAATGTATTTCAAATTGAAAACCATGTGTCTTTGTTTTTACCCCAAATTCAACCTTCAGAATTGATGTTTCAGTTTTGCGTCTTGATGGATCAATGAATGACATCAACATTGTGCTCAAAAGTCCCGAAGTAACACCTTCACTTGTAATATTTCTCTTCAGATTCAGAACTAATGACAAACATACATGCAAGAGTTTGAGAGCATGCCTCCTGTAAAATACATCCAACTGCTAATTATTGTTAATCATGTATTAAAAAATATGTTGCATGCACATAGTCCATCAGGTTTCTATGTTCCATCATGGAAAATTTTTGAGAAAAATGTTGTAGCATCTCTCTCATGTCTTCTTTGTAGAGATGTCAACAAATGTTACTCAATGCCATCAAGTTGGAAACTTTAATTCCGTAATAAAATTTACCTCGAAGATCTTTGGTATGTCAACTGTGTCAGAATGAGGTACAACATCTAGCTTCAACTGGGGACAAAAATTTGCATGCTGTTGGAAATGTTGTCATTGATGGAAAAGGTAAAGACAGGGCAGTGGAGTTGAAAGGGCTTGAAGGAGAGTAATACAGAGGTTTATTTATGAATTAGGGGTCTAATACAGTTTACAGATGAATTATTGAGTAATTATTCATTAATTGAGTTTGTATGGCATAGACTTTGATTGAAGACTAAAACCCTGTGGTAAAGACTTAATATTCTTGGGGATGAGTTGGAGAATTGCTTAAATGGAAAATTTGATGGCAAAGGACAACAACAAAAGACAACAGTGAATTGAAGCAGAGTTGTCCAAACGACAGAATAGATTGTCCTCTTGTTTTCATGAACAAGAGGGTTTTGTAAGTAATTTCAATTAGCACAAATGAAGAATCTGTTTAGTGGCTCTGAGGAGATGAGAGAATTGATATAATTCTTCTTCCATGTTATTCTAAAGGATCGATCCTCCAAGAGAAAGCAGAACTGTACCATACTTGTATATTTCTTGTGAAAGCAGGAGTTAGACCTTCAAAGTTTTTGAACATTGAGAACCCTGTGCAAAAGGGTAGATTTGTAATTCTGTGCACGATCGAGAAAACCGATGTGAGTTCCTAAATAAGGGCTTATATATGTATCAAGATTAGATGTGCTCTGAAATGTTAGCCCTATATGGAGAGGCTTTCTCAGAGTCCCAGTGTGAGTGTTACGGAGCGGAATGCAATGAATATTACAACATAATGGAATACGAATGTAGTAAGGATGTAAAGGACCAGAACCTCGAAGCGGAATAGTTACATATATAATGAAAGGAGTGAAGAATTATAAGCAGAACTCAGAATACGAAACTCTGACTAATGAATAGTAAAAATGGGTTGGCGTTAGTAACCGGATCATGGAAGGATGTGGAACCTTGAGCGAAGGTGAGGAACCACAAGGTGTGAATAGTGGCGACAGAACCTGGAGTAGAGGGGAAGAACCATGAAGGAGGAATAATGGACGCAGTTTAGAGCAAACCGGTGGTTTTCATCGCACCACCATCGACGGGAAAGCGGTTTTCAAGAAATCAGAGCGATTCCATAGAGCGACTGACACGTGGCATACGGAGAGATCCCAAAACCACTCACACTGCGCGCCATCGCGCGTTATTGTTTGCGCATCTTTGCCGAGCGATATCCGTCCGATCAAATGAGGCGGTGCGATGCGATAACCACCGTCGGATGGAGACGACCGTTAGTGTTGGGGCCCATACGCATGTATTAAGATTTGTGGATTTAACAAAATGAAATTAAGTGGGTCTATTCAAAGGTTGCCTCCGCGTATGCCTGGAGCATTGATGTTTATTTTAAACCATGCACAGTTGAATATAAAATCCCAAGTCGAAGATTGAGATATGAAGTTTAGAACGAGTTAAGTTGGTGATATTTTCCATGGTCGAGCTCAGAAATTGTAACCAGAGTGCGGACTAAAAGAAGTGTTGTTAATAAAGGGAGAGTTAAGAAAAAAATTCACCATATATGTGATGTGTGGAAACCTGGTAATTTAACCAATGCTAAATTGATTGGTCCGAGTTGATTCGACTATGGTTTAAGCCATAGATTCTTGAAGGAGGTAAACTTCAGCATAAATTCGAAACTGCTCAGATTGGAATTTGGGTTAAGTACTAAATTGAGTGCAGGTGATTTTATGTGCAAGTAAGTTTTAATTATTTAAATTGCTAGCCCAGAAAATAGAGTATTGAAATTTCCCAGATCGACAGTAGGATTGAGTACAAATTTGTTGTATCCATTTTATATGCTCACAGAAAGAGGAAGTATGATACCTAACAGAGGTAACCAAATATTGCAGAGTTGAAGAGATGTACAACAAAGGGATTCAAAAGTGCAGTGAATAGGTGGAATATGCGAAAGACAGTGAACAAAGTATGTAGGATAGCTGCATGAATGCTACAGAAAGGACAAAACCAGCTAGCCAAACGCTGAGTGAAGTTTATATATTGTAACTGAAAATGTAAATGTTTTATTTTTTTTTATATTGTTTGTGATGCAAAGGCAAGTATCCTAAGGAAAAGAAAAATCCCACTTTAACATGTAAATTTGTACAGATTGTTATAATTTTAAATGAGTTGGACAAAGAAATGAGAAGACAGAAGTCAAAGAGTCATGGTTGTTCACTCCAAATTCCTTGTGGAAAACAAACAATCATCAGGAATTCTCTATAAGTAATATCATCTTGATATGCATAGTGAGGTTAGAGAGAGTAAGGATAGAGAATGAAAAGCATAGAAGATTGAGGCAGAGAAGATAAGGAAGAGAGGAGCAGAAAGAAATGCTACTGAACATAGCTGATATCTGAGGTAAATCAAAAAACATTTCCTGTGATAATTTGAGGAAGTTGGAGCTTCCCTATCAAGTTGAAGCTTGATAGCTGTCAGTTATAGCTGACTGAGGTTGGATCCTCCTATAGGTTGGTGCCTGTAGAAAATTGAAGGGAGTTGGAGCTTCCTTGCAAGTTGTAGCTTGCAGAATTGAGGTTGGAGCCTCCCGTGGGTTGGTGCCTGCAGAAAAATAGTGGTGAGAGGGAGTTGGAGCTTGCCTTTGCATCACAACAATAATAAGATGTGTTTTTCTCCCTTTATGGGTTTTCACTTATATCTGGTGTCTCTGTGCATGATGTTTATGTGTTGATCTGATTTATATCATCTGCTTAATACCTACTGCTCTCATATTAAGTCTACTGTTATATTATATTAATACTTGCTGCTCACATTCTAAGATTACTCACATATTAAGTTGGACATGAAATGAAGGTGTAAATAAGTTTTAATGAAAATTTTTAAAAGTCCATGAATGTGTTAAACTGATTCACCGCCCCCCCCCCTCTTAGTTTAACTAAGGGTTAAATAGATCAGTGGCTTAAGCTGGGTGTGGAGTCATAAAACTGAGAGTTGCAGATCAGTGGCCTAAGCTGGGTGTGGAGTCATAAAACTGAAATTGTTCAAAATTAATTCCAAAAATGTAAAATATGAAAATCTCCCTGAAACTTGTTTTATGTGGACATCTAATCCTTATTCATATTCTGAAACAAATTGTTTTGCAAACTAAAATTAAATGGTCAGTGGCAGAGCTTATTTATGTACAAATCTATACCTATTTACAAAACTGATTTTTCTCATCTATAATAAGTTTTCCAATGATACCGGTCCAACATTTGAGTACTAGGTCTCATACCACTTTGTACTCAGACTTTGAAAATAACAACAAACATGAGCAAAAACAATTTTTCAAAAAAAAAATGTAATACATAACCCCACACAGATATTTTTTGTTGATCCAAGAAGTCTATCATATAATCTGCTACAAGATCATAAAATACTTGGTAAACAACTCCAACCTCTTGCTATGATTCAATAGAAATTTTCTGATATGTATTATGAGAAAATTTCCAACTAGGGGTGCATTTTCCTCTACCATCATAATGATTTATGGAATTTATACCATCCCTATATTTAAAATCTTCAATTTTGAGTCCTTCCATCTTTTATCATGGAAGAATATACTTGTCATTACTTATTTTTTGAACCTCCTACTGATCATCTCTTTCCCATTTGTCTGCAAACAAATTTTTGTGGGAGCTAGTATCAAACCCTCCCTCATAACCATATGAATAAAAAATAGGGCTTCTTTAAAATTGGAAAAATAAGTTTTATTTGAGAAAACTTGTGCTGAGATTTCCAATAGTTTTCAAACAATTCAAAGGACAGTTCTATGAGCTCTTTTGAAGAGAAAAGCATGCAATTAGAACCTACGAGAAAATCCACTTTTCTACTTGCATCAAAATTGTCATCTTTGATAATAATATTTTTTTTCCAGCCAACTCTTTAGTTTGGAAAGCCTCAATAAAATTTTTCTTTGATGGAAAATTACACCTATTCTTCATGACATCTTCTTGAAAAATGATTTTTTTACTAGCATCTTCTTTAACTATGACAGTCCATGACTTGAGATGTTGTTGTTCAAAAATGCCATTTGGTTTCTCATTACATTTGTACTTGAGATGTTGCTATTCAAAAATGCCATCTGGTTTCTCATTACATTTGTTTGCCGACAAATATAATGGAGGACATGTATTTAATTCTTCTTCTAAATCATCTGTGTCATAAATAGGAGCATGCTTGTAATTGAAAAAATAAGACTTGGAAGCATTAATTTGAAGTTGAATTTCTCCTTCTTGCATAGGACCACACAAGTTATGAAAACAATGACTATCTTCAAGAGACTCAAGAGGCTGATCCACACATTCACCATACTCCACAACATCTTCTTGAACAATAATTTTTTTTTTCTTGCTCTCGGTGTTATTCTAAAATTTTATCATGTTCAGTGCTCCCTTGATTATCTTTAGGCATGATCAACAAATATTTTTCTTGTGGAGTTGTTAAAGAACAATTTTCTTTCAATTGTCCAACCTTATTTTTAGAATAGAATTTCTTCTTATATTCCAAAACCTCTTCAAAAATAAATCTACTATGATCTCATTGATCTCAACATTCGCCATAAATTATTGAAGTTATTTGTCATCAGTTTCTTCAATAGAATTTTCATTAGCTTTAAAAATTTCTCTAGAATCATAATATTCGCAACAACCTTCAAAAAGAAACTTGTGTGCATAAGAAGTTCTACAAAAATAATTGAACACTAAATGGAAATATTTCAAAGAGGAAATGCTTCAACAAGGCAAATACCTGTACCAAACCCTAGCTTCTTGGTCCAAAAGAAGCATAAACATTCTTATCTTCATATCTTCATGAATGATACTCTGCTGCTCCATGCATTCATGAAGCCCCTGGAGGTGCTGAGCTGGATCTTCATATTCATTTCCACTGAATCTTGGAAGATAATCATTCCACTCATGAAATGTAGGCATATGATGATGACAACCAGTGATCCCATTAAATTAAAGTGGGGCAAAATTATTGGCTAAGAATGGAGGAATAACCATTAAATATCAAGAAAGAAAAATCCAAAGTGAATATCACAGGTGAGAATATACAACCAAATGTTGAAATTTGTCACCTTCAAGAATTAGCTTTAAACTTAATAAAATCATTCCACTCATGAAATGTAGGCATATGATGATGACATCCAATGATCCAATTAAATTATAGTGGGGAAAAATTAATGGCTAAGAATGTAGGAATAACCATTAAATATCAGGAAGGAAAAATCCAGAGTGAATATCACAGGTGAGAATATACAACAAAATGCTGAAATTTGTCACCTTCAATAATTAGCTTTAAAATTAATAAACCCAGGGAAAAAATCACTTCGTTTCTCTATTTCTTGACAATGACTCCAAAAAATGTTGTTCCTTGGGAGACAATCTCTGGCTGAGGATAAATCAGTGCCCAAGAGATTTATGTAAAACTTGAAAATAATTAATTGTTTGTCCATTCATTTTATAAAACTAGAAATATAATTTAAAACCCTTCAACTTGTCATATGAGAAGAATGCTTCCACAAATGCCTTCTCATGTTGAATACAAATGATAGAATGGAAAAAAAGAAATGATAATGGAAAGTTTCAGATAATAGGTTGTCTTACATAAAATCTGTTATCTTTGGTTTTAGAAGAAATTTGATTAAGTGGAAATGACATTCAGAATTAAGGAGCGTCTCATTAAGGTATTTAACTCTAAATCACAATGTAATATTAGAGACCAAAAACTACATTACTTCATTCTAAGAATAAATTACACACACGATGAAACAGGGAAAAATAATCATACTCATCAATTTTTGGAGTTCTTCTGAAAGCTTTATTCATTCTCATAAAGATCAAGTACAAAATTTGTGATACTCTGCGGTCAAAAAATCTGGAACCTTTCTAATGCGTCATTCCTGATATTTTATTCTTGTTGCTAGCCCTAATTGTTTAACTGTCATAATCAATTTAAAAAATTGATTCTCAAAAAATTTCCAAACTACTGTTATCTATCTTCTTCTTCTTTGTAGAGTTGTGAGAAAATGTTACTCAGTGCCATCAAGTTGGAAGTTGGCAAAGGAATTGGCAAAGAAGGAGCATATGAAACAAGAAAAATTGTCCAGAGATAGAGTCCATCAAATAGAAAAGAATAAGTGAATGTTCTAGTAAATGGTAATTCATGTGTGAACATATGTATGTATCCTGATGGAATCCGTGATAATTAATGGTGCCAAGTATGTTGTTCGAGGAACCGATGTTAATACGGTCGACAGTGTATCAAAACTGGTAGACAGTGGAGTTATATATTCGTTATGAACAAATATATGGTTTTAAGCTTCACATGGAAGGGTCTACGCTATTAAGGAGCTGAATGGATTTCATGGAGAAAGGAATGAGGAGCGAGGGCAAATCAGTTATAACGCAGAAGAACTAAAACATAGTATTTGGCATTGAACTCTCGGTGGAACACAGACTAACCCTTTGGAATCATGAACGGAACCTGGAAGGAAAGAGGTAGATTGTAACAAAAAGAAGCGCGACGGAACCCTGCGTGGATAAGCGGAACCATGACTGAGTGAACAGTGAAGGCGGTTTCCGGGTTTCATCGCACCACCTTTTGGTGATAGGTGGTATTTCCTGGTTGGGGAGAAATTCCACAGAAACGTTGACACGTAGCAAAGGTGGACCCACGAAAACCGTTGTCAAAGTGCGCCATCGCACGTTAACATTCGACCAAAGAAGCCGAGCGATATTATTGAACGCCCTTGATCTGGGAAGGGGTCATCGGACGGTGTTCATTTGCTATAGATGTGCGAAAGTTACCCAAGGTATGTCGCACCATCGCGCGTTATCATCCGTGCATCATCAACGAACGATATCCGTCAGATCATCTGAAGACCGAGCGATGTGCTCTTCGCCGTTGGATGGAAACGATCGATTAGCGATGGGTCCTAGTTTTAAATTATATTTATTGGGCCGTCGATTATGTATGTGGGGCCGGAACCAAAGGTCTATTTAAAAGCCATTTGATAAAAGTGCTGGTTATTAAAAAGTTCTATTATATATTTAATTGCCAAAGGTTGTAAATAATAGTTATTTATCAAATTATGAGAGTTTGATAGATAAAATTCCAATAAAAGAAAGAAAACCATCAACGGCATGTTAATGTTACTTAACCTTGGCTATAGTATTATTTGGCGGAGATAAAGAATACCTTTGGGACGATTCGTGCATGGAAGAACGAAGATTAGGATTTCAATTTAGATTGGTTCGATTTTTAATATGAATACCATTAGCGGTTGAGTGGTTTTCTACTCATGGTATTGATAAAGGCTAAACTATATAAGGAGAAGAGGATTACACTATAGGGTGTGCATGTGAAGGGGTTGTTAATGAATGAATCTCTTTTAGAGATATCTGCGGAATTAAACTCTATTTTTTTGAAAAATCTGAATCTATGATGCACCTATGAAGTTGACGAAGGATCAAGATCTATAATGATGAATGCCTAGGAAGATCTGCAAAGAAATAATGAAGACTTGACGTTAGTCTGATGAAGAAATTGAAGAAATTTGGTGGATCTGAGGGTTGAAGTCTTCTGCATGAAAGTGGAAGCTTTCTGCCAATAAAAGCTAGTGTCAAGATCAGGGGGTTGGAGCTCCCTCCCAGTAGTGACTGGAGAACGAGAGAAGGTTGTAGCTTTCTGCAGGTGGTTGCCTGCGTGCTGGTATAAGTCTGTGCCCGCACAAAAATTGTAAGAATTTTTCTTTATAATAAACATTGAAGACAGAAACGACAATAACGGTGGTTTTCTCCCAAATTGGGTTTCCACCTTAAATATTGGTGTTCATGTGTGTTGCTTATGTGTGATGGTTTATTATGTTATTACTGTACATGCTTACTGCTTACTAACCTTCTGATAAATGAATGAAGCAATAATCTAAGTAAAGAATTGAATGCATAATTTTTCAGTCAGATCTAAATACTGATTCACCCCCCCCTCTCAGTATTTTTCCTACAATTGGTATCAGAGGAGGTCCTTCTGAAAAGGCTTAGCCGCCAGAAGGAAGATCAAGCAAGATGAGCAATCAAGATGGAACAACATCTATCAGGCCTCCGCTCTTTAACGAAAACAATTTAATCTTCTAGAAAACAAGGATGATATCCTATCTTCAGTCTCTGGGAGCAGATGTATGGGCAATTGTTGAAGGAGGATATCAATATCCAGCTGCAGTACCAACAGATCCGATGGAAAGAAGGAATTATGAAACAAATGCAAAGGCGGTCAATGCTCTATTGGGAAGTCTAATTGAATCAGAATTTGTCAAAGTCATGCAGCTGAATACAACAAAGGTAATATGGGACAAAATCATTCTAAGTTATGAAGGTGATGCAAAGGTAAAAAGTGCTAAACTCCAAACTCTCAGAATTCAATATGAGAATCTAAAAATGGATAATGAGGAGAGAATTTCAAATTTCTTTTTACGTCTTGATGATATTGTAAATCGTATGAGAAATCTGGGAGAAACAATAACCGAATCTACTTTGGTTGAGAAAATTTTAAGATCACTAGCGGAAAAATTTGAGTCAAAAGTTTCTGCTCTTGAAGAAAAGCAGGATCTTCAAAATCTTACCGTGGTGCAACTTCATGGCATACTAACTGCATATGAAATGAGAAGAGGAGGACCATCTGAAGTCAAAGAAGCAGTCTTTAGAGCTTCTACAAAAGGGAAGGAAGTACAAAAAACAGAAGGATCAGGATATATCTCAGAAGAAGATGAGGTAAATTTTGTAAAGAAACTTCAACTTGGCACAGGACGGTTCAGAGGTAAGCTTCCTTTCAAATGTTTTGATTGTGGAAGCGTTGGTCATTATGCTGCTAAGTGTCCTCATAAAGAAACACATAAAAAGGGGAAGGAAGTAGCAAGAAGGAATAAAAATCAGTTTAGCACTAGAAAAAGTTACTATACTCATGAATACAGTGATGGGTTATCTAATAGTGAGGAAGAATGTGAACAAGATCTTAGACTTCTCATGGCATTTGAAAAAGAATCTAGAGAAGAAAAGGATACTTTTGTGGATGCTCTAGAAGACAATGATTTTCTTGATGAAAACAATCAACTCAAAATATGCCTAGAAGAAAGTAAAATCACCATAGAGACTCTGAAAAATCAGCTTGAAGAAAAGGAGAAACACAATGAGAAATTAGAGTGTGAATTAGTAAGTCTAAGAAAAGAACTTGAGAAAGTAAAGACTCTGAATCTTAGATTTGCTGAAGGATCCAAAACCTTAGATGAGATTATCAAGGTACAACGTTCTCCTCTTATAAAGATAGGTCTTGGATATATCGGAGAATCTTCTCAGGCTTCAGCACCAAATTATCTAAAAGCAGCTACAACTGGTATACAACATGCTGCCACTCAGCAAGGGAATAAATAATCTTTACAGGTAAAGCATGATCATCTCAATTCAAAGAACACTAACAGGAATATATTTCAAAGAAATACTAATCAACAGGCAAATTCAAGTAGAAGATTTCATGATCGCATAAATTTCTTCTTCAATGGACAATGTTTCTCATGTCACAATTTTGGTCATAAAGCTGTTCAATGTGTTGCATATAAAACCATCATGACAAGAGAAGCAAGAAAGAAAAGGATTGATATTGAAACAAAGAAGAATACCTATAACAAATTTTCTCCTCTTCAAAATGAATTTGAATGTGCTTATTGCAATAACTTTGGCCATGAAGAATCTGAATGCAGGAGCAAAGTTCAGCCAAAAGAACATGTTCCTTCAAGCTCCAAAGTATGGAAAAAGAAGGAATTATAGGTTGAAAATTGTGGCATAGCGTTATTTGCAGAAGATGAAGAAAACCAATGGTACATTGATAGTGGATGCTCAAGACACATGACAGGTGATAAAGACAAACTTCTTGCATATAGTGCTCTAGAAAAGGAGAAGAATGTTACATTTGGAAATGATACTCTTGCGGTCATTAAAGGAAAAGGGTCTATTTTCCTAAAAGATAAGGTGAAAGCTAATGAAGTCATGTATGTGGATGGATTAAAGCATAACTTGTTAAGTGTAAGTCAAATGTGTGATCAAGGAACTGAAGTTGTCTTTAGTTCAAAAGAATGTGTGGTACGAGATCTTGATACAGGTAAAGCAATTATAAAAGGAAAAAGAACTCCAAGCAACCTGTATGTATTGAAGAATTGCAAAGAACAATGTTATTTGAGTAAATCTTCAGAAAATTGGCTATGGCATAGAAGGTTGGGGCATCTGAGCTTCTCTCAAATCAACAAATCAAGCAGACTTAAAGCTGTTCGTGATCTTCCCAATATTACTCTACCTGAAAGTATCATATGCAAATCTTTCCAATTCGGTAAGCAAACCAGAGTGCAATTTAATGCCAAGGAAGGATCATCAAGTAAGCCTCTTGAACTCATTCATACTGACATATGTGGACTTGTGAGGAAAAAGTCACCACGTGGTGAACAATACTATATCTTATTTATTGATGATTTCTCTAGAATGTGTTGGATTGGGCTGCTTAAACACAAAGATGAAGCATTTGAGAAATTTCAGATCTTCAAAGCACTAGTTGAGAATGAATTAGATCTAAAAATCAACTGTCTCAGATCTGATCGAGGAGGAGAATATACATCAGATGAATTCCTTGAATTTTGTGAACAACATGGCATAAAAAGATAATTTTCTGTAGCTGGCACTCCACAACAAAATGCTGTTTCAGAAAGAATGAATAGAACAGTTCAAAAAATGGCTAGAGCTATGCTTGATGATTCCGGAACACCTGACACATTTTAGGGAGAAGCAGCACATACAGTAGTAAACATTCTCAACAAGGCACATGTTCATGTAAATAGTGATAAAACTCCATATGAACTTTGGTATGGTAATCCTCCCACTGTAAAGCATTTTAGAATTTTTGGAAGCAAATGCTTTATCAAAAATAATGATGAAAAAATTGGCAAGTTTGAACCCAGAGCAGATGAAGGAATACTTCTTGGTTACTCCTCTAGGAGTAGAGCATATAAATGTTATAATAAAAGACTTCAGAAGATTGTTGAATGTATTGATGTTGTTATTGATGAGTCTCCTACAGCTCCAAAAGAAGAAAAACAAACAACAGATGAAGATGATGATGACATATATCCTTCTACATCAAATAGGAATGATATAGACAGTGAACCCAATGAAGAACCTGAAGATGATTTATCTGAAAAAGCTCCATCCAGATATGTTCAAAAGAATCATCCAGAATCTCAAATTTTGGGAGATAAGGGATCAGGTGTACAAACAAGAAGGAATCTTGTGGGATCTTCTAGCTATCTGGCATTTCTATCCACTATTGAACCACACAATGTCAATCAAGCTAGCAAAGATGAATGTTGGATTCAAGCCATGAATGAAGAGCTTGATCAAATTGAAAAGAATCACACTTGGGAATTAGTACTAAGACCTCATGACAAAAATGTCATTGGAACTAAATGGATATTCAAAAACAAGTTAAATGAGAATGGGGATGTTATAAGAAATAAAGCTAGACTTGTTTGCAAGGGGTATGCTCAACAAGAAGGTATAGAATTTGAAGAAAATTTTTCTCCTGTAGCCAGACTTGAAGTTATAAGAATGTTTCTTGCTTTTTCAAGATTCCAACAAATCAAAGTTTATCAAATGGATGTTAAATTTGCTTTTCTCAATAGTGATTTAGAAGAAGTTTATATACAACAACCAGAAGGATTCATTTTGGGAAATGATGAAAAACTTGTTTGTAGACTTAAAAAGGCTCTATATGGTCTCAAACAAGCTCCAAGGGCATGGTAGTATCGTCTTGACAAATATCTTCATGAACAAGGATTTTCAAAGGGGTCTACTGAGAGCAACTTATACACAAAAACTGAAAATGACAAACTATTGATTGTGGTTGTATATGTTGATGATATCATTTTTGGAAGTAATGAAGAGTCTATGAGTCAGAAATTTGCTTCTGATATGCAGCAAGAATTTGAAATGTCTTTACTTGGGGAACTAACATTATTTCTTGGCTTGCAAGTGCAACAAGCAACAGATGGCATATTCTTATCACAAGCAAAATATCTTAAGAAAATCTTAAAGAAGTATGGCATGGAAGATTGCAAACCTGTAAGTACACCAATGATAGCCGAATGTAATCTCAGTTCTAATGATGATTCCCCCATGGTGAATCAACCAGAATACAGATCTATAATAGGAATTCTACTTTATCTCACTGGGACAAGACCAGACATTATGCATGCAGTTGGGATTGTTGGACGATTCCAAGCTAATCCAAAAGAGTCTCACCTTCAGGCTGTGAAAAGAATATTCAAATATCTACAAGGAACTCAAGACTTTGGACTATGGTATCCAATGAATGCTGATCTTACTCTTCATGCATACACTGATGCAGACTGGGCTGGAAATGTTGATGATCGGAAAAGCACTAGTGGTGGTGCATTCTATATGGGGCCTCGGTTAGTATCTTGGTTCAGCAAGAAGCAAAACTCTATTGCCTTATCTACAGCAGAAGAAGAATATGTGGCTACCGCATCATGTTGCACTCAACTTCTTTGGATGATGCAAACCTTACAATACTTTCAAATAAAATTTTCACCTCCTATATCCATTATGTGTGATAACACAAGTGCCATCAGTATCTCAAAGAATCCTGTTATGCATTCCAAGACCAAGCACATTCCCATCAAGTATCACTTCTTACGTGAACAAGTGCTTGAACAAAAGGTGAAGTTGGAATATGTGCCGTCCAAAGAACAAGTTGCTGATATATTTACCAAACCTTTACCCAGGGAAGTATTCGAATATCTCAGCCAGAAGCTGGGAGTAGTCTCTGCCATGCAGAAGATCAAATCTACTTAAATACAGAAGATTAATTGGATACACGGTTTTCCTGAAGAACAGAAAACCGCGTATGGGTAGTTGCTGACAAATGTGTGCTAGGTCAGCATTCTTCAGCACCGCTGCGGTGCTGTTGGGTATCTCTGGATACACAGGTTAAGGGGGAGCATTGGTATTGTGGAAAGAATGCATTGTTGGCATTCTAATTATGTTAGAAGATGCAGCATGATCTCAGGGGGAGCATGGTATTATCGGTGCATAGGATCTTGGTATTATTGGCCCCACAATATGTATGACACCGGACCTCAAAAGGAACTTGATTTATTCCATGTACTGTGGAGGCACTCCTCAGTACAGAATAATCATCGGACTATTTGTGCCCCCGCAGTACCATTGATCTCAGATCAACGTTAACCACACAACTTTTAACATGAACTCCGATTAGATCTGATCAACCCTTTTGCCATTGATGTCAAAGGGGTAGGAAAAGCAAATAAAGGGGCTTCTCAAAGACAAACAGAGGAAGAGTATTGCCATCAATGCCAAAGGGGGAGATTGTTGGAAATGTTGTCATTGATGGCAAAGGAATTGGCAAATAAGGAGCATCTGAAACAAGCAAAATTTTCCAGAGACAGAGTCCATTGAATAGAAAAGAATAAGTGAATGTTCTAGTAAATGGTAACTCATGTGTGAACATATGTATGTATCCTGATGGAATCCGTGATAATTAATGGTGCGCTGTATGTTGTTCGAGGAACCGATGTTAATACGGTCGACAGTGTCTCAAAACTGGTAGACAGTGGAGTTATATATTCGTTATGAAAAAAGATATGGTTTTAAGCTTCACATGGAAGGGTCTACGCTATTAAGGAGCTGACTGGCTTTCATGGAGAAAGGAACAAGGAGTGAGGGAAAATCAGTTATAACGCAGAATAACTAAAACAAAGTATTTGGCATTGAACTCTCGGTGGAACACAGACTAACCGTTTAGAATCATGAACGGAACCTGGAAGGAAAGAGGTAGAATGTAACAAAAAGAAGCGCGACAGAACCCTGCGTGGATGAGCGGAACCATGACCGAGTGAACAGTGAAGGCGGTTTTCGGGTTTCATCGCACCACCTTTCGGTGGTAAGTGGTATTTCCTGGTTGGGGAGCGATTCCACAGAAACGTTGACATGTAGAAAAGGTGGACCCACGAAAACCACTATCAAAGTGCGCCATCGCACGTTAACGTTCGACCAAAGAAGTCGAGCGATATTATTGAACACCGTTGATCTAGGAAGGGGTCATCGGACGGTGTTCATTTTCTATAGATGCGTGAAAGTTACCCAAGGTACGGCGCACCATCGTATGTTATCATCCATGCATCATCAACGAACTATATCCGTCGGATCATCTAAAGACCGAGCGATGTGCTCTTCGCCGTCAGATGGAAACGATCGATTAGCGATGGGCCCCAGTTTTAAATTATATTGATTGGGCCGTCGATTATGTATGTGGGGCCAGAACCAAAGGTCTATTTAAAAGCCATTTGATAAAAGTGTTGGTTATTATAAAGTTCTATTATATATTTAATTGCCAAAGGTTGTAAATAATATTTATTTATCAAATTCTACGAATTTGATAAATAAAATTCCAATAAAAGAAAGAAAACCATCAGTGACACGTTAATGTTACTTAACCTTGGCTATAGTATTATTTGGCGGAGATAAAGAATACCTTTGGGACAATTCGTGCATGGAAGAACGAAGATTGGGATTTCAATTTAGATTGGTTCGATTTTTAATATGAATACCATTAGCGGTTGAGTGGTTTTATACTCATGGTATTGATAAAGGCTAAACTATATAAGGAGAAGAGGATTACACTATAGGGTGTGCATGTGAAGGGGTTGTTAATGAATGAATCTCTTTTAGAGATATCTGCGGAATTAAACTCTATTTTTATGAAAAAGCTGAATCTATGATGCACCTATGAAGTTGACGAAGGATCAAGATCTATAATGATGAATGCCTAGGAAGATCTGCAAAGAAATAATGAAGACTTGACGTTAGTCTGATGAAGAAATTGAAGAAATTTGGTGGATTTGAGGGTCGAAGTCTTCTGCATGAAAGTGGAAGCTTTCTGCCAGTACAAGTTGGTGTCAAGATCAGGGGGTTGGAGCTCCCTTCCAGTAGCGACTGGAGAACGAGAGAAGGTTGTAGCTTTTTGCAGGTGGTTGCCTGTGTGCTGGTATAAGTCTGCGCCAGCACAAAAATTGTAAGAAGTTTTCTTTATAATAAACATTGAAGACAGAAACGACAGCAGCGGTGGTTTTCTCCCAAATTGGGTTTCCACATTAAATACTAGTGTTCATGTGTGTTGCTTATGTGTGATCGTTTATTCTGTTATTACTTTACATGCTTACTGCTTACTAACCTTCTGATAAATGAATGAAGCAATAATCTAAGTAAAGAATTGAATGCATAATTTTTCAGTCAGATCTAAATACTGATTCACCCCCCCCTCTCAGTATTTTTCCTACAGTTTTAATTCCGTAATAAAATTTTCCTTGAAGATCTTTGGTATTTCAACTGTGTTAGAATGAGATAAAAGAAGCAGCATGGTGGGAATTATTTTGATTTGGAAGACACATTGAGAAGCCTATAGGAATAAATAAGGACTTGTAAGGTAGACAATGAAAATATCATGCACGCACAAAAGAAATAAGTAGAGGTGAATGAAGTACTTCTTCATAGCTTATCAAATTTGAAGAAATAAGGGTCACTACTGATCAGTTATGGACATGAGGAAAAAAACAATGGGAATATAGCAGTAAGTCTCCTAGTAGACAAAGGTTAGATAAGGCAGATACAATGAGAGATGGAAGGTTGTTGGATGCTCTGAATAGGCAGGATTACAAGTAAAGGTACCATTCTAGTTCTGGTTCAGATAGAGATGATGATTTTCATCAGTATCACCCTTATAGGAGGAGTGATAGGCGATACATGCTAGATGAATTTAAGAAGGAAAATCCACCTACTTTTTATGGGGACTTGAAGAAAACAGAAGAGACAAAATGTTGGATACTTGGGATGAAGAATTTCTTTGAGTTGCATGAGTACTCAGATAACATGAAGGCTAGGATTTATATCTTAAGTTTGAGAGGTAAATCAGACATTTGGTGGGAAGATGTGAAGCAGGTCAGACACCTCATGACAGATGATTTGAGCTGGCATGAGTTCAAGAGGCTTTTCAGGAATAAATATTTTTCAGAGAGGTACTATGAAAAAAATCCCAAAGAATTTTATGAGCTAAGGATGGGATCAGTGACAGATGAATATTACACAAAAATGTTCTTGGAGCTAATGGGGTATGTACTATATTTTGAGGCTAAAGATCAAATGTTTGTTAGTGGGTCTCCAATAGAATTCAGAGGTCAGATTGAGTATGATGAGCCTCAGTCACTTGCCGAATTCATTAGGAAGATGAAGCACTGCTATAAACAGTCAAAGAAAAAAAATGAGTCTCAACAAGGATGGAAAGAGAAGGACAAAGGTAAATGGAAACCAAAACGAGAAATACGTTATAGTAAAGAAGAGAAAGAAAATGTGGCACCGCTAAAATAATTTTAATGCAGCTGGACAAGGACATAGGCCACAACAACAACATAGACCACAACAATAACATGAAGGTAATGGTATGGGATGTTTGGAGTGCTAGACATGCGGTGAGGAGAATATTAAGAGATATTGGCCACAAAATTATCGAGGTAGCCCTAAGATATACAATGCATATGAGTCACAAACAGTTGGGGATGTTAGGTAGAGCGTTCCTTGTATTTATGTAGTAGTGGAAAAAAAACAGGTGGATCACCAAGCTTCTATCATTGACATGGACGATAAGATTTGTGATCAAGTTATTTCTATTTTGATTGATCCTGGATATAATTATAGCTATGTTAGTCCTAACTTGGCGAATAAGTTTGGTTTGAATAAGGAAATGCATGCAGAATATTGGTTAGTGCAGTTGGCCACATATACGAAGATAAGAGTTCACCATTGCGTAAGAGCTTGTACATTTGAACTAAATGGTATGCCTAAAACAACGCACTTGAACATATTTCCATTAGGTTCCTACAACATGCTATTGGGTATGGATTGGTTATATCTTCATAGGACCAAGGTAGATTTGTATAACAAATCCATTGAATGCTTCGATGACAATGGGGAACCAAGAGTCTTGCAGGGAAATAATAAATCCACTTAAGTTAGGATGGTGATAACTATGGGACAAACAGAGTCATAGGAAAGGATGTGTGCTATTTGCAGTTCATATCTCTAGTGAAAAAGGTAAATAAGTTGAGGATCCAGACGTGTTGAACAAGTATCTAGTTTTCCAGCAGTTCCAAGATGTGTTTCCAACAAAGTTTTCAGAGTTGCCACCACATAAGGAAGTAGAATTTTCCATTGGGTTGGTACCGGGGGCAGATCCAAAATCAAATGCACCTTACAAGATTAGTACACTAGAGATTATAGAGTTAAAATTGCAGTTGAAGGAAATTTTGGACAAGGGGTACATTAGACCAAGTGTATTGCCATGGGCGCACCAGTTTTGTTTGCTAAGAAGAAGGATGGCACTCTTAGATTATGCATTGACTATAGTTGTTGTGAAAGAAAACCCCTTTGAAGAAAAAGGCAATCTCTCTGGCCCTAGAGTGGGTTTAGCACTACACGAGAATATCTAATGGACACTTAGTTAATATTCAAATAAGGATGAGTAAGAGGAAAGGACCTACCTATTACTTATGTTATGCTCAACCTTTTGATGAAGACTTCGATCCATAATCCTTCAGGCGCGATCCTTGCTACTTGTGGCATTTGAATACCTGCATGAGATCAAGAGACAACAAAAAACATGCTCCAATACAAAACATATATTGAACATCAACTACCTAACAAATTAAGGATCATTAGGCTACTTGTATGGATATTCAAACAAATATAGAAAGTGAAACACTAGATGCATTATTGATAGTAGAAAAGAGGAAGGTTACAACCTTGGCATTGATTTTGGAGGCATCCATTTGGTGTAGTCTGAGTCCAAATGAAGGCTCTTCAAGCGATCCTTCTCCCGAATGGAAATTTAGGGATTAAAACAACATGGGAATGCAAATGATTAATGATCAGACCAGCTCAACAATGACTAAATAGTAGTGGAGGGATGTGATTCAATTTATAGGAAGGGAGAGGGATTTATGAACCTATAAAAGATAGAGGAAGACCCACTTCTCAAGGGAAAATCCCCTATTGATAATATCAAAAGCTATAAATGAGAGAGCTCAACCATATCTCCACGGAACAACATCCAGCTCGCCGTTCTAGAAGCTTCTAGTGCATGAAGCTTCTCCTCAATTTGAGGAAACAATGCGAGAAAGGGTTCAACATGGTTTTTAAAATCAGAAGGGTGCTGATAGCGCTAGGCCAGAACATGCAACTTTCCATCAACACGGGAAAAAAACTGGCTAAGAGTGCTAACCCTGAAAGTTAGGGTTTGAGCTAAGCTTCTTCACTTCAAGGAAACTTCCTTTTAGTATTCAAAGGATGTATTGATGTATTTTTCCCAAGTGGATATAATTTATAGTATTCGTCATAGGGCACTTCAGGATCAGGGATGGGAAGTGAACATGGTGAGAAATTACTGTGTAATAGATTCCCCTAAAGCATCAAGGTAGAACAAGGAATGATGGGTGAAATTATTTACGAACCAAGGCAAGGACTTGGAGAACTGCTAGGAAACCTACCAAATGAAACAAAATAGAACACATGACATCTCTAATATGAATATGCCTAATAAAATATCTTTTAATAGGCATCAAATAACACATTAACCCATGACATGGTCGCAACCATCCTTCTGAAAGAGATCATGGAAATGGATCCACAGTATAGTCAGAGCCATCCGCATAGAAAGGATCATTTTTAAAATCATGAATACCCATTAACTCCATGCAAAATAGATAATAACAGGTGTGATCCAGGGTCTTCATCATAATATTGATCTACCCAATGTACACATCTAACCATGTGAATAGATGTGTTGATGTTGAACATGGTAGAAACCACTTGATTACCGATCAATGCTGAAAACCATTAACAGGTACGAGAGAGACCAAAATAATGACGATAGTCCTCAAGGTACAAAAAAATAATCTAAAAGTGTGAATAAATGTGTTAAAGTGCACTTGCAGAATCATCCAATCGAAGGTGAATGAGTTGAACCCATCGTCGAATACGAAGAAATTTCCATTGAGGCATCCAAGCTCCAACATGCTGAAAATGAGTTTCTAAATCAGATTCTTGGATAATGAGCTGAAGTCGACAGGAAGTCATTCATCGAAGGAGGGCCATGATGATTTTCACATCATCGACATGAAACAAAAATTTCTCAAGATAATAGGAGTGATTCAAGAATGTTGCAGAGAGGTTAGATAAGAAGAGGATGTTTGACTTTGACAAAAAGGACTTCTCTTAAAAATATCAACGAAACAACTCCAGAGCATGGAAAAATTTGAATCAAAAGGGGATTATAGAGGTCACGATGAAAAAAATTGTGATCGAATAAGAGGCAAATGGATTTCATAAACCTCGAAAGGCAAGTGACAAATGAAGGATATCCACAACCCGACACAAAATGTAGATGAGTGTCATGTTTAAGGGAGACATGATGCGTAATACATAGGACATTACACTTTCAATTTTCCCATGTTATTTCAAATGGGTAACTCTTTATTTTTTATACCCAGTGTGAAGAGGATAACATATGTTGAGCATATAAGTTCATTCTTCGAATGAATCCATCCTAGTTATTTTAATGACCCCTAGGATGGAGGAACTCAGTCTCGTCATAGTGACAAGTCTTTCACCATTTAATCTTTTACGAGTCAGATAAAAGAATATCCCAATACCTTTTTCATGTTTAGGGAGTTTGAAAAAGAAACTAAAAATAAAACTCCATCGGGTCTCTTTTTGTAGGTCGTCCCTCGAATCCGAAAAGGTAGAAGACATTATCCGAGATATTCTCTTGACCAATGTCGATCAAGGTATTCCTTTTTTCGTAAACAGTTAATCTAAGCCTGAAAAAGGGGTAAACGTATACTGAGACCACATCAATTCATTTACTTTAACGAGTTCAAAATGACAAGTACTCGACAATATTTTAATTTTTAGAGAGTCAGAGAAGAGTTCAAATATTACTCCAGTGGGGTTACTTTTTCGTTTATTTTTTAACGAGTCCAAAAAATAGATAAAATAAAACTCATTGCATTAGTACAAAATGATCACCGTTACCATAAAATATCATGTTGTTGCATAAATAATGACAAACATCACTGTTATCAAGAAAAATAACAAAATATTGGTAAAAATATCTTTAAAAATCTATAAATAGACCAAAAGTAAATCATTTTTACCATCTGACTTGGAGTAAATTGGAGAAGCACATTTTACCCCATTTTCTTCTGATATTCAGATTAGTGATGCGGCTGATCCAGGACATTGTTCAATAATCTGTCAGCTACAGGTAAGAGCCCTATATTTTCTTAGAAATTTGATTCCATTTTCAAGCCATTTAACTTAGAAATATTGGTGTTAAGAGAGGATTTTCAAAGTTTAATATCACAGGCGATCAAAGTGGGTTCGACCTATCAGACCTGTGTTGATCACCCTGGCACGTTAGGCTAGCGCATCGTCAGTGCCTTTTTAATTCTGATAGGAATTCTGAGTGCAATGGAGATTAAAATACATGAAAATAACCTTATTTTTAATGATTCATTTCTAATTTTAATCTGATGAAAACTCCTAAAATGCCGTGTGTGAATTTTTTGCAGGTGTCTTTAGCGAATATGGTGATTGAATGGAAAGAGAGGGGTTGTGAGGTGGAAGACCAAAAAGCTCTCCAAGATCCAAATTGCATAAATGCATTAAGAAATTGTATATTGTTGAAGTTTTTCCAAACCTTAGGACTTAGAGCTCAGTTGGAGCTGTTAGAATATCTGATCGGGATATGGGATGTCAATCGCCAAATTTTCATGATTCGGGATCAAGAGCTTGAAATAGAAATTTTGGACATCTACTTCATAACAGGATTGTCCAGGAGAGGGGAGAGGATCCAACTCTCTGGAGCTCATACTTAAGGAGAGAGCACAAGCATGCTCTTTCAGAGACATTGTTCTGGCTTCCCTTGAGAAACAATATTAGGTTGTGTTTTGATCAGTGCTCAAGACATTTATCATAACTTTGAAATAAAATATTTACTGCACTATCATTTTGAAAACCCTAGAATGTAATACATAAAAACCTTGAATCTTTATATAAAAAATAGAAATAAAATATTTACTGCCCTTTCATTTTGAAAAACCTAGAAGGTAATGCATAAAACCCTTGAATCTTTATAACAAAAATAAACCCCTCATAATGCCTTCAAATCATGAATACAAATTAACATGAATAACATAGAAATACTGGTGGAAAAATTTCTGATAACATGCTGCTAACACATAATCTACTATATTTGGTTTTAGAAGAAGAAGTAATTAAGTAGAAATGACATTCAAAATAAAGGAGCGCTTCATCAAGGTATTTAACTCTAAATCAAGTTATAATATTAGAAACCATCAACTACATTACCTCATTCTGAGAAGAAATAAAACACATGACGAAACAAGAAAAACTAATATTACTTGTCAATTTATGGAAATTCTTCTGAAAGCTTTGTTCATTCTCATAAATATCAGGTACAAAATTTTGTGATAATTGGAGGTCCAAAAATCCCATAACCTCTTTTATCTTCAGAAACATTCTTATTTACAACATTACAAAATTGACAGTTATAAAATTATTAACTTCCTGTTGTACGGTACAACAACCCTCCCCATTTCAAAATTTTAGAATAAAGTTTGTTTAGAAATAGGTCCCCTTTTTTGAGATAAAAGAAAAGACTTTGAGGAAATCCGATTATTTTATATAAAACAATAAAAAGATTCATCATTTAAAAGTCATATATCGCATATCACATATATCAAATACAAGTAAACAAATGTGACATTGAAACTTTTCCGATCCGATGAACTATCAAGCCTTATATCGCATCGGCACAAAGTATCGACACAAAGTATAGAAGTATTCATGTTAAAAAGTCCAATGCGATAAATTAAATCGCAAATCGCAAATCGGCAGGGTCTTAAAGGTTTCACTTTTGTTTTTCAAAATCCCGATGCGATGTAACCTATCGCAATTGAATTCCGAAGAAGATACCCTTCATTCGGTCTATTGTAAAACTCTGATGCAATGCGATTCATCGCAATCACATTTCGGAGAATGAAACATCATGTTTTATTTGATTTATAAAATCCCAATGTGATACGACTTATCACAAATATCATTTCTAAAAGGATGTCCTTCATTCAGTCTATTTCATAAATATCAATATGATGCAATTCATCGCAATCGCATTTCAGAGGAACAACATTATATCTACTTATTCTACAAAACTCCGATGCGATGGACCCCACCATCATCGCAATCGCAAATCGGTGGAAATCGTATAAAATTTAATTCCTTTGGGAATGTCCAATGCGATATACTATCATCGCAATCGAAAAATCGACGGAGCATATGAAATGATATTTTATTCCCTTTCGAAACCTCCGATGCGATGGATAGTTAAGTCTTTGTTTATTGCTATTTGCGCCGCGCATATGTTATTTATCAACCGCAATCAGAAAATCCAAAAGGAAATTTTTACGTTAACATTTCAAATCACCGATATCCGATTGTAATATCATTATTAATTTGAAAATAAAAAAATTTATGGTGATCAATCCTATATGAATGCGTGAATGTGATTCTTATGGAGGGCATTTAAGTTTAATACGAGTTAATCAATTGGGATCATAAATAAAAATGTTTTCACACAGTTGTTCTTCTAACTTCATTCCTTCCCGTTCTGAAAGGTTTTTCTCATTTGCAGAGCCATAGACCATCCAACCCTCTCGTTCGCCAAGCCAGTGATGTTGAACCCTTAGTTAAACTGAGCCGGGGGGGGGGGGGTGAATCAGTTTAACACATTCATGGACTTTTAAAAATTTTTCATTAACACTTGTTTACACCTTCATTTCATGTTTAACTTAACTTGTGAGTAATCTTAGAATGTGATCAGCAAGCATTAATATAATGTAACAGTAGAATTAATATGAGAGCAGAAAGTATTAAGCAGATGATATAAACCAGATCAACACATAAACATCATGCACAGAGACACCAGATATAAGTGGAAACCCATAAAGGGAGAAAACCACATCTTATTATTGTTGTGATGCAAAGGCAAGCTCCAACTCCCTCTCACCACCGATTTTCTGTAGGCACCAACCTACAGGAGGCTCCTACCTCGATTCTGCAAGCTACAACTTGCAAGGAAGCTCCAACTCCCATCAATTTTCTACAGGCACCAACCTACAGGAGGCTCCAACCTCAGTCAGCTACAACTGAACACTTGCTGATTTACCTTGGATATCGGCTCTGTTCTGTTCCATCTTCTCTACTGTTCATCTATTCTCATATCTGCCCTGTATCATCTCTGTATCTTCTCAGATTCTCTATCAGCTTCTCCTTCTTCTCTGCTCAGCTCCTCATTCTTCTCTGCTCAGTTCCTCTTTCTTCTCTGCCTCACTGCTTCATTACTGCATTCTCTTCACTCACTCTCTAACCTTCTTGTGCATATAAATGTGATATTATATATAGAGTTCATCACATGAATCTTTACATTCCTCAGGGAATTTGAAGTGAATAATCCTGACTTTTTTCCTTCTGCCTTTTCATTTCTTTTACTCGCTCATTTAGAAAAATATAACAATATGCATTAATTTCAATACTACAGTGGGAGTTTTGTTTTCCTATCAGAGACTTGCCAATGCATCAAAAACAATAAAAAATTTATTACAACATTTACATTCACATTTTCAATTACACATTTCAATTTCACTCAGCTCCTTTCTTGGATTTTGGCTTTACTAGATTTGTCTTTTCTGCTGCTGTTAAGTAACTGATCTGCATACTTCTATTCATCATGCCTGCAAAATTCCCTTTGAATTTTTCAGTTCTTACATTCTTTGTTTACCTCTGTTAGGCCCACATTTTCATCCCTGTGTTTATTCACCTGTTCACTATACTTTTGTGCACCTGCTGTATATATAACTGCTTTTTCAAGTTTATCCTCAAATAAATATAAATCTAGGAAATGTCTGTTCATTATTAATCTCTGTGCTCGGGCTCTCTGCTTACACACACTCTGTCCATATAATATATTTTCAAAATCAAACCCCTTCAGACTTTTTGGATCACTCTACATTTTTCTGCAACTGTCTCTCTCTCTTTCGTTGTAGTTGTATAACTGTTGCACATATAACTGTCTTTTAATATAACAGCTGGTTTTAAATCTGGGAAAACTTGAATTAATGCGGAAACTTCATTTTTCCATGGTTACAAAACCATACGTATAAATATTTCAGATTAATATTCAAATATTCTGGCCAACCCATTACATAGAAGTCTCTGCATATACTCGCTATTGATTAGGCCTCACGCATATCCAAATACTTTAAAAACCTCACCATATCAGCGTATTTCATATCTGAGCCCACACATTACATCAACCATTTATATGCGCCTTATCATATAATATATATATACCAATCATATCACAATGCTCCGTATTATAAAGTGAACCATGCAACATATATGACCCTTTCTTGAACTTTGAATTCAATCGGCATTTAAACGAATGTTCGGGCCCACCTTCAGATAATGTACCTTGGCGTTATGTCGCCCTTTTCATCTAACGATAGAGAGCACGTCGCCTCGCTCCACACGATCCGACGGATATCGCATGGTGAAGATGCACGGACGATAATGTGCGATGGCGTGCTGTGGAAGCAGTTTTGCGAATTTGCTCAGGGCCACGTGTCGCCCACTCTATGGAATCGCTACGATTTCTTGAAAACCGCTTGCCCGTCGTAAGCAGTGCGATGAAAACCATCAGGTGTTCTAAACCACTGTCACTGTTCACACATTGTGGTTCCGTTTAGTTGTGCTCGAGGTTCCGCTTCGTTTCTTAACTTCGTTCTTCTATACGTTTCAATGCCTTCGTTGATATAAAATCTGCCCTCTCTTTGTCTTCGCATTCACATTACTTCATCTGCAGCTTACACCGAGGTTAAATAACTCACTGTGCCCTTAATGTGAGACCTTCTTCGAAGATTTCAGAATGTCATATGACATTTCACAATAGAATGTGTAATCTCCTTCTTCGAACGCTTTATATAATGTAATCACATTCAGACCTGATATGGACATCACCATTGTATAACCGAAGGTCCTTTCCTTTGTTTCTCTTCAATGAGGCTTCCTCCACGACTTCGTGGGACACACACTTTCTTGGCTCTTCAATTAAAACTCAAATATTCTGGATTCGGTTGTCATGAAATTTTATGCAGCATTAATATAAACAGAGGTTCACATATAAACAAAGGTTCCTATTGCAGAGTGATTCTCTTTGGCCTCCTGTGGAATTTCGATACAGAAAATACTTCAATTAAATTCTCCACAGCATATACAAGCCTTAATCGCATTTAATTCGAAACATAAAATTGACCTTAATTGACATCGATTCTTCCTTTAATTGTAGGGTTTCGTCTCAGAGCCTATTTCAGAGGTTACCATATATCTATTGAATTTAGGCATATTCACACAGGACTAGTTCCGACAATGCACATATGGTTCAGGAATGAATTCTTATATATATATATATATATATATATATATATATATATATATATATATATATATATATATATATATATATATATATATATAGAATCACTTACATTCATCTCTGGCCTGGTCTTCAGTAGATGGCCTTTCTAACAATTTTGTCCAAGGCTTTTCAGAACACCACCCTCTGCAGCTCTTCCCTATCGCCATCTCCTTTGCCTCTGTTTCCTCTGATGTCTCTGCTGCCTTTCCAGATCTCCAATCAACTAACCCTTCTAAAAATGCCTCAGCTTCATATTTCATGTGCTCTTTTCCTTGTTGTTGTTTCAAGTGCTCCTCCTTTGTCATTTCCTTTGCCATCAATGCCAACATTTCCAACAGTCTCCCCCTTTGGCATTGATGGCAACCCATCCACCAATAATTCAATGCTTCCTCCAAGTCTTCCTCTATCTAGCTTCTTTTAGAAGACCCTTTCTTCTATTACCTACTTTTCCTCCCCCTTTGACATCAATGGCAAAGGGTTGCACATTTCTCAGTGTAGATTTTGTGTTTGCATTTCTTCTCTTTGATTTGTGTTTAGATCTTCTTCTTCTGAATTTGTACCCTGCTGCTCCAAACTGGTGTAAAAGAGTTGTTGAGAGAACACTTTTGGGGATTATTGAACTTGTCTATACACATTAAGTCGATACCGTTCCGAAGCATAGACTTATTTCACTTGTATAGAGCTAAAAGTGAAGATAATGACACTTCATAGAACACATTGTACTAGCATTATCTGATCAGAGATGTATGATTGGATCAAAAACTAAAATGCTGAGAAGGCTTAAAATATACTTCTGTCTCTGTCTGATGTAGTGAGCTAATATATTTCTGTTGAGGAAGATTTTAGATGGAATATGTCTTCTCCTGCAATGCTCATCTTCAGTACCAAACCTGTTCAATTATGATAATGATGCCAATATATCTTTTATTTCTGTGGTACACCTTTCCTGCCTATTGGTGATGATATGAACTAGGATGCTGACAAGGATATTAATTTTAAAGATTGAGAGGTCCTTGTTGCTGTTGTGAACAATGAATCAAGCCAGAGTTCACAACTTATTGTGAGATTAGGCAATATCTTTCAATATAAGAGACCAAATCACTTTTACTGCTTGCACACAGTACTTTCAAAACAAATCCTTCAATGTATTGGTTGGTCTTATTTATCAATCATGCAGTTTCCTTTATGACATGAGGAGGTATGTATGTCAATGATAAATCTCTCTTTAAAGGTGGATTACCAGTAAATCCTTTGTGCTGAAGTAGGATTTAGATGATTTTAAAAAAACTTTTGAGCTTCAGATGGTAATCACGGCTAGTCCTTTATTCTTCAGATACTTTGACTATTCTATCAGAATGAACTTCCACAAAAGCATATTCAAGATGTTTAATTGAAAACTCAGCAAATAGACTTCACACAGTTTTGTAAATGAACTTTAAAAAAGAGGCCTTGAAGATATACATGTACCAACTTCAGGAAAGCATGAAATTATATATAGAAAAAGATATTGCTTCGGTGCTCAATATACTACTTCAAGTGTAAATCAGATACTCATCCTTTAGCACTGCTACTGCCCTTTTCATGCTGAATGCAGATAACCTTGGGAATTTTACCTTGATGCATTCTTTCCATAGTCCTTTGATCCCGAGGACCTGTATCATACTACTGCTCTATGAAAACACTTGATATTCTGTTGATAGGCATGCTGCTTGTACCTAAACACCAATTGATATTACTTTGATAAACCATGCAGAGATTTCAATTTAGCTTGCACATTAACCCATAATTGATGCATCCTTCATAAATTCTATTATTGATCTTTCCACTGTTCACACCAACAATCATCAATATATTGAATCTGATCTTGGCATTATTTACCACTCTTATTTTTTTGTCCTTCTGTTCCAAAGAAAGCCATTGCATGTTCCTTTCTAGGACTGCTCTAGAATCATTGCTGCTTTATATTCAATTCAATTGTTCTAACATAAATATTTTCAAGAAGAAATATTCAATTTCTTTTCTATGAATCTTCATGGGCTGATTACTCAAAGATTTATTACTCACTTAATTGCATTTCTCCAAGTGGACCTTTTGAAAGATGCAATGAACTGATGATAGGCGCTTTTCTTACTCATCCTTCTTAATGTGATACATTGTTAATTATAGCAGTATAGGGCATAGTGTGATCATCACTTTAATGTGCTAAAGTCTTCTTAGCTTATATGATCATTGCTAAGGTTTCCTCTATCATCATGGCTTCTTGCTCTCTTCTCTTATTCCATCAATCTGTCGGCTACTTAATAATTCAGATGATCTTCTTTCTCTATAGTTATCTTTTAGAGGAATTTCCTTTTTCTTCCTGATCTCATAGCTGTTCTCATTACATGGAGCTCTTCTTAGACTACTTTCATGGGGTCTATTTATGAACTGCTCTCCCCCTGGGATGTTGCTTCATATATATTACTGGATGGATTTTTGCTTTTCTTCCTAGAGCAGCTCCCCCTGAGACTATGGAGGATTTATTATGTTATTGAGATAATAGGCTCCCCCTTTCTCTTTTCCTTCCATACTTTATTTGGGTTCTTCATAATGTCTGCACTTCTTTTAAATTCATAGTTTTGTTTGATTTGCTTTGATCCCATCATCTGTCTAGAGTTCTTTAATGTATATGATAGATTACAATCTTTTGCTTTGTGACCAAGTTTGAGGCATACATAACATCTTATTTTACTTTGTTCCCCTTCTTGAATACATTTTACATTCAACAGATTTATGTCCAAAATTATTGCACGCATAAAAATGGCTATGGAAATGATTTGTGTACCTGGTGGAAGATTGTCCTTTCCATTTGCTTGCTTGAGGGGTTCTTCTCTTTTGCTGCATCTTTTGCTGGTTAGAGTTGATATGCCTTCTCTTACATTGTGCTGCATTAAGTCCTAGTTTTTGACAAGAGAAACATGTGCTATTTTTCATAGGAGGAAAGAACCTCCTTTGACATCTTCCAAATTTATTCAATTCATCTTCAGGAGCATATGAGCCTTTAGCAGCTGATTGTTTCATCTTCTCATTCTTTGTCCTACCATGTTGCTGCTCGATTCTATTTGTTTCTTCACAAATCTTGTTCTTGTTGGCTTCTATTTTTGTAGTAATCTGCTGAGCTGCTAAGCTGTCCTTTACAACTTTTACAAAGATGATTTTCTTGTTATCTTCTACCTTGGACTTACTAGTTTCTCCTTCATATTCTATCCTAGTCTTTATGAGAGGTGACCTTTGTGCATTTAGAATCTAGTCCAGCTGTCCAAAGCCTTTCATTAGAGGTGTATTCATTAATAGTTCTCTTTGGGCTTTTTCTAAGTTCTTTCTTAGGCTCACTACTTCTTCTTCCAATCTTTCACATTCCTGACTTTTCTCTCTCATTTGTTGCAGCAGAGTGTCTTCTACTTTCTTTGCCTCTTCAAGCTGTGTCTTCAGGCCAATAATTTCTTTCCTATCTCATATTCTCTCTCATCACATATTTGCACCAATCTCTTGAGGTCTTTGTTTTTATTCTTCAATATTTCTATTTCAGTCAGAGCTGTGTCAAGTCTAGCTTTTTCTTCAGCTGCAATTTCTTCATGGCTCTTACTACCATTCACACTAGAAGGTACCTCATTTGATTGAACATTTTATTTTTGACATGAATTTCTCTTTTTCTTAATTCTCTTCTCCTTCTTGACAATGCAATCCTCAGTGTCTACTCCATGCATGAAATGCAGTCTGTCCCAGATTTCTTTTGCTGAAGTTAAATCCATTATTAACTCAAGATCCTTGTTATGAAGATTGTTATATATCACACATTTTGCCTTGGCATTCCTCTGTTTTTCTTTCACCGTGGGTGAGTATTTGTAGTGACCATCAAATACAAGCTTCCATACTTCATGTTCATAAGCCAATAATCCTATTTTAATCTTATATCTCCATTTAGGAAAGTTTTTTGTATTTAACACAGGTACATTTTGATAGTCCATGACTCAACCAGATCTCCTTCAAGCTATTAGGCTTACACCAAAGGAACCAGCTCCGATACCAATCGTTTAACCCTTTGTTAAATTGAGAGGGGGGGGGGGGGGTGAATCATTTTAACACATTCATGGACTTTTAAAATTTTTTCATTAACACTTGTTTACACCTTCATTTCATGTTTAACTTAACTTGTGAGTAATCTTAGAATGTGAGCAACAAGCATTAATATAATGTAACAATAGACTTAATATGAGAGAAGCAAGTATTAAGCAGATGATATAAACCAGATCAACACATAAACATCATGCACAGAGACACCAGATATAAGTGGAAACCCATAAAGGGAGAAAACCAAATCTTATTATTGTTGTGATGAAAAGGCAAGCTCCAAATCCCTCTCACCACTGATTTTCTGTAGGCACCAACCTACAGGAGGCTCCTACCTCAATTCTGCAAGCTACAACTTGCAAGGAAGCTCCAACTCCCTTCAATTTTCTGCAGGCACCAACCTACAAGAGGCTCCAACCTTAGTCAGCTACAACTGACAGCTATTAAGCTTCAACTTGATAGGGAAGCTCCAACTTCCTTACTCTTTCAAAAGAGAAACACTTGCTCATTTACCTTGGATATCAGCTCTGTTCTGTTCCATCTGCTCTACTGTTCATCTATTCTCATATCTGACCTGTATCATCTCTGGATCTTCTCAGATTCTCTATCAGCTTCTCCTTCTTCTCTGCTCAGCTCCTCCTTCTTCTCTGCTCAGCTCCTCTTTCTTCTCTGCCTCACTGTTTCATTACTACATTCTCTTCACTCACTCTCTAACCTTCTTGTGCATATCAATGTGATATTATATATAGAGTTCATCACATGACTCTTTACATTCCTTAGGGAATTTGAAGTGAATAATCTTGACTTTTGGCCTTCTGAATTTTCATTTCTTTTACCCGTTCATTCAGAAAAATATGAAAATATGCATTAATTTAAATACTAAAGTGGGAGTTTTGTTTTCCTACCGAAGACTTGCCAATGCATCACAAACAATAAAAAATTGATTACAACATTTACATTCACATTTTCAATTACACATTTCAATTTCACTCAGCTCCTTTCCTGGATTTTGGCTTTATTGGATTTGTCTTTTCTGCTGCTGTTAAGTAACTGATCTGCATACTTCTATTCATCATGCCTACAAAATTCCCTGTGAATTTTTCAGTTCTTACATTCTTTGTTTACCTCTGTTAGGCCCACATTTTCATCCCTATGTTTATTCACCTGTTCACTGTACTTTTGTGCACCTGCTATATATATAAATGCTTTTTCAAGTTTATCCTCAAATAAATATAAATCTAGGCAATGTCTGTTCATTATTAATCTCTATGCTCGGGCTCTCTTCTTACAAACTCTCTGTCCATATAATATATTTTCAAAATCAAACCCCTTCAGACTTTTTGGATCACTCTACATTTTTCTGCAACTGTCTCTCTCTCTTTCGTTGCAGTTGTGTAACTGCTGCACATATAAATGTCTTTTAATATAACAATTGATTTTAAATTTGGGCAAAATTGAATTAATGCGGAAACTTCATTTTTCCATGGTTACAAAACCATACGTATAAATATTTCAGATTAATATTCAAATATTCTGGCCAACCCATTACATAGAAGTGTCTGCATATCCTCGCTATTGATTAGGCCTCACGCATATGCAAATACTTTAATAACCTCACCATATCAGCGTATTTCATATATGAGCCCACACATTACATCAACCATTCATATGCGCCTTATCATATAATATATATATACCAATCATATCACAACGCTCCGTATTATAAAGTGAACCATGCAACATATATGACCCTTTCTTGAACTTTGAATTCAATTGGCATTTAAACGAATGTTCGGGCCCACCTTCAGATAACGTACCTTAGCGTTATGTCTCCCTTTTCATTCGACGACCGAGAGCACGTCGCCTTGCTCCACACGATCCGATGGATATCGCATGGTGAAGATGCACGGGAGATAATGCGCGATGGTGCGTTGTGTAAGCGGTTTTGTGAATTTGCTCAGGGCCACGTGTCGCCCAATCTATGGAATCGCTCCGATTTCTTGAAAACTGCTTGCCCGTCGTAAGCGGTGCGATGAAAACCATCAGGTGTTCTAAACTGCCGTCACTGTTCACACCTCGTGGTTCCATTTAGTTGCGCTGAAGGTTCCGCTTCGTTTCTTAAATTTGTTCTTCTATACGTTTCAATGCCTTTGTTGATATAAAATCCGCCCTCTCTTTGTCTTCGCATTCACATTACTTCATCTGCAGCTTACACCGAGGTTAAATAACTCACTGTGCCCTTAATGTGAGACCTTCTTCAAAGATTTCAGAACGTCATATGACATTTCACAACAGAATGTGTCATCTCCTTCTTCGAACGCTCTATATAATGTAATCACATTCTGACCTGGTATGGACATCACCATTGTATAATTGAAGGTCCTTTCCTTCGTTTCTCTTCAATGAGTCTTCCTCCACGACTTCGTGGGACACACACTTTCTCGGCTCTTCAATTAAAACTCAAATATTCTGGATTCGGTTGTCATGAAATTTTATGCAGCATTAATATAAACAGAGGTTCACATATAAACAAAGGTTCCTATTACAGAGTGATTCTCTTCGGCCTCCCATGGAATTTTGATACAGAAAATACTTCAATTAACTTCTCCACAACATATACAAGCCTTAATCGCATTTAATTTGAAACATAAAATCGACCTTAATTGACATCGATTATTCCTTTAATTGCAGGGTTTCGTCTCAGAGCCTATTTCAGAGGTTACCATATATCTATTAAATTCAGGCATATTCACACAGGACTAGTTTCGACAATGCACATCTGGTTCAGGAATGAATTCTTATATATATATATATATATATATATATATATATATATATATATGGAATCACTTACATTCATCTCTGGCCTGGTCTTCAGTAGATGGCCTTTCTAACAATTTTGTTCAAGGCTTTTCAGAACACCACCCTCTGCAGCTCTTCCCTATCGCCATCTCCTTTGCCTCTGTTTCCTCTGATGTCTCTACTGCTTTTCCAGATCTCCAATCAACTAACCCTTCTAAAACTTCCTCAGCTTCATATTTCATGTGCTCTTTTCCTTGTTGCTGTTTCAAGTGCTCCTCCTTTGTCATTTCCTTTGCCATCAATGACAACATTTCCAACAAGTGAAACTATACCAGACGGGAAAATGTCTAAGAAATATAAGAAAGCAAGAACTGCTACTGCCGCAAAGATTATTCCTACTCCCACAGTACCGAAAGAAAAACTAGCTAAAATCAAGTTGGTTACAGAGACAACATGCTAGGGTCTGTTATCACTCAGGTTTTCCTTGAAGTTGTGGAAAAGGAAAGTATACCCGAGGTAACCACAAACCAACCTTCGGATACAGAATCTAGCCAATTTGTATCCAGAGAGGGCTCTCTCTTTATGATTTAACTTTATTCTTAGAAAATTTTAGGCTAGTTATAAGTCCAAGAGTTTGTTTGAAAATGGTGGAATTCGCCAACTAAGGGCAAGGTTGAATATTTTCAGGCCATTGGGCTATGGAGTCAAAGGGATGGATTTACTGGATTAATCTTCTACACACAAGATGGCTTTGTAGGGCAAGATAGCCAAACACAGAACAATTTTAAGGAATTAAAGTGGATGGAATGGGTTTTGAAGGGATGAAAGGCAATCAAGAATCTTTCAACATATTCAAAGAAAGAAAATGAATGATTAAAAATAAAGATCAGTTAAGAATTCTTTAATATAGTAATCAAAATGTTCAAACCAGTGAAACAAGAGCAGTTAAGAATTCGTTGCTTATAATCGGTTTGGAAGAAAACATTTGGAATAACCGCAATTGAAAATCAGAGTACACTTAAGTAAGTTTTGATTTATTCTTTTATGTCAATTATTCAGAAATGGAAACACAGTGATATTATAAACATATATAAAACTTAAAACATAGGATAGAAAGACTTATTGAATTGCAGTCCGACACATGAATCCTGCAAAAAGTCCTGAGCTTCAAATTGTCATCCAGCAAGCCACAAATAAATTTCTCCAAAGTTCTTTCATTCCAAAAACATCAATGTCACAGCAAAGTAGTAGAATCCACCCTCAATACTTTATTCAAGGGCTTATTTATACAAAAATTATTAAAAATATATTACAACAACCTAGGAAATAATCTTGGGTGACTAATGAATAAATTACAACATAAAGGAAGATAGATGGTCTCGTAGATAGGATAAAAAGCAACTGCTGGTGTGCTGTTTCCTCCTTTTATGCATGTGCTGGAGGCAGGTCCTACAATCTGGTTCGATGCTGTCCTTTTTGGTAATTATTTTATGACTGCCTAACTTCACTGATACTCTTCATTTCTACTGATACTCTTTCAACTGCCAAGCTGATACTCTTTAACCTTTGTTCATCTATTTATCTTTCACACTATAGTAAAAAGGTAAAATTTTCCATCTGAAGAGGAATTTTACAAAATTTCTAACAGGTCTTCCCACCATTTGTCTTCTGCTATTTTGGTTCGTTGGATTTTTCTTAATGTTTCATCAGCCTCTGTGTATCTGAAGAAATTGGGCTGATTTGGGAACAAATATCTTATTTCATGCTCAAGATGAAATAAATTCTTTAATCTGTTATAAAGATTCTTTCCTGTAGGCAATGTCGATTCTGATGAACTGATAGAGGAACAGGTTACATTGTGAGCATGTATGTCCAATCTATTAACATAAGTTCTCAAGTCCATTATTTTGTCTTTTGAAATCATAGGACTGGGCAACCCGCTCGCTAATAAAACATTAAACCTTTCTTTGAAGGAAATGATCTCTTCTTGAATATCTGAGCACTTACGTTCCAAATTTTGCATAAGAGTTCTCTTAGTAAAAACTCTTTTTATTTCTAAAATTGTACCTGTTCTGTCCTCAATTCCAAGCTCTGCAAGCTGCTGTCTGGTCTGGGTGTTTAAGAACTGTATGAGTTGATTTGCTTGTTCAGGTCTGTCTCTCAATTCTTCTCTTGTTTTGTCAATTTCCTCCAGGCCATTTTACCTGTCATTTTGTTCAAAGATTATTTGAACAAAGGACCAAATACTCTTTATTGAATCAATAATATTATTCCAAAGAATTTCATTTATTTCTCTGAAAGGCTTTTCTAATGAGAGATCTTTTTCTAAAGGCTTAACCAATTTTTCCAGCCTTCTGATTTCCCTTGTATTATCAGCAATAGTCTTTTTTGACATATCATATTTTTGTTCCAAATTTGTGAGCTGAAATTTTGTAGACTGAAGTTCTGTGACTCTGAGTTTTAAACTTTCCATTTGTTTTACTAATTCATCAGAACTTAAGCTAGAAGTATCTACCCGTGATGGGTCCGTTTTGTCAAGGGTCCGCCGTTGTAGCTGTAAAATTCGTAGTAGCCACCGTGGTGTCCCAATAGTAGATCGATTTTCAATGCTTGTTCCAGTTTTTTCGTTTCCCTTGCTGTCATTCATTTTTATGAATTCCATCATTTCTTTCTTTTCCTAATTTTTTCTTCATACTTCTTCTGCTTGAGGATGCCTTGTATTTTGCAATTTTTGTCTATTTTGGCCTAGCAATGTCATCATCCTTCTTTTTAATCAATGCTTCAATGCCTTTTATATCTTTGTGATTATGACCCAAACTGATGATTATTTCCTCCAAAGATTTTATTCTGTTATCCTTTGCTTGAGAAGAAGATTTCTCAATCTGCAACTGGGTACTTGTATTATTCAAAGAATCTTGCAATCTATGAGCTGCCATTGCTTTGTCAGTAAGGGTAGAATATATCATTTCTCCAGTTTGCTTGCGTAATTCTATTTGGTCCAATGGATGAATATCTTTTGCTAGGACCTCAAAATTGGTCCTGATGTAATCAGCTGCTGTTTATGGCTTTGGCACTTTAGATTTGAAATGGCTCATTAACATTTTCCCTTGCTGAATGTCAAAAGCTGACATTAATCTCTCTTGATTTTGTGGAGCCATTTTAAGATACTGATTATACACCTGCATCCTCAATGGATCATTCTTTGCTTTTATACTGATAAATGTCTTTTTTATGTCTCCTGCATCTGTCTTTGGCTGTTTGAATGAAGACACTTCAGTGCTTAACTGTCTTTGTATTTCCTTTCCTTTATGACCTGTATATGCTTCACTAACTGAACCAGTAAGCTGACTATCCTCCCTTTCTTCATCAAATATTTCATCAATAGATTCCACTTCTGGAAGTGGATTCAGTTTCTGCCTTTTAGCTTGAGGTTGTTGTGAAGATTCCTTAGGAGGAGTAGGGTCTTTAACTTGTCTTTTCTTGCCTTGTTCCACATTAGATGGAGTCTGCAAATTTGAAACTTCAGGGTGATTGAATTGAATAGGAGACACCTGTGCTTGATCTTGTGCCTTGAAAGTTTGAGGTTTTTCTGTCATGGTGAATGTTTCAATGACTTATGCTTCTGGTTCTTTCTCTTTTCCTTTGGATTCAACTGCAATTGATGGAATGTTTTCTTGTAAATTCTGTTGAATAATACCAACTGAAGAAGTACCAATCTCTGGTCTCTGTACCTGTGTAAAAGAATCCAAGTCAAGCATTTTTGCAAGATCTTTCATAACATTATTTATATCAACCTGCTCACTATCCTGCTCTATCAAAGTTCCTTCTACCCACTCATCTGTATTAGCATACTTTTCAATTTCAGGGATTCTTCGATGCATGTAGGGTGTTGATTTATTTTTCATCCTTTTGTCACAAATAAAGTTGAATGGGTCATAGGGTACCCAATGGAAACTTTTCTGCAATCTGTAATGTTCCTCTAATATCTTTTGAGCTTCTTCCCCTCCATCTCTAGAATTGCAGATAAATGGACCTAGTTGGCTCCTTATCCTGAGTTGAGCCTTTTTCTTAGCATTACAGAAGTGAATTATATCTGAATTGTTCATTTGTCTGAAATACTCAAGTGCAAAAAGTCTCAATGGAACATATTTGGGTAACTTGAAAGGGCTCAATTCACATCCATAAATTCTAATTTCAGTATGATTCTGATAGAAGTACCAGTCACCTATCTTATACTGTTTTGAAAGCTGAAGGATTTTCCTGATCTCATTGCTGAGTCTTGGAGGGGCAACTCCAGTTAACAAGGTAGTTGCAGGATGTATGAAAAGGTCAATGAACTCATTATAAGAATAAGGAGAATCATAGGAGCTGTGAGTTATGGCAGACCAAAATATAACAGACCTAGGGTTTCCCTTAGCATCAAGCTTTTGAACATGAAAGGGAAAGTTCTCTGATTGATAATAAAGGATGAGATGATAAATGACTGAGGAATACTTAAACACTTTCTCATTATCTAACCTCATGAACTGGTCATGGATTTTATTTGCAATGAAAGATGCAAAGTCATATTTCACAGCAGGAGGCTGTCCAGGAGTGAAGATGGATAATAATACTAGGGTTAATTCATCAACATACTCACTAGTATTAAAACCCATTACAAAGGATATCATATTCAGGATGAGCTTGCCTAAATTAGTAAAATAAGCAAAACCATAGGGAGGAGGGCCCTTAGGTTGATGTTCAGGTAACATAAAGGTCTGGCAAATGCATTTCAATTTTTCTTGGGACAATTGGGTAGACTTTTCAAGTAGTTCTTCCATGGACAAGGGAGTAAGATTTTGATCAGGTTCAAAATGGAGCATTTTATTAATAGCTTGAGGAGTAATGGGGAAAAGGATACTCTGGTCCGGGGATACTGCTCTTTGAGTTGGATCATAATTGGAATGACAGTAATGGATAATTTCTAGGAAAATACGGACTGAGGGGATGAGATATCTTGGAAAATTGGATTCCCATAACCCAATGATGTCCAAACCTTTCGAATAATCATCTCTGTAGCGAAAATAAATTTGAAGGGGATTTTCATTGAAAACTAAGTCTCTAACTTGAAAATCTTTATCCACTAATGGCAAATATTCCAATTCTCTATGAGGGGCGTTTAATGGGGCTACATTCAGGGCCGAAGGAACTTCCATTTTGGTTCTTGTGTATTCAAAGTGGAAATTTTGGGGGTTTTTCACGGAAATGGGTGGAATTACCAGTTTGAAGATGGAAAATACAGTTTCCTTTAGAGGCAATTGAAATTCTGGGAAAAGAGAAGACTTAACATACTCTGTAGCAGTCTTTGGTGTAGAATTTTGAACGAACAGTAGGATTTTGCAGAGTTTAAAATGGGAAATGATATAAATGCCTGTTTTAGAAGATAATCTGTATTTAACAGGTACTGTTTGACGGCTGATGGACGCTTGAATACTAGACTGATGGGGGTCTTCAGCAAATTTGGTTAAATGGCAGTTTAACAGTGTATTTCAAATTTTTCAAAATGGAGGACGCAGTCGTTTTCAATAGACAGAATGATGAAAAAATGCGTGAAATTTGTTTTATTTGGAAAGTCAAAGGAATTTTTTATTATTTTTTGAGGATGACGTCACTGGGTACGGCAGGACACGTCACGAGGGACGGGTGGTAAGCGGTAAATTCCGCACCGCTTTCGGGAGTTGGTGTTTTTTTATGAATTGATAGCGATTCCATTCGGCACATGACGCGTGGCCAGTGTACTGTTTGGAAACCGCTTAGATTTCGCGCGTTATTTATCGGACGGGAGATGGCCAGTGGAAAGGATGCGCGCCATGGATTTTTGATGGAATGATCCAACGGATGATGGGACGGGGAGATGGCATGGGAGTTAATGTGCTGGCCCGACACGTTGGATTGACGGGATTTGAACTATTAATTAATCCAGATGATTTAATTAATCTCGGTTTATGAAGGGTCGGGGTTACGGATGGCGTATTTCAAAGTTTTGGTTTAAATTAAAACTTCGGGTTTTATTTATTTTTCCGTTCAAAACATATAAAAATATATGTTTAAACTTTTTCCGATGTATTTTTTATTTATATGGAAATAAATTAATGAAATTTATTTACCATAGGGGCGGAGTTAATATATATGGATATTTTTTAGCCAAAGGGTTTATAATTTGGGATTTTTATTTAATCATGTAGGATTTAATTAACTTTGGCTAAAAAATTATAGTAAGAGGGTTGTGGGGATATTATTATAAAAGGGAATTATATATAATAGGATAAGGTATTTTCACTAGGGATTTAATAAATAAAATGAGATGTTAATATGACAAAGGGACAAGGAAAACTCAAAATACTTTACAAATCTAGGAAAGTGAAGATTTCTGAATCAAATTGTATTATATCAACTTCAACACTTAGACTTAGAATAGATAGTAATTTTGAGGGTTTTTGTGAAATATAGCATGATTTTCCTAAGTAAAATGGAATTTTACTTAGGAAAAAATTAAAAGTGAATGAGTATAATGATAAATAACTTCAAGTACTTAGGTCTTTTTGATTATTAGGCCGAGGGTCTGGTCCCTCCAAAAGTCAAGGAAATGCCTTGAGCCCCTTTAATCTTCAAACTCCTTAGTACTTAAGGGAAATTAGTAAAACCTTTAGGGAAAAAGTGAGACGGGAAGTTAATGATTCTGACTTTGCCTTCTGTGAAATACTTCCAATGTATTATCTGCTTCAGTACTTGTGATGAAAGTAAAGGATTAAACACATTTAGCACCATCATTCATCACATGAAACTTTGCAACACCATCTACCTACCCTATCTACTTTACTCTATCATTTTCTCTTCTTTATTAGGGTGCACTTAGGCTGGCAAACCCTTATCAATCTTCTTTTCTTTTACATGGAAAATCTATCTAATTCTACACTTATTGCATCCAAGGGCTCAGATTAAACCGTTGAGCACCTTTTATTAACTCTACCTATCTACTTATCTGCCAAGATTAAACTGTTTGGTCAGATATTTATTCACTATTCTACAACATGAAATTGAAAAATGAATGAGTCAAGTTTATACAGTTTGACTCTTCATAAATTGTGGCAAAGTTTAACAAGCTGCACACAATTACTTATTTACAAAAAATGAAATGGTAGTGGCATTTGGATTTGCACACTTTCCTTGGTCTATTTTTGTTTGGGGTTCATTTCTTTCACTTTTTTGACCATTTTATTCTTTTTACCCTTTGATTTTATTTTAGGGTATACCCTCTTTACATTTTTTTAAAATTTTTTGATTTTTTGATTTTTCAAGAATATGGAACACCTTTGCACAAGAAAAAGGTTTGAACATATTGCATAGTTCAATCAAGACAATCATGAACAATGACACTTATTGGTATAGGAGTCTAACACTGGCTCCACTTGGGGATGGATTTTCCTTGTGAAAAGTCAAGAACAGCAGGTCAGATGCCTCAAAATGTCTTCAAACTGAACCATGTAACCTCTTTCTTCTGGTAGCTTTATTGTATATATGATAGTGCAACTTCTAAAGCTCAGGGCCTTCACTTCGGGCTTCAACTTTAGCAATTCACCATCCAATAAAAACTGATGCATTAGAAATGATATATTATGTACAAGTTAGAAAATATCAGAACATCCTAGTAAATAGGATCAAAATAGTGCTTTAGCATTCGACCATTGACTGGTCCTTCCTCAGCTTCTGAACTGTCCAAATTCTTCAAAAAGTATATGTTGTTCCCCTGTAAAGCGTGAATGATGTAAGGTCCTTTCCATAATAAATCAAATTTCCCATGTTTCCCTTTATCTTCCCTTCTGGAATCCCATCTCAGAACTTTGTTTCCTAATTGAAAATCTTCTGCTTTAGTTCTTTTGTCAAACATTTTCTTTAACTTTTCCTGCAAGACTTGGGATCATTGATACACTTCTACTCTGGTTTGCTGCAAGTGAATTGTTTGGTTTATTCTTCTCTGAATATCATTTGGTTCCACTTAAGCCTCCTGAAGTAACTTCATAACAGGAATTCCTAAGGATGATGGAAATCTTGTCTCAATACCATAAACTAATTCATATGGACTGGTCCTAATTGATTTCTTAGTTGTAAGTCTATCTGCCCACAATGCATTGGTAAGTTTCTTATGCCAATTCTTTTTATTTTCTTCCAATAATTTTTTAATGATATTAATAAGGCTTTTATTGGAAGATTTTGCCAGTCCATTACCCTGGGGGTAATTGGCTGTTGAATGGCCTAAAGTGATGTGATATTTATTACAGAAACTAATCATTTTATTAGACTTAAATGCAGCAGCATTATTTGTTATAATTTTCTCTGGACAGCCAAATATTGAAAGTATATTGGTTTCTAAAAACCCTATAATTACAGAATCATTGGCTTGTTTTCATGGGATAGCTTCAATCCATTTAGTAAAGTAATCTGTGGCAGTAAGAATCCATCTGTGTTGCCCAGAAGAAGGGGGATGGATTTCTCCAATAAAATCCAGTCCCCATTTTTGAAAGGGTCTCTCTGTGGAAATTGGTTTTAATGGTAAAGGTAACAACTTTCTTTTGCCCTCAAAGATCTGACACTTATGACAAGCAGTTACAAATTTCTTAACATCTGAAAACAAGGTTGGCTAGTAAAAACCAACCCTTAAGATTTTATCTGCAGTTGACTTCCAGTAGAGGTGTCCACCACAATCCCCTGCATGAAATTCATTAAGTACCTTGTCAGTTTCATCTTTCAATAAACAATTTAATAGAATTCCATCATGATTCTTCCAAAAAAGAGCACTATCTAAAATACAATATTTTAAAGATGTCATTTTCAAAAATCTTTGTTTCGTTTTGGACAACCCTGGAGGAGCTTGCAGGTTTAACAAAACATAAATAATATCAGTGTACCAGGGTGAGTCTAAAAAGGTCTGACTGATCTTTGGAGTCGCCATCTCCTGTTCGTCGTCCAGTTCGTTAATGTCCAGGGCTTGGCAATTAGTTTCAGTCATGAGTTGAGCCAAACCTTGTCCTTTTATGAGTTTTGTTGGTTTAATTTCAATATCATATTCTAATATGGTAGCTATCCACTTACCTCTTTTGCCTTCAATACCATCTTGAGTCAAGATGTCTTTAACGATAGCATTAGGTACATAAGCTATCACATGAGAATACAATATATAAACTCTGAAATATTTAATTGCTTTCACAAGTGCAAAAGCTTGTTTCTCCATGATATTATATTTCAAAGATGCATCTCTAAGTGCTTTGCTAAAAAAGGCTATTGGTTTTTCACATCCCTGATCATCCTTTTGTAGTAAAACAACTGCAATTGTATGTTCAGAAGCAAATGAAAAAATGATGAAATCTCTATCAAACTTTGGACTGGTAAGAACTGGTGTTCTGGTTAAAGCCATTTTGATTTATTCAAATGATTGCTTGGCTTCTACAGTCCAGTCAATGCTTGAATCTTTTCTTAACATGTTAGTGAGCAGTCTAAGTAATTCAGCTAAACTAGAAATGAATCTTCTCAAGAAATTGATCTTTCCTATGAAAGCTTGAAGTTCTTTAATGTTTCTGGGATGAGGTATCTGCAAAATTTCTTGTATTCTTTCAGGATCAATTCTAATGCCATCTTTAGAAATAATGTGACCTAGGAGTTTTCCTTCTTCCAAACCAAACAATGACTTTTTCGGATTTAAAGAAATACCATACTTTCTGCATTTTATAAACACTTGTCTTAGATGATCTAAATGTTGCTGATCTGTTTTGGAAAAAACAGTTAAATCATCTAGATAAATAACCAGAAAATCATGTATTTCTTTAGCAAAGGAAATATCCATTGCTCTTTGGAATGTAGCTCCTGCATTCTTGAGTCCAAATGGCATCTTGACATATTTAAAAGTACCCCATGGTATTGTAAATGCTGTTTTGTCTTGATCATCAGGATGAACCAGAATCTGGTTATACCCTGAAAATCCATCCAGAAGAGATATCCTTGAAGATCCTACTACCCTTTGTAGGATATGGTCCATTTTAGGCAGAGGGTAGTTATCTTTTAAAGAAACGTTGTTCAAATTTCTCAAATCGACACACAATCTAATCTCTCCAGTCTTTTTTCTTGTTGGTACTAAATTAGAAACCTATTCAGAGAACCTAATAGGAACTATAATTCCTGCTTCATACATTCTTTTAATTTCCTTTTCAATTGAAGGTAGTAAAACATGATTGATCCTTCTAAGTTTCTGTTTAAAAGGTTTCTGATCTGGTTTCAAAGGTATTGTGTGTTGAATTATAGATGTATCATATGATTTAAGATCTTCATAACTCTAGGCAAAAACGTCATGGAATTCTTTTATGAGTTCAACATATTTAACCTTTTGATCCTCTGGCAGAGATTTAGATAGTTTAACCATCTTGGGATTTTCTTCAGTTCCCAAATTGACTTCTTCAATATCAGTTTAACAGGTTCCATTTTGGGTTTTAAGGGAATGTCATTTGAGTCAAAAAGATCTTCCAAAGGAGTTAATCCTTTGGGTAAATGATTATCTTTCAAATTAATGATTTTAGATTCATATTCTATGATCTCGTCGAATTCCATTTGTTTCAAATCCTGCATATCTTTTTCAGTGAATTTGGTTGGGTGAAGCATGTAAATTGCAGTCTCTTCTGAAATATTCGTTTCTTGTTCATCTACTTGATCAGATTCATTGATTGTTATGTCTTCATCTATACTACTGTTAGAAAACTCATTTTCTAGTGTCAAAAAAATATTGATCTGATTATTATTTACAAATACTTGCCAATTCATTAGATTGTCCGGTATAGCAGGTCTATGTCTAATCTCAGCTGTGAACTGATTATTAGGTCCAAAAGGTAATTTACATGTGCTAGCGAACATTGCAAGACTGTGAGCATGCAAATTTTGTTTCCTGGGAATCTTGGCAAGTTGAGCTTGTAGAAAAGTGTTGAGAATTTCCACAACTGTTTCTCTGTATTGTTTCAATATGGGATCTTTTGTTGAACATTCCCCATTAATCTGCTGAATAATTAATTCAGAGTCTCCTATGATCGATACTCTAATTGCTCCTAACTTTTTGACATGTTTCAGCCCTAGCAAAAGAGCTTCATACTCCGCCATGTTATTAGTGCATCTAAAGTTCAACCTATAAGCATGACCTTCAGCGTGATCATTTTCAACATTATGTATCCAAATTCCAGCTCCTGCTCCTAACTTGTTTACTGAGCCATCAAATTATAAATGCCACAGAATTTCATGTTTATAATCTTCATCAACTGTTTTAACATGTTTTTTAACAGGAGCTAGTTTTTTAGCTTTTTCTGGTATTTCTTGGTTATCTGGTGTTTCTTTGTTTTCAGAAATCTCTTCGATTTGAACAGTATATTTATTTGTAGTTTCCGTTTCTGGTGCTTCTAGCTCAGTAGGAAGGTCCAATTCAACATTATAAAGGATGAAAGAGTCCATATTAGAATGTACTGAATAGACAGGGAAGTTTTCAGGCTTCTCATGGCTACTGACTAAATATTTCATCAAGGTCTCTCTGTATAATCTTTTAGGTTGACCAAATACCGAAATAGTGGCATATGACATGTCTAATTGAATATATCCTCCAAGTTTAGCACCCCAGGATCTAGACAACAACATACCATATTTGGGAGGAATATCGGCCACTACTATATCCATCAAAACAGATTTCACAGGGTATTGCACCAAAGTAACACACAAATCTTTAATCAAACCTAAACATTTTACATGACTCGAATCAAACGAAAAAAGATCTTTATACGGTCTGGTAATGTCTAAATTTAATCTTTCCATCACAGCTTTTGGCATCAAATTGTGGGATGCTCCAGAATCAAGCATGGCGTTATGGAGTATTTTGTCATGAACATTCAAGCTCACATAAAATGGAGGAGTTCCTCCACTTTCTGGTTTGCCATTTACCTCGGGGCCAAAAAGGAGTTTGGGTTGATGATCAAGAATATTTACTGAATCATCCATTCCAGTAATGTTGATGTTAAGGGATTTGCTGATTTGGCTTCTATAGACATCATGTTTAGCCAATTCTGATAAAGGAACAACTATCTTTAGTTTGCTTATTTCAGCCTCTAGATTGAAAGGTTTTTCTGTTTGAGCTTTAGTGTTTTGGACAATTGGGTTTTCTCTATTTTTTGGGTCTTCAATGTTTTTCTCTTTTTCATAGATGGGATTATGAGTTGAAGGTGTTTCTAAATTAACTTCTACTGTTTCTTCTATGTTTCCTACAGGAGGAAAAGTATTAGATAGTTGTTTATTATTTGGTTGGTCGTCAGACACATCTTCAATTATTGGATTTGCGGGGTTCAGATTTTTCCTAGACAAAATTTGTACAGGAGGAATGTTTTGTACAGGAGGAATGTTAGTTTTACCTTTGACGTTTTGTTTTACAGATTTCTATTTGCTATTATCTGGCACATCAATCCGTCTGCTTCTCAAATTGTATTGTTTATGAACTTCATAAATTGCTGTGTCATAGCCTTCTTTAAAATCAAAAGTTTCTCTTGAATGAGTTTGAAATGTTTCAAGAATGTGATTCTCTTGATCATATTGAGATAGAAAAACTTCTGGTTCATTTTTGTTTTCAGTCACGTTATTTATTTCAACATCCTCGGTAGGTTCTTCAGAAGTTGAACCTTCAACAAAATTTTCTTGGAAAGGTGGCCTGATGTTTTGGTCAGGGAAATTTTCCCAATATTTTGGTTCTGATTTCTTCTAAAGTTTGGGTTTCTCACAACATTTTGATTATCACCATAAGAATTTCTTTCGATTGTCTCCACTCCGTCTCCCAGTATTTCCATACCTTTGATGATTGCATCCAGCTTTCTTTCAAAAGCTGAAGGTTCTTCATTCATAGGCATTTTTCTTTCAGCCCTAGCTCTAGCTCGTTTTTCTATGAGGTTTGCTTCCACACTAACCACTATGCTTTGCATCTCTTATAGGGTTTGGGGGGCTCTTTCCCTAAGTGAATATGCTATTTCAGAGTCAAAACCATCAGGGAATTTAACCAATACTGAGTCCGGAGGAGGTCTAAGGTTCTGGGGAACAACGTTATATGCTTCGTTGAATCTTATGATGTAATCTTGCACTGTTTCATTAGGTCTTCTTCTCAATTTTTCAAATTCTGATAGGATCTGAAGAGGGTCTTTCTTCTTCTCCCATCTATTCAAAAATTCCCTATACAAAGCTGGTAAATTAGCAATACTGTTTGGAGCAAGGGCCCTAAACCATGTCCTGATTTCCCCAGTAAGGCTCTGGACAAAAATTCTCATTCGAACGTCATCAACGTCAATTTCATAAAATTCAAAGTAATCAGTCATTACTTTGGTATGTTGTTGAGCTGTGTAAGTACCTGAGCCATCAAAAGGGGTGATCTTACTCGGATAGTCTTGTGGCAAAGCAGCAGGGTTGCCTAGCAATCTTAATGGGGCATATCTATTAGCCATTGGAAGGTGTAATGGAATAACAGGTGATGATGGTCTGGTAGGAGTGGGTGGAGGAGTAGAAGGAGTGGCTTGGTTTTGAGAAGTTTGAGGAAAGGTAGCTGAGCTTGGGGAAGCTTCAGTAATTACAGAAATGTTTGAACTTTCTTCAAAGGTCTGTTTAGATTGAACGGAATTTTGTAAATGTCTGTCAAGATGATATGAAACAAATCTCAAGTGTAAATCTTCAAGAAACAGTGGGTATGGAACGAGCTTAGAAAATTCAGATTCAGAAAAATTCACAAACAGAGATGTTTCAAATCGCTCATCAAAAGGGATTTCATCAAAATATATAATCTTCACAGGATAGGAATGTGATCTAGAAAGAGGTCTGGAACTTCCAGAACTTTCTTGACTTCCTCTTTCAGAGCTTTCTTGGCTTCCTTGTCTTCTAAGAATCCTAGGAATCAGATTTGGATTTTCAAATATTGGTGGTGGATTAGGGTCAGGATTTGACCTGGTATGACGAATCCTTTCTGAAGCCAGTTTTCCTAGACTTTGTCTTTTTGGATTTTTGGTTTTAATTGAAATGAAAGTACAACTTCTACAAATTCTTCAAGAAATTTAAGATTTTGGATTAAGATTTTCTCAAAGATTCATTAAACTAGAGAGTCTGATTGAATGTTTGAAAATAAGGCTCAGTTTATAAGCTAAATCATAGATAGACTGAAGTAGCATTTATTTACTATGCAATTGCAGAGAAAAAGCATTTCAAAGGCTACCTGGCTGATCTTCAGACTCTGTCTATAGCTTATAAGAAAACAATATTAACAATAAAAATGATTCAGGTCCCCAGTATGGTCGCCACTATGTTATCACTCAGGTTTTCCTTGAAGTTGTGGAAAAGGAAAGTATACCCGAGGTAACCACAAACCAACCTTCGGATACAAAATCTAGCCAATCTGTATCCAGAGAGGGCTCTCTCTTTATGATTTAACTTTATTCTTAGAAAATTTTAGGCTTGTTATAAGTCCAAGAGTTTGTTTGAAAATGGTGGAATTCGCCAACTAAGGGCAAGGTTGAATATTTTCAGGCCATTGGGCTATGGAGTCAAAGGGATGGCTTTACTGGATTAATCTTCTACACACAAGATGGCTTTGCAGGGCAAGATAGCCAAACAGAGAACAATTTTAAGGAATTAAAGTGGATGGAATGGGTTTTGAAGGGATGAAAGGCAATCAAGAATCTTTCAACATATTCAAAGAAAGAAAATGAATGATTACAAATAAAGATCAGTTAAGAATTCTTTAATATAGTAATCAAAATTTTCAAACCAGCGAAACAAGAGCAGTTAAGAATTCGTTGCTTATAACCGGTTTGGAAGAAAACATTTGGAATAACCGCAATTGAAAATCAGAGTACACTTAAGTAAGTTCTGATTTATTCTTTTATGTCAATTATTCAGAAATGGAAACACATTGATATTATAAACAGATATAAAACTTAAAACATAGGATAGAAAGACTTATTGAACTGCCGTCCGACACATGAATCAGCAAAAAGTCCTGAGCTTCAAATTTTCATCCAGAAAACCACAAATAAATTTCTCCAAAGTTCTTTTATTCCAAAAACATCAATGTCACAGCAAAGTAGTAGAATCCACCCTCAATACTTTATTCGAGGGCTTATTTATAAAAAAATGATTAAAAATATCTTACAGCAACCTAGGAAATAATCTAGGGTGACTAATGAATAAGTTACAACATAAAGGGAGACAGATGGTCTCGTAGATAGGATAAAAAGCAACTGCTGGTGTGCTGTTTCCTCCTTTTATGCATGTGCTGGAGGCAGGTCCTACAATCTGGCTCGATGCTGTCCTTTTTGGTAATTCTTTTCTGACTGCCTAACTTCACTGATACTCTTCATTTCTACTGATACTCTTTCAACTGCCAAGCTGATACTCTTTAACCTTTGTTCATCTATTTATCTTTCACACTATAGTAAAAAGGTAAATTTTTCCATTTGAAGAGGAATTTTACAAAATTTCTAACAGGTCTTCCCACCATTTGTCTTCTGCTATTTTGGTTTGTTGGAGTTTTCTTAATGTTTCATCAGCCTTTGTGTATCTGAAGAAATTGGGCTGATTTGGGAACAAATATCTTATTTCATGCTCAAGATGAAATAAATTCTTTAATCTGTCATAACGATTATTTCCTGTAGGCAATGTCGATTCTGATGAACTGATAGAGGAACAGGTTACATTGTGAGCATGTATGTCCAATCTATTAACATAAGTTCTCAAGTCCATTATTTTGTCTTCTGAAATCATAGGACTGGGCAACCCGCTGGCTAATAAAACATTAAACCTTTCTTTGAAGGTAATGATCTCTTCTTGAATATCTGAGCACTTACGTTCCAAATTTTGCATAAGAGTTCTCTTAGTAAAAACTCTTTTTATTTCTAAAATTGTACCTGTTCTATCCTCAATTCCAAGCTCTGCAAGCTGCTGTCTAGTCTGGGTGTTTAAGAACTGTATGAGTTGATTTGCTTGTTCAGGTCTGTCTCTCAATTCTTCTCTTGTTTTGTCAATTTCCTCCAGAGCTATTTTGACCAAGTCATTTTGTTCAAAGATTATTTGAATGAAGGACCAAATGTCATTTATTGACTGAACAATATTATTCCAAAGAATTTCATTGATTTCTCTCAAAGGCTTCTCCAATGAGAGATCCTTTTCTAAAGCTTTAACCAATTTTTCCAGCCTTTTGATTTCTCTTGTATGGTCAGCAACAGTCTTTTTTGACATATCATATTTTTGTTCCAAATTTATGAGCTGTAACTTTGTAGATTGAAGTTCTGTTACTCTAAGTTTCAAACTTTCCATTTGTTTTACTAATTCTTTAGAACTTAAACTAGAAGTATTCACCTGTGATGGGTCTCTTTGCTGGTCTGCTGCTGTTGTAGTTGTACCTGTAGGAGCCTCTGTTGTGGATGTCTGAAGAGTAGACTGCTTTTCTTTCAATGCTTGCTCCAGTTCTTTTTCTGTTTCACTTAGTTTCTCATTCATTTTCAGGAGCAATTCCATCATTTCTTCTTCTGAATTTTTCTTCAATACTTCTTCAGTTTGAGGATGCCTTGAAGCTGGTAATTTCATTTGCTTCCTCAATGTAGCAATGTCATCATCCTTATTTTTAATCAATGCTTTGATGCCTTTTATATCTTTGGGATTATGACTCAAACTGATGATTATTTCCTCCAAATATTTTATTCTGTTATCCTTTGCTTGAGAAGAAGCTTTCTCAATCTGAAACTGGGTACTTGTATTATTCAAAGAATCTTGCAATCTATGAGCTGCCATTGCTTTGTCAGTAAGGGTAGAATATATCATTTCTCCAGTTTGCTTGTGTAATTCTATCTGGTCCAATGGATGAATATCTTTTGCTAGGACCTCAAAATTGGTCCTGATGTAATCAGCCGCTGTCTGTGGTTTTGGCACTTTAGATTTGAAATGGCTCATTAACATTTTCCCTTGCTGAATGTCAAAAGCTGACATTAATCTCTCTTGATTTTGTGGAGCCATTTTAAGATATTGATTATACACCTGGACCCTTAGTGGATCATTCCTTGATTTTATACTGATAAATGTCTTTTTTATGTCTCCTGCATCTATCTTTGGCTGTTTGAATGAAGACACTTCAGTGCTTAACTGTCTTTGTATTTCCTTTCATTTACGACCTGTATATGCTTCACTAACTGAACCAGTAACCTGACTATCCTCCCTTTCTTCATCAAAGATTTCATCAATATATTCTACTTCAGGTAGTGGATTCAGTTTCTGCCTTTTAGCTTGAGGTTGTTGTGAAGATTCCTTAGGAGGAGTAGGATCTTTAACTTGTCTTTTCTTGCCTTGTTCCACATTAGATGGAGTCTGCAAATTTGAAACTTCAGGGTGATTGACTTGAATAGGAGAAACCTGTGCTTGATATTGTGCCTTGGAAGTTTGAGGTTTTTCTGTCATGGTGAATGTTTCAATGACTTGTACTTCTGGTTCTTTCTCTTTACCTTTGGATTCAACTGCAATTGATGGAATGTTTTCTTGTAAATTCTGCTGAATAATACCGATAGAAGAAGTGCCAACCTCTGGTCTCTGTACCTGTGTAAAAGAATCCAAGTCAAGGATTTTTGCAAGATCTTTCATAACATTATTTATATCAACCTGCTCACTATCCCGCTCTATCAAAGTTCCTTCTACCCATTCATCTGTATTAGCATACTTTTCAATTTCAGGGATTCTTCGATGCAAGTAGGGTGCTGATTTGTTTTTCATCCTTTTGTCACAAATAAAGTTGAATGGGTCATAGGCTACCCAATGGAAACTTTTCTGCAATCTGTAATGATCCTCTAATATCTTTTGAGCTTCTTCCCCTCCATCCCTAGAATTGCAGATAAATGGACCTAGTTGGCTCTTTATCCTGAGTTGAGCCTTTTTCTTGGCATTACAGAAGTGAATTATATCTAAATTTTTCATTTGTCTGAAATACTCAAGTGCAAAAAGTCTCATTGGAACATATCTGGGTAACTTGAAAGGGCTCAATTCACATCCATAAATTCTAATTTCAGTATGATTCTGATAGAAGTACCAGTCACCTATCTTATACTGTTTTGAAAGCTGAAGGATTTTCCTGATTTCATTGCTGAGTCTTGGAGGGGCAACTCCAGTCAACAAGGTAGTTGCAGGATGTATGAAAATATCAATGAACTCAGTATAAGAATAGGGAGAATCATAGGAGCTGTGAGTTATGGCAGACCAAAATATAACAGACCTAGGGTTTCCCTTAGCATCAAGCTTTTGAACATGAAAGGGAAAGTTCTCTGATTGATAATAAAGGATGAGATGATAAATGACTGAAGAATACTTAAACACTTTCTCATCATCTAACCTTATGAATTGGTCATGGATTTTATTTGCAATGAAAGATGCAAAGTCATATTTAACAGCGGGAGGTTGTCCAGGGGTGAAGATAGACAATAATACTAGGGTTATTTCATCAACATACTCACTAGTATTAAAACCCATGATAAAAGAAATCATATTCAGGATGAGCTTGCCCAATTCAGTAAAATAAGAAAAACCATAAGGAGGAGGGCCCTTAGGTTGATTTTCAGGTAACATAAAATTCTGGCAAATGCAATTCAACTTTTCTGGGGACAACTGAGTAGACTTTTCAAGAAGTTCTTCCATGGACACGGGAGTAAGATTTTGGTCAGGTTCAAAATGGAGCATTTTATTGATAGCTTGAGTAGTAATGGGGAAAAGGATACTCTGGTTCGGGGATAACACTGCTCTTTGAGTTGGATCATAATTGGAATGATAGTAATGGATAATTTTAGGGAAAATACAGACTGAGGGAATGAGATATCTTGGAAAATTTGATTCCCGTAACCCAATGATATCAAAACCTTTCGAATAATCATCTCTGTAGCGACAATAACTTCGAAGGGGATTTTCATCGAAACCTAAGTCTTTAATCTGAAAATATTTATCCACTAATGGAAAATATTCCAATTCTCTGTGGGGGGGCATTCAATGGGGCTACATTCAGGGCCAAAGGAACTTCCATTTTGGTTCTTGTGTATTCAAAATGAAAATTTAGGGGTTTTTAATAGACACGGGTACAAACTCGGGTTTGAAGATTATAATTACAGTTCGGGGATTTAAAAGAAAGCAAACTGAAGTTCCTTTCAAACTGTGATGTACAATTAAAACTCAGATGGGGATTTTTTATAGAGTTTCAGGAAGAAACTGGAATAAATACCTGTTTAATAGGAAATGGCAATGCTCAACAGGTACAGGCAGACGATGGATAGACGCTTGGATGCTAGTCTGACAGTAGCCTTCAGCAATTTCAATTAAATGGCAGTTTAATAGTGGATTTTTCAAATTTCTCAGTGAAGGGCGCAATCACTTTCAACAGACAGAACGATGAAAAAAAATGTGCGGAATTTTGTTTTCTTTGCAAAGTCAAAAGAGATTTTTTTATTATTTTTGAGAATGACGTCATCAGTGTATGGGAGGACACGTCACCGGGGTCGGGCGGTAAGCGGTAAATTCCACACCGCTTTCGGGAGTTGGTGGTTTTCCGCTGTTTGGCAACGATTCCATTCAGCGCACGACGCGTGGCCAGTGCACTGTTTGGAAACCGCCAGCATTTCGCACGTTAATCTTGAGACGAAGGATGGGCAGTGGAATTGATATGGGCCGTCGATCTGGGAGCGGGAGATCAGACGGTTGATATGATGTGGAATTGGTGGAGTTTTAATCCGCGGGACCAAAGTAATTAACTTTTAATTAATCATTTCGGGCGGCGTGTGATTGGTGGAAAGATTGGTTATTAATTAATCCCGTGATTTAATGAAAGTCGGGGTTGCGGCGGGACTTCGGTTTTTATTCGTTTTTCTGTTCAAAACATATAAAAATATATGTTTAAACTTTTTTTGATGTATTTTTTATTTATATGGAAATAAATTAATGAAATTTATTTACCATAGGGGCGGAGTTAATATATATGGATATTTTTTAGCCAAAGGGTTTATCATTTGGGATTTTTATTTAATCATGTAGGATTTAATTAACTTTGGCTAAAACTTATAGTAAGGGGGTTTTGGGGATATTATTATAGAAGGGAATTATATATAATAGGACAAGGTATTTTCACTAGGGATTTAATAAATAAATCAGATGTTAATATGACAAAGGGACAAGGAAAACTCAAAAATACGTTACAAATCTATGAAAGTGAAGATTTCTGAAGCAAATTGCATTATATCAACTTCAACACTTAGATTTAGAATAGCAAGTAATTTTGAGGGTTTATTGTGGAATTTTGCATGATTTCCCTAAGTAAAATGGGATTTTACTTAGGAAAAGATTAAAAGTGAATGAGTGCAATGATGGATAACTTCAAGTACTAAGGGCTTTTCAATTATTAGGCCGAGGGTCCGGTCCCTCCAAAAGTCAAGGAAATTCTTTGAGCCCCTTTAATCTTCAAACTCCTTAGTACTTAAGGGAAATTAGTAAAACCTTTAGGGAAAAATTGAGGTGGAAAGTTAATGATTCTGACTTTTCCTTCTGTGAAATACTTCCAATGTAGTGTTCTCTGCACTTGGTGATGAAAATAAAGGATTTAACACATTTAGCACTATCATTCATGACATGAAACTTTGCAACACCATCTACCTACCCTATCTACTTTACTCTATCATTTTCTCTCCTTTATTAGAGTGCACTTGGACTGGAAAACCCTTTTCAATCTTCTTTTTATTTTACATGAAAATCTATCTAGTTCTAACCTTATTACATCCAAGGGCTCAGATTAAACAGTTGAGCACCTTTTATTAACTCTACCTATCTACTTATCTGCCAAGATTAAACTGTTTGGTCAGATATTTATTCTCTATCCTACAACATAAAATTGAAAATGAATGAGTCAAGTTTAAACAATTTTAGTCTTCATAAATTGTGGCAAAAGTTTGACAAGCTGCACAGAATTACTTATTTACAAAAAATGAAATAGTAGTGGCATTTGGATTTGCACACTTTCCTTGGTATATTTTTGTTTGGGGTTCATTTCTTTCACTTTTTTGACCATTTTATTCTTTTTACCATTTGATTTTCTTTTAGGGTATACCCTCTTTACATTTTTTTAAATTTTTTTGATTTTTTGATTTTTCAAGAATATGGAACACCTTTGCACAAGAAAAAGGTTTGAACATATTGCATAGTTCAATCAAGACAATCATGAACAATGACACCTATTGGTATAGGAGTCTAACAGGGTCTAGGGAAGCTTTCCTGGGAAGAAGTGTATAATTTGATTGAAGTAGAAAAACCCATTGTAACAGAGGTAAAAGTGATAGTACCAGATGAAGACGATTTATATTTTGATTCTGAGACTCCTCTCAAAGAACTTGCAAATTCTTTTCTTCACAGAATTGCAGCTTAGATGAATATGTTCCCCTATTATGATGTAGTACAATGGGTGATAGAAAATATCACCATCACAAACAGAACCTTTGTCTCAGCTGTGGGAACAAGTTTTGGGTCTTTTAGAGCAGAAGATATCAAAGCAATGTACCATCTCCCAAATCCGCAAAAGGTCTACAACAAAGCTTTCATAGCAGATTTCGACGCAAGCAATAAATTTCAATCAGACCCTATTAAGGAGCGGAGACGAGCTTCGGAGAAACATAAAAATGAAGCATCAGGTATGTACTCTGTGGAGTCTCTTGCACCCCCATATTGCTATGCTGCTGCAATGATGTGTAGACTCTTTGGGAATGACAATTCTGCGAGGTTTTCAATTCAGATGGTACCTCTTATTCATGCTGCTATAAATTCTGAAATTATGGATTGGTTGGTTATCCTTTCTGACAAGATGGCTAATAGAATTCTGGAATATAGAAAGGATAAAGACACTGGAGATATAACTCCTTTTCATTTTTGTGCCTATATCTTAGATGCCCTATGTTTCAATTTAGAATTTCCTATTCTAGGTTGGAGATGGACTCCACAGGAACCTGTTCCGATCCATATTTATCATAAACTCTTGTGGAAGGTCCATTTTAAAAATCATGTATATAGGATTTGTCATGGTTTTTTGTTGCCTATCTATCAAGTCATTTTTAACCAGTTTCCTCCCCGGCTCTCTCAAAAAGCAAAGAATGATATATCCCTTATTGGAAATTGGTTTGGAGAAGAGATATTTACTTATATCAGAGTTTTTGGAAGCATTGTGGAACCCCATATCTTACCTCTATATGTCCCTAACAAACTCTTAGCCCAAGAAATTTCTTACCAGTTGACAGAAAGAGGGATGTCAAGATGTTTAAAGAATTCCAAGAAATTAATGTGGGCTACCTTCCCCTTTTCTGTGACCTGCACTGAAAACAGGTCAGAACCTGCGACTTGCCAATTTTTCAGTGACTTTTCTGCAATTTTTCTGGGTTTTGCTGCAGCTTCTGTCAGGGTCTTCCAGCCTCTGTCTCAGCCCGCTTTGACCAAGTTTTGATCTGTTTTTACTCATCTAAGTGGGAACCTATCCCCCTAGGGCTTTAGTACCCTCCACTTTTGGTGGAAGAGTTTTAGCTGTTTCAGTCGTCTGTTTTTCAGAGCTTCAACCTCCTTTTTTCCAGATCTGTTACCTCCCTTTCAGATCCATTGTAATCAGCTCTTCTACCTCTCAAATCACCTCCTGAAGATTTGTTTGGATCTACTTTTAGGGCCTCCTCCTTTCCCCCTCCGCTTTTTGCTGGTTACCTTCCTTTTTCCAGCCACCTTGCCTTTGTCTCTTGGCTGTGATCTGCACCTCTTTTCAGCAGCTTGATCCTTTAGATCCCTGTCCCTTTTGGCCCTAGATCTATTGGCCTCTTTTTATGTGTGTTTTGACTAGATTTTTGCCCTCTTTTAGAGTAGTTTTGGGAGACCCGCCTTTTTGGGATAGATTGATGCATGGTTAGTTGTTAAATGTTCTGTTATTTCAGCATTATATACTGTTCTTTGCAGATTTCTTTTCAGTTACTCAGCACACTTTTTCTTGCTCTCAAAATGAAAAGGGTTTTAAAAAATTAAAATTAACGCACACCACACACTGACCCTAAGTGAAGAAGCGCCTGGTTAGCACCACCTGGCAAAGACTCTAAAATCAATTATCACTGCACCTTGTCTGCCCTTGACCTTCTTGATTCTGTCCCTTTCTGCCCCTGTCGGTTTCCTTCTTCCTGTCATCATTGCGCCCCCTAGGCGCCTTTCCCGGAGACTTCTTGGCCTTCACCCTCAGTTTCCGGTTGATCGACCTGCTCCGCCCCGCCGTCGTCGAGCCAGTCCTCCTTCGAGTCCGCACTCCGACTCCTCTCCTGAGTCATCGGGTTCTCCTTCTCCTCCTGGTTCTCCCCCTGCCACATTCACTATGTCTGGTCCAGGGCCTAACGCTAGCGGTTCCCCCGGCCCTAATGTCGGCCCGACTACTAGCGGAACCGCCACAAGAACTACCCCGGCCACCCCCTTGCTGCCGTACATTGCAGGCCTCAGCCTCCCCGATTTCAATCAGTTGATCAATGACCCTATCCGCCACGATGTTGGTTGGCCTGCCATGCCAACCAAGCTCCCTTTCGACATCCCTAAGTTCGAAGGCCAAGCTGGAGAAGATCCAACCAATCATGTCCGATCTTTCCACATGTGGTGTTCCTCCAATTCCATTACCGATGACTCCATCCGTCTTCGTTTGTTCCAACACACGCTTACCGGCGAAGCTTCTAAATGGTATGTTGAACAAGCCACCTCTTCCCATACCACCTTTGCAACCCTTGCCCAAGCCTTTTTGTCTTATTTCCAGCTCCCTCTCCGACACGACACTGGCACGGAGCTCTTGACTTCCTTCAAGCAATCCTCTTCAACCCGCCTTTCTGCCCATGTTCAGGAATGGCGAAGAAGACGGAGGAGCTTATGTCGAGCCCCTCCCTTCGAAGATCGGGTTTATATGGACTGGTTCCTTCACACCCTCCCAGCTCCCATTGGCAAAGATGTCGCCTCCCATTTTCCTCAAACCGAAGAAGCCGCCCTCCAAATAGCCTTGAAATATGACCTGATCTACGCTCAATCTGGTTATGTTTATACCGTTCTTCCTGACCTCCCCAGGCCCAGTGGCACTCATGCCCCAGGGGCATCTCATTCCGCCGACGGTATCGTTGGAGCCCTTTCCCATCCGTACGCTCAACCTCCTATGGGCTATGGTCTCCCCGTGAGGCCAACACTCTTCCTCCCGTAGCATGTATCCGTGGATACAAGATGCCTCCTCCTTTTGCCCAACCTCCCTGCTTACCTCAATGTTTCCCAACCTAACCATTACCTTTATCCGCAGCCTGGTGCGCCAGCTCCTCCAGCATATGCGCTTCCATCTCCCTTGCCTCCTCCAAACCCGCAACAGCACTTACAGCCCCCTCCAGGGCAAGTATTTGCATAGCAGGGCGCGACTAATCCCCCTTCTTCTCAAAGAAGGCGGAGAGGCAACCCAAACCAATCTGCCCCTGGTACCCGTGGACCCAATCCTGGTGTTGACCCTAACACTGCCAACCAGCAACAGGGCACTCAGCCCAAGCCGGATAGGCCGCTTCGCACTAATAAACCTTGTTCGTGTTGCGGTGTTTATGGTAATTACACCCACGATTGTCCCCTCTTACCCCAGATGCGGTAGATGTGGGAGTCTCAAGCCACATTGCGCGGACAACACGCCTCCCCTCATGCTCCTCCTAATGTGGCCACTACCCAACCAGCTGTGTTTACTGATCCTTTCCCTCAACAAGGATTCGTGGCCACCCAACCGCCTGACAGCCAGGTTGCCACTCCCCCTTCCCTTTCTGGTTCCTCTGATTACCAAATCCTTATGATGCACTCCGATCCTTCCCCGACCGTCGACCTTCACCTTCAAACTCGGTCTCGCCAGTACCCCCAGCCTCCTGCTCAGTCTGCCTCCGAACCTCCTTCTTCAGGTTCTATAGAGCCTCTTTCGACACCGAATGGCCCCTTACATATCCCTCAACCCAAAATTGAGGTTCATACCAAGATTCCTAAGGGACCATTACGTCGAAACGCTGCTTCCGGTCGAGCTGCTCATTCGTATAGCATAGTAGATGATTTGGCGCAATCTCCTGCCGCCATTTCCACACTGGAACTCCTCTAGTCGTGCCCTTCCCAAAAGAAGGCTCTACTATCTGCCGTGGGTGCTGTAGATCCTGCTGATGACCAAATGATTGTTTTCGACGCCACTCAATCGGACCATCCTCCTCTCCCTCCTTCCATCGCCTTCCAAATCCCAGTCAAAATCTGGAACGCCAACGTTTCCCGGTGCATAATTGATGAGGGGGCATCCACCTGCGTGATGTCCGCTTCGGTTTGGAAGCAACTCAGATCCCCTGAGTTGGCCCCTTCCACGATCACCCTTCGAGCGTGGGACAACCATGCCTCCCAGCCCATTGGCCTATTTCATAATTTTCCTATCACCCTCGCTGGTAAGACTGTTTGCGTTGACGTCGAAGTCATCGATGCCCCGCTAGACTACAAAATTCTATTGGGGCGAAGCTACACCTATGCTATGTCTGCTGTCCCATCCGCAGTTTTCCGCAAGATGTCTTTCCCCCATAATGGAAAGATAGTCACCATTGACCAGTTGACATATCATGAGATAAAATCTCAGACCTCACCTGAGACGACCATCTCTTCTGTAGCCAACAAGCAAACCGTCGATTCCTTGACCAGTGTCTCCCCCGGCGTTTACAAAGATTCCTCCCTACTTGGAACTTTCCCTAACCTTCCCCCTCCTCTTATCACTGATCCCAACTTATCGAATGTTTGCATGATGCAATCGTCTCAGGCTGCCTGTAAGCGGCCTGCCTCGGCTAGTCAGCAACCTCCCCCTCGCCCTCTGCAACCCGCTCCTAGCCATTCATCTCAGCCAGCCGGACCTCCTCCTTCTGGCCCTCCCCCTACAGCTGGTATCCCTAAACCCCTTTATCCGCCTGGATCGGTTCCTCCTGGCCTTAACCATCTCGAAGCCGTCCCTCCTGGTCATTACCCTGCCAGGCAGATCCCTTTCCTGGCTCCCCCTCCCGGAGTATTTTCTGTCCCCGTCATGGCCACCCTCTCTCTCCCTAACTTGACCTTGGGCATACCGGTCTGGTACCTTGATTCCCCAGCCGCCACCCCTCCTGGTCATCCCAAACCCTACATGGCTTTGACATCGGTTCAACCGGTCCCCCTCGCTTCCTCCGTTGCCACTGTGCCCCCAGCACCTCCACAGGACCCTTCTCCTGTCGTGACGGCTCCCGGGAAGAAAGGAAAAGCCCGCAAGGGGGCACCCAAAGACAAGACCACCACGACTGAATCGGCCCCCCCTCCCCCCGCAAAGCCTTGTGCCTTGTGTGATGTCACCGGTCATGCCACCCATGCTTGTCCCGAGTTGCCCCGTATTCAGCCCATGGTTAAAGTTGCGTTCCCCGAGTCTACGGTTCCTGAAGCCTCCATTCCTTCTTTGTCCATAACCAAGAACCCCAAGACTCTCCACACCAACAAACCCTGTGCTTTGTGCGGCGTTCATGGTCAGAGATTGCTGAAAGATCCCCTTGACAAGCGAAGGATTCCCTTGCAACAAGTTGAAAATATAGAAATAGAACAAAAGAAAAAGGAAGACACAGCTAAAAAGACAGATAAAGAAGTGTCTACCAGCAAAGCTGATATGCATACTGAGAAGGAAAATACATCTGGTAAACTTGATGTTCAGATAGAAAAGGAGAATACAGTTAACAACGCTGATATGCAGTCTGAAGAAAGAAATATAGATGATAAACCCAATGATCAACTTGAGAAAGGAACAACCACGGAAAGAGTGGTAAATTTTGTTGAAATTATTTTTACTCTCCAATTGCTAAGGCAAGATGAGCAATTCGAACAGCAAATTGGAGGACTAAATAATCCTCAAGTTGATAGTTTGAATAATCAAGATATGGAGATTATCCCTGAACATACATTAGAAGAAATTGTGTTGAAAGTTGAAGAAATCCCTCCTTTGGATATCTTTTATAGTCATAAGCATAGGGATGTCATCAGGAAACAAAGGTGTTACACCATTTTTTGGTCATCTAACCTATTATCATTAGATGGACCAAAGTACACCATGTAAGACCAATTTTACCCTAAGTACAATTGCCTTCACTATGTTAAAACAGGAAACCCCAAAAGGAAATATTAAACAAACCTATATTTGTTTGATTTTCCTCATGGAATAATTAATTAAACCATAATTTAATTATTATTCCCAGTCATGTTTAACCCAAAACCAAAGAAATTAATTAGATAAACCTTTATTTATCTTATCATTTTCTAGGAATAATTATTTAAACCTTATTTAGATAATATTCTTTGTTAAATATGACCAAATCACCCACAAATAATTAAATAAATCACTATTTATTTAATTATCTTTCAACCACTTCCTTAAATAATTAAATAAATCATTATTTATTTGATTATCTTCTAACTGCTTCCTTAAAAAGATAAATAAATCATTTATTTATTTATTTTTAACAAATTAAGGGATTTGACCCAAGTCAAATACCTTTTCCTCCAACAAATATAATAAAATATTCCATAAAAAGTGGATCTAGATCTGGTTAACCCATGCACCAAGATCTAGAATGACCCAATATTTTGTTATAAATAGGAGGTTTTTTCCTACCATTCTTCACCTTTTGTTGCCTATTAGATCACTCTAGATCTATACACTTGGTCACCATTTTTTGCCATTTGCTGTGTGAGCTCCCTTTGAGTTCCATTCTTTGTGTGGGTTTTCTACACCAACAAGAGAGAGAGATTTTAGATCTGAAGTGCTGAGGACTTCCAAGAATCCATCCCACTGAGGAGAATTGGATACGCCTTCTTGTTTTCCTCCCAGGTGCTTGATTAATACAAAAATTCTTTCAAAAATTGTTCTTGTCTTGTCTATTGGTATATGGAGCAAACCCTTATTTTTTCTGCTTAATGTCTTTCCATGCATAGATCTAGTTTTTGCAGCTCCTTTATGTTCAACCAACCGCAGATCTGAAGATATTGGCAGCCACTTTTGTTGTTAGGGCTATTAGTTATGCGTAGCTAAAGTGGTCCTTTTTCGTACACTTCGACAAAGGATTCATACTAACAAAAGGAAAAGAAGGAGGACATATCAAGAATCACTCTCATCCCCACAGGTTGAATTCATGAATATTTTCTGGAAGAATATTGAGGTAGATCCTTCAGAGGATCTTACTAAATTATCACAATATGCAGGTGCTTACAGTGCAGCCACTATAGATAAAGCTGCCGAAGTCAATCAAATGATCAAACAAAAAGACTCAGAGATAGCAATGCTAGAGGAAAAGACATCAGATGATCAGCAAAAGATAATACAGTTGGAACAACAGTTAGCAGAATAAAAACTCAAAGCCAAACAGCTGGAAGAACAACTTAGTGTGGAATAGAAAAATCTTGATCAAAAAGATTTGAATAAGCAACAACAGTTGTCCCAAGAGGTGTCCAAGTTACAAACCTTGCTGCAAAATGAGAAAAATTCCAAATCAGAGCAAGGAAAAATATTTCAAGAAAGATTGGATAAATTTAAGGATTATCCTAAAATTGACCAATTTAAAACTGAAGCTCTGGAAACAAATAAGCTATTGTCTCAATAGTTAGATGATCTCTATCAAAAGATTGCACAATCAGAGCCTTTATGTGAAATAACATATTCCTTTATTGATGGATCAGTCAGCCTCAGACTTGAATTTGAGAATGCAGATGACAAGATATTAGAGTTTCTTTCATGGAAAAAATCAGAAGAAGGAAAGAATGCAAATCTTCCCAGGATCGAAGAAAGACATAAAGAAATTTTATTTGCTGAATGGGAAAAACAGTTGATTAAAGAAGAACAAGCTACATCAAGGGCCAGAGCTATGATGAAAAATCTCACACAATTAGTTAATGATAGCTTATATGCTATTAATTTAATTTCAGATTGTATTCTAGGTAAATTACCAAAGGTGAAAGAAGCTGATACCAGGTGGAAGTAGGAATTAATCAACAAGAATAAAAAAATCAACAAAATTAAGGATATTACATGGGATGTCATGTGGACATACTTAATTAAACCACACAGTCAACAAATGACAATCAAATTCCTTTCAAATGCCATCAATTGCATCATTCCAGAGTTATCCAATGCCACGTACACTGGTCAGTTGCATTCGAGGCTGAGTCATCCAACCGAGGTCAAGGATATGCTCAAAATCTGCCATCTCAGCACATTTAATACAGGAGAAAATCAATGAATTTGTTTTATTTTGATATCGCAAGTCTTTTTCAGGACCTCCGATGATAGTTTCTAGGATAAGTTATAGATAATCTATTTTGTTAATTTCCTATTTAAACCCCTTTCATGCATTTAGAAAGGGGTCCTGAATTTGTAATAATTTTGACTTGGATGATACATTTCTGTACTCCATTGATTATTTTATTTTTATAAAGGATCACATCCTATGATTTATGGCGAATTATCTTTAAGAATTGCATTTCTTTACCTTGGAGGTTGTTTTAAGTTAAAGCACAGGATTTGGATATTGAATTGCATCAAGAAAATATCTCAATGAATCTGGTATTTCTATCGATTTATCGATTTACTATTATTTTCTTATGTTATGAAGTATTCTCTTTAAAATTTTCTATCATTTATATATGCTTGTTTTCTCAAATATTTCTTTATCATATCATTTCTGAAGATATAGAATTATTCATCTATCATAGTATATGAAAATTATATATAGAATTATGAATGCGATGTGTTATTCTAAATCTGTTTAATTTCTTAAATAGAGTTATCATTACATGATATTGCATCTTTCTGTTGAATAATAATACATTTTCATGGTTATTTGTTTAACTGAAACAATCTCAAAAGTCGTATTCATACTTAATGCCCGGGTTAATTTTAGAATTATCTGCAAGTTATAGTTTAAGTTAGATAGATTATTTTAGTCAGTCAGTTCCATTATTCACCTACACAAAAAATCCATTATCCATCCATTCACTATTAGGAAACTGCTCCTATAAATCCAGTCAGAGCCACCACACCAAATGGAAAAGGAGCTGTCCTAAGGTCCCGACCGGGTGGTTTTCCCCCAATGTTTGAAGCAACAATTTTCGAGGCTTCAACATTTTTGGCACTAGAAGGAGGGCCTTCACTATGAATGGCAAGAAAATCCGAATCTACAGGCCATTATAAGAGCAATTCACCCTTATCACCTTCCTCAATTTCCTCTACATATCAAATCACTAGGGAAGAAATTGAGAAGAACATCCATACACCCACTACCAAAGCTTTAGATTTGTCAGACAATCAACGTCCTAAAACCCCTAAAATAAAAGCTTTACTTCATAAACTCCAAGGGTTCTCATTATCATTAGAAGAGTCTGAAATATCTGAAGGTAGTGTTACTTCACAATTTGTTTCTTCTAGACCTCTCACTAGGTCACAAATTGAAAAACTTGGTATTCCTCCAAAGGAATTTCCTTTACATAGTAGAGTTAAGACTAGAAAAATATCCTCGGCATCAAGTAGTGATATCATCTCTTCATCGCAAACTCACTCATCTACTTCCCAGACTCAAACCTAGAAGAGCATAGTCATTCCAACAACCTCTACTCAAACACCAGTTGTCTCTTCAAGTCCCTCAATTGTTATCCCAACAATGGCACAAAGACCATGGACTAGTCTAGGAGTCGATGCAATAGCTGAACCTTTACATGATTTACTAGACCATCCTGAAAAATGACTGCCAAAATTTAGTCCTGACCTTAACAGACAAGCTGAAGAACACATCAATAACTTTATGCTTGCTATAAATTTAAATGTAGTAGAAAATGAAGATGTTGTGGTCAGGTTATTTCCCTATACTTTACAAGGGGCAACAGGATCCTAGTATTTTTCATTACCTTCAGGATCTATTACAAGTTGGGATATTTTCCAAGAACATTTCTTAACCAAATTTGGAGATGACAGATCAATAGTGACTTTAATAAATGATCTCTCCAATTTGAGAGCAAAACCCAAAGAACCCATTAAAGATTTTAATTACTGATTCAACAAACTTTTGAATAAAATCCCTACAACCTCAAAACCTAGTGAGAAAGTTAGAAGTGAATGGTATATAACAGCTTTACCCTCAAATATAGAATTTTTTGTTGATAGAACTGCTAAACCTACTTTGGCTAAAAACATGAAAGAAGCAATTGCAGTTGAAAGACGGATTATTGCTTTGGATAAGAAGAGTGCCATTGAAGATAGGAAATCCAAAAAGGTCAAATTTGAAGATGATTTCAAGAAGAAGACACCCAGGGATCCTTATGACATGGAAGGGTTACAGAAATTTCTCAAAAATATGTCTAATGAGATGGTTGAGATTAAAAATCAAGTGGCAGAGACTTCTACCAAAAGGCCATTCAGAAATTTCAAAAGAAATCAAACTAATGAATCAAAACCACCCAATTCAATCTCTAACACAGAGTCAGATCTAGAAGAAGACGAAGAAGATGATGCACTTCCATTATTGGAAGAAGATGAAGAAGAAGAAATATTTGAATTACATGGGATGTGGGATTTCATTCTTCCTAATTCAGACAGTGAAAAGGAACAAGAAGCCATGCTAGTAAGTACAAGAAGTAAATCTACAGCAGAACCTGTCCAAACAGTTCCCAAGAAGAAAAGTTCAACTTCGACTACTAAAGATAAATCGCTTGTAAAGAAAACTTCTTCTTTATCGACTCAAAATCAACCATCATCTTCGAATCCTCCTACAACAACATCCAAAACTTTGGTGGGCTCAGATCCTATGGATTATAACATTGTTGAAGACATGAAGAAAACCAGAGCGAATATCTCTCTATATGAACTCAACAAACTTAAACGTCAACAGAAGCTGTTATTGAAAGAATTAAATGCAACACCTATTACTCCTCCACCAAGTGGTGTAGTTGCCAAAGCAACCAAAGGATCAGGTAAGCCACCAGATAAAGTAGATGCTATTGGTGTCCCGTGTTTTGATAGTTTGGAAAATCAAAAGACAAGGCAACATCAGGACCAATCTTTAGAGTCCCGGGATCTAGTCCTCCTATTCTTAGAGAGGGATCTCTTGAATGTTTTTTTGCAAAGGTTTATCTTGTGTGCTTAGAGTATGGATTTTAGACTAGTTATTAAGTGCAGGTGTTTTTTTGTTTTTTTGGTTGGATTGATACAGTAGAACATGAAAGGTCTAGAAAAGATATATAGAATGGAGGAACATCTGGTTCATTGGGAAATGGAGTCAAAAAGAGGTCATAACATACTTATCAATGGATATGGGATATCAGAGGGCAAATCTAACTTGGCCACATGATCCTTTGGTTTTTGGAATGAGATGGACATCAATGATTTGAAAAGAGAAGTTTAATTCTCAACAAAGGGAATTTGAAAACATAATTTGAACAATAAAGAGCTTTTTGATAGACAGGGCTAACCATGAATTCTACAAATCACACCGTTAAGCAAACAATGATTTCAAAAAATGAAATCTAAGATTCTGGGAACACCCTATTTCCTCAAATATTTTATTTCAAATGACTTAGAAAACATAAAAGATTCACTGATAACTGCAGTCATAGAAGAGGGAACACCTAACACATCTATGATTACAACTATAAAGACCTTTAGGAAAACTGTTTAAGTAAGGACAAAGGGCAAGATCAGAACAGACCTCCTTGACTCACTGTAAATAGAAAACTACAAAGGGAGACTTCCATAACAGTTTTAAAGTGGTAGCAGACAAGTAGGGAGAACCATAAATCATGCTGAAACCAACTATTCAAACTATTAAGGAAATAAACAAGAATGAAGACTAAAGAGAGAGATTAAAGACTCTAAAATACTTCAGCAGAAGAAAACATGAAACAGTGAAGGATGAATAGGTCTAAGGTGCTTCCAGGAGTCGTTTCTTAGCCTAAAACTTTCAACCTACTGTAGTAAGAAATCATGGAACATAATGAAAATAGGAGAAAACATTAAACATATTAGAATACTTCACCAACAACCAAGCTCATGGATCCAATGATAGAGCCTTCATAGTAACAAGCATGCAACAACATCATCAGGGCGTCCAAGACTTCAACTTCTTCTTCAACTTCAACGAACTATGTATTATTTCAGAGAGTTCCAATATTACAGCTAGTGATCAACCAATGATTTCTCATCTTCTACAGTAGTATTTATAGAAGAATGAGGAGGTGAGATATCATAAAATGTCTCTCAGGACAATTATGTTGAATATTGCAACAAGAAACAGTGAAGGAGGCATCCTGAAACATCTTTCCTGAGCCTAGTTGGAAAGTGATCACCAAAACTAGGTGGGGGCCACACAGTTGATTTTTGTCGCAAAGTCTATTTTTAGACTATGCCTATTTTTAGACATATGGAGCATATTCTATAAGTTTCGGGATGCTATTTATGGATGGTTGGTCAAGTTGGAAAAATAGATGGATTTATATTTTTAGACATATTGGGCGGAATCTATTTTTAGATTTCCAGTCTAAAAATAGATATGTCGAATATTATTAGCTCTTAATAATATTTGGACTCTAAACATTATCTTATTCTCTTGGAGCACTTCAGTTAAGTGCACAGATGTGGCACAGGAGTTGACAGAAGGAATTATGATATTCCTTAGGGTTAAGTGGAGCTATTGCATGGATAATTCAGTTAGAACTCATGTGACAGAGTTTGGTGGAGTTGATTGAGGAAGTTAATGGAGTTGTGATCAGTTTAACTAATGTAAACATAGTTGAACTAGTTGTATTTAGTCTAACTGATTAATACACTAGTGAAGAGTGGTGTGATTTAATTATTAATTAATTCACTAAATAATAACTCATTAATCAACTAAAGAATACATCAGTTAACTTCAATGCATGGACAATTTCAATGGAGACCAGTGCAGAGATAGGTAAAAGGGCAAGTGTGACTATCAGTTGTGACTATAAGTGATGCATGGTTTGCATCCAAAACTTAGTAGAGATGCCTATAAATACTGCATGATCAAGGCTGGGGTAATTCAATTCTCATCAAGAGGCATTCTTCAGTAGGGATTCCGCAGTAGAGGCAGGCTAAAGGCTGGCAAAGATCGGTGCATGGGATTTGCAAGATCGGGCATGATTAGTGTGTAGCAAGTGGAGATTATACTGAGAGCTTGTGAGGAGCTTTGTATGATGATTGTTACATGATCTCTATGACATATATAATATACATATAGTTGGGGGTTTTCAGCTTTAATCTTTCCCATTACATACTGTGTTCATATGTGTGAATTTTTATGGCTTTAATGTGTGCATGCAATTGATTTTATTTCCACATGTGATGATCAATGGTAGAAGAGATTATGTATTGTGCATGAAGATAAAATAGTGTGTGATCAGGAGAATCTCAGTGGATAACATATCAGTTATTCAAATTTCTACATGGTATCATAGTGATATTGATCATTGGAGCAATTGAAAAACATTGAAGCGGTTGAGTTTTTGTATTCAAGCGACCAGAGGAAGTTGGCGCTCAAGGATAAACTCAGGAAAATAAAAATGGAGAAGAATGACACTATTCCGGTATACTTGACAAAGTTTTTCCACTGCAGGGATGAGCTTGGGAGTGTAGGAGTTAGTGTGGATGAGGAAGGACAAGTCAAGAAGGTTGGGATTCGAGCAAAGAATCTCTACAGACTTGAAGTAGATGGGATGTCTACGGAGCTTCCTATTGTTGGGAAGTGCGAGAAAGACATGCAATTGATGCTTGAGAGGGAGCAAGTTTTGCATGCAGGTAAGAGTGAACCTCGGGATGTGGAGCAGCCACAAGATGAGGATCATGGAGTGGGAGCAACCACTCATGCAGAGAAATTTCGTGCTAGATGGGCAGAGGGAGTGCATGCAGCTATACCACCAGGTGAGAGGTGGGGCGACATGCATGAATAATCCCAAGAGGAGATTTCTGGGCAGGATTCATGAGATGGTGTGGATCTCATGAATTGAACCTGGCTACGAGGTGCCCACAACGCAGCAGTAGCATGATCAGTTGGATTGATGCAGGCAGATCAAAGTGACAGTGTCGGATACTGGAGCACGGATCAGAGTTGACAGCAAGTGCAAAGTGCATGGGTGCAAGAGTTCAACAGCGCAGTGGTTCCTGATGACATGTGCAGTTGGCCAAGCAGAAGTCTAAGACTTTGATGATAGATGCTAGATGCATCAAGACTGATTGAGTTTTTTGGAGCCTATTCAGTTTCAGAGGAGTTGCAGAGCAGATGCATGGAGTTGCATGGCGCTTGTGAAGGTTGCAGGGCGAATGCATGGAGTTGCATGTCGCATGCAAAGACAGTCCTTTCTTGTTGAGAGGGAGTGTTGAAGATTGCAACAAGAAACAGTGAAGGAGGCATCCTGAAACATCTTTCTTGATCCTAGTTGGAAAGTGATCACCAAAACTAGGTGGGGGCCACACAGGTGATTTTTGTCGCAAAGTCTATTTTTAGACTATGTCTATTTTTAGACATATGGAGCATATTCTATAAGTTGCGGGATGCTATTTATGGATGGTTGGTCAAGTTGGAAAATATATGGATTTCTATTTTTAGACATATTGGGCGGAATCTATTTTTAGATTGCCAGTCTAAAAATAGATATGTCGAATATTATTAGCTCTTAATAATATTTGGACTCTAAACATTATCTTATTCTCTTGGAGCACTTCAGTTAAGTGCATAGATGTGGCACAAGAGCTAACAGAAGGAATTACGCTATTCCTTAGGGTTAAGTGGAGCTATTGCAGGGATACTTCAGTCAGAACCCATGTGACAGAGTTTGGTGGAGTTGATTGAGGAAGTTAATGGAGTTGTGATCAGTTTAACTAATCTAAACATAGTTGAACTAGTTGTATTTAGTCTAACTGATTAATACACTAGTGAAGAGTGGTGTGAGTTAATTACTAATTAATTCACTAAATAATAACTCATTAATCAATTAAAGAATACATCAGTTAACTTCAATGCATGGACAGTTTCAGTGAAGACCAGTGCAGAGATAGGTAAAAGGGCAAGTGTGACTATCCGTTGTGACTATAAGTGATGCATGGTTTGCATCCAACACTTAGTAGAGATGCCTATAAAGACTGCGTGAGCAAGGCTGGGGTAATTCAATTCTCATCAAGAGGCATTCTTCAGTAGGGATTCCGCAGTAGAGGTAGGCTAAAGGCTGGCAAAGATCGGTGCGTGGGATTTGCAAGATCGGGCATGATTAGTGTGTAGCAAGTGGAGATTATACTGAGAGATTCTGTGGAGATTTGTATGATGATTGTTACATGATCTCTATGAAATATATAATATACAGATAGTTGGGGGTTTTCAGCTTTAAGCTTTCCCATTACATACTGTGTTCATATGTGTGAATTTTTATGGTTTTAATGTGTGCATGCAATTGATTTTATTTCCGCATGTGATGATCAATGGTAGAAGAGATTCTATATTGTGCATGAAGATAAAATAGTGTGTGAACAGGAGAATCTTGGTGGATAACATATCAGTTATTCAAATTTCTACAAATTAATACAGATTAATGAATTCTCGGCCTTTGAGGGGCTTGATGGAGAAGTTTACAGGTGTGTTACTGTATTAACTGATTTACATTTATGAATAAAGCTCGGTGGGAGCTTTTGTTGACCTTTGAGGCTCTGTTTTATATTAAAGTAACTCTGCTGATATTTTGTGCATTAAATCCCCTGGGAGAATTAACGCTCTAGCTATGCTGAGGCAAATATCTTTGTTTGATCAATAACTTCAGCCTTTTCTTGTATGCTTGTGGTTACAGGTGGCACTGTGGTAGCTGGGAGGAATCAATTTGCCTCGGATGTGGCAGTGGAGGCCTTTCTGTCTGATAAAACACTTATGTTTTTCTTTTAACTGTGTTTTAATAACACAATGTCTTGTTGATGTGCAAGTTGCGCAAGGCTCGTATGGCATCAATGCCTATGAAGTATTGACGAGACGTGGAGTAGAGCCTTTTTAGTCCTTTTCCCTTTGATAACCAAAAGGCTAGAGGATCGTCACCCTCGGCTTTATTTTCCTTCATATTATGGGAAAAACCTTCAAAACCTACAAAATAAACAAAACATTATGAAATCTTGTTTTTTTTGGGAAATACTGCTTCAGAGGGCGTGGGGAGGAGCGTAGCCATTGGATGGTAGCATCCGACGGTGGAGATCTGCATATAATAGTTGAAAGGAGAGCGATGGGAAGTAAATGCGGGAATGATCTGGGACCGTCCGATCTAGACGTGGACGGTCCAGATCCAATCGGAGGATCGCAATCGGGGGCAAAAATTAAATGGCGCCGATTGTATAGGGAAACGCTGATGCGATTGAGCACTGGTCGTCGATCTGAGGATCAGATCGACGGTGGGGAGTGAATCGGAGGGTTTCAAAAGGCGAAGGAAGGGTTACTGATCGGAGCAAATTAGGGCCGTTAGATGAGATCAAATGGATGGTCCGGATGCAATCGGAGTCATTCAGTCGGCGAGGAAAGAAATTGCAAAACGCTGAAAAACTGCGATGCGATGTAATGCAGGCCGTTGGATCAGCTTACGATCAATGATGGGGATCAGTTTTAAAGTGAACCAGCGAAAACCCTTTATGATATACAAAACCCAAAAATTTTAATAAAACAAAGGTTTTGGCATGGGTGGGGTATACATATAATATGGCTAGGCACCCGTCTGTGGGGCATTTAGATGTATGGAATGTAGTATGCCCGGGGTGTTATATAACAAAGGGCCAATCAAAATCGGAGCCTTGGGCTTGGGATTTTCAATCTAACCATCGAAATTTTCCAATGCAATAAGCGCCTTGGGACTTTAACTCTCGGTCCCGGGCACAGGCTATATGGAATGAAAAGCGGTGGGGGCAGAGTTATAATAAAGGGACTCAATCACATCGGAACTTTTGATGCGGTCTTTCAATCAACCCATTGTGGATTTCTCCGATGCAATTGCGCTTCGGGTCTTTTTGATCTAACCATTTTTATTTAAAAATAGTTTTATGGGCGTGTTAGACCAAAACTTTGGATAAGTGGGTTTTATGACTTAACAAAGGAAAAAATCAATCGGGCAGGGTTTATTCATTTAGTTTGAGCGCCCGATTGCGGGCCTCTGGTTTTGTGAAGTGGCAAAAGGATCGGGGCTCATCTATAATAGAGCTAATTGCATCGGAGGATTTTGTGAAAGCCAAAGACTTGCGCTCGTTGATTACTTCTGATGCGATAAGCGCCTGATGAGCATAGCGCCTGGTTCCAGGGCATGGGCACATGGAGGGGAAGTGGTTTTAAGACTTAGCCCAAGGGGGCTTAAGCCTTTATGCAAAAATATGTATTTTTCATGAAATTTTCAAGTTTTTTCAATGGATTTGGGGGTTTCGGTATAGTTTAAAAATGAGTTTTAAACTATGTAAAAATGATTTTCATGAATGGAAGAAGGGGTGTCATGAAAATAGAAGGATTTTATGAGAGTGAAAGGGGTAAAAAATGAGGTTAGTCTTGTGGTGGAGGGAAAGGAAAAATGGCCTTTGCAGTAGTATTTTCTCTTGGGAAACAATAGGATTCCAGAGTATGGAATGGAAATAGCAGTGAAGACTTGGAAAGAGGAGAAGATGTCTTCAAAAGTATTCAAGAGATAACACTTTTTAGTAATAAAATTTTGTTCCTTGAAGGCTCCGAAAGGGTTTTAGCCACCATTTGATATGAAAATTTTTATAGGTGGCTAACAGTGGCTCCACTTGGGGATGGTGCCTTCTTGAAGGCATCAAGAACTTCAGACTTGCATTCTCTAGGAGGCTGGTCAGTGCCTGATCCATTGGGCTGCCTTTCTTTGATTGAATGATCTTCTTTGCTCTGCAACATGTTAGCAGCCATGAAAAACAATGGATATTTCATCAACTCAAGCTTTCTACCTACCCAATATTACTGATCTAACATTTTTTCTTCATTAGAGTGCACTTGGATTAACAAACTCTCTTACAAAATTTTATTCTTTTGAAAGAAAGAAACTAATATAATTCTACTCCTTATTTCTCCCTGAACTTATATTAAATAGTTGAGTTCAGATGCTTCTCTACTTATTCTACTGTCCGTTGGGATTAAACTTTCCAGCAAACTTTATTTTCTAAATTCTACAACAGAAATTCAAAAGCATTCAAGACAGGATTGAAAAGTCTAACTTGATGCTGGTCTATGGCATAAAAACAAGCTGCACATAGACATTATTTTGCACAAAATTTAAAAAAAAAATGGAAGGCTTGAGATCTGAGATTTTAAAACATTTCCTTCCTCTTTTCTACAGCTTTGTTTTGACCTTTTCTTGAGTTGTCTTTCCTTTGTTAACTGGTTCAAATTTTGAGCATGTTTGAACCTTTAATTTCTATCCTAAACTATCTACTGATAAGCCAAGATTAAACAGTTTGGCTAATCGAATTCACTATCCTATCAGCAGAAAATTTAAAGCTAATTAGTCAAGATTAGGTTGTTTGACTAACTAGAAGTGTGTTCTTTAGGAGTGGCATTTAAGCTTGCACACTTTCATATTTGTTTCTCGTTTTTGGTATGGGGCTATACCTTTCTTGTTTTCACAATCTACCCTCTTTTCTCTTTCTTTTCTTTGTTTTTGTATTTTTGATTTTTTATAACTTTGAATGCAATGGTGGATGAGATATTTACAATGAAAAATAAAATGCTTTAAACTCAAGAATCTTGGCAGAAGTAATGCTTTACCATCCTGCCATTGACAGGACCCCCATATAAGTCTTCTCCATTCAATTCTTTCAGGAAAAATGCTTTGTGACCCCTCTCAGCATGAATAATATAGGGCCCTTTCCACAAGTTCTCAAACTTGCCATGTTTTCCCTTCTCTTCTCTTCTTGAATCCCATTTAAGAATGATTCAAGAACAACATTTCCAATTTGGAAATTGTTTTCCTTAGTCCTCTTATCAAATAAATTCTTCATATTTTCTTGGACTAACTGTGTTCTTTCATAAAATTCTTCTCTGGTCTACTGTAAATGGATGGTTTGATTGATTCTCCTCTGCATATCATTCTCTTCAACCTGCAATTCTTGAAGGAGATTCATGACTGGCACTCCCAACGAGGTGGGAAAAACTGCGTCCAAGCCATAAACTAGCTGATAGGGGGACATATTTATTGATTTCTTTGTAGTTAACCTATCAACCCATAAGGCATGAACCGGTTTACTGTGCCATGATTTCTGATTTTGTTCCAACAACTTTTTAATGAATTGATGAGGCTCTTGTTGGAAGATTCAGCTAATCCATTTCCTTGGGGATAGTAAGCAGTGGAATGGCCCAAGGTTATGTGGTATTTGTAACAGAAGTCAACCATCTTTTTAGATTTAAAAGCAGCAGCATTGTCTTTTATGATTTTTCGGGGAAAACCAAATCTGGATAGGATATTAGTTTCAAGAAACTTGATAATGACTGAGTCAATGGCATTTTTGGAGGATATATCTTCTATCCACTTGGTAAAGAAGTCAGTGGCCATGAGGATCCACTTATGTTGAGTTGAGGAGGATGGGTGGATTTCCCCAATGAAGTCCAGCCCCCATTGTTGAAAAGGTGCCTCAACTCTGATAGGATGTAAGGGTAAGGGAAGGATTTTTCTCTTGCCATCAAAGATTTGACACTTATGGCAAGACATGACCAACTTCTGAGTGTCTGGGAAAAGGGTAGGCCAATAGTAACCTGATCTAAGAATTTTGTTTGTTGTGGCCTTCCAGTAGAGGTGTCCTCCACATTCTCCGTCATGCAACTCATGCATGATTTTCCCTGCATCATCTTCAAGTAAACATTTAAGCAAAATTCCAACAGCATTTTTCCAATATAATACCCCATCTAGGATGCAAAAACTCAAAGCCTTTTTTTTCAAGAATCTAGCTTTAGTTTTAGACAAAGAAGGAGGGGCATTTAAATATAAAAGCACATAAATAATGTAAGCATACCAAGGAGAATTCAGAAATGTTCCTTCAATAAAAGGAGTAGTAAATTCTTCTATTTCTTCCAACACATCTACCATATTCATGTCTAGCGCTTGGAAGTTAGACTCAGCCATAAGTTTTGCTAATCCTTGCTCTTTAACTAGTTTGGTGGGCCTGATTTCTAAGTCATTCAAGAAGAGTTGCAATCCATTTTCCCCTTTTTCCATCAGGGTCTTGAATTAGGATGTCCTTGAAAATAGTATGTGGAACAAAAGCAATTATGTGAGAGTGTAAAATATAGACCCTAAATTCCTTTAAAGCTTTCACTAATGCTAAGGCTTGCTTCTCCATGATATTATATTTGACAACAACATCTCTTAAGGCCCTACTAAAGAAAGATATTGGTTGTTCCTACCCCAAATCATTCTTTTGAAGTAAAACTGCAGCTATTGTATGTTCGGACGCAAAATAAAAGATGTAAAAGTCTTTGGTAAAATCTGGACTAATTAGGACTGGTGTTTGAGTAAGAGCTTGTTTGACCAGTTCGAATGATTGTTTCGCTGGTAAAGTCCATTTTACATCGACATTTTTCTTAAGCATGTTTGTAATGTTTTTTAATAGCTCAGCAAGATTAGGAATAAACCTCCTTAGAAAATTAATCTTTCCAATGAAAGATTGCAATTCTTTGAGGCTTCTTGGATGGCTGATTTGCAATATGCCATCTATCCTTGTAGGGTCTATTTTGATTCCATCTTCCGAAATTATATGGCCAAGAAGTTTACCTTCTTGGAGACCAAAGAGTGTCTTCTTGGGATTCAATGACAAGCCAAATTTCCTACATTTCTCAAAAACTTTTCTTAGGTGAATCAAATGTTCTTCATCGGTTTTTGAGAAAATGGTTATGTCATCAAGGTAAATGATTATGAAATAGCCAATATCTTTAGAGAAGGCTATGTTCATGGCCCTTTGGAAAGTGGCCATTGCATTCATTAATCTGAAAGGCATTTTGACATACGTAAAGGTGCCCCAAGGTGTGGTAAAAGCAGTTTTGATTTGATCACTTGGGAGCACTAACACCTGGTTGTAACCCGAGAACCCATCTAAGAGGGAAATCCTTCTTGACCCAAATACCCTTTGAAGTATATGGTCCATATTGGGTAAGGGGTACTTGTCTTTTAAAGAGGCTCTATTTAAATTTCTGAAGTCAATACAGAGCCTGATTTCCCCTGTTTTATTTCTAACAGATTCTAAGTTTGATACCCACTCTGAAAATCTAATGGGTACTATGATTCCAGCATCATGCATTTTTTCAATTTCTGCCTTAACTAAAGGTAGTAAGAGAGGATTTATTCTCCTTATTTTTTGTTTAAAAGGCTTTTGATTTTCCTTCAGGGGAATCTTGTGCTAGATGATGCTGGTATCTAAAGATTTCAGGTCTTTGTATCCCCAAGCAAAAACATCTTTAAACTCTTTGAACAGCTCTATGTATTGCGATTTTATGTGAGCTGGGAGAGTGCTGGATAGTTTGACCATTTTGGGTTCTGCTAGACTGCCTATGTTATGCTCTTCCACGTTGGTTTCCACAGGCTCCATTCTCGGTTCTTTGGCTACATCGTTAAAATCGAAAAGGTGTTCTAAAGGTGTGAGACCTCTTGGAATTTGGTCATTTTTGCATTGTAAAAATTCCAAGTCTTCTTGGTCTGCATTATCAATTATCTCTGCTTCAAAAGGATTCTCATAATGATTTATATCAGCAGAAAATGTCATTTCAACTCCTGGGATTTGTTCAATATAAAAACAGTTTTCTTTATGGCTGGTTTCTGATATTGGTATGCTGAAATCGTTTTCTGATTTCAAGAAATCATCTATGTGTTTGTTAGATTCAAAAACTTGCTAGTGATCCTTGTTATCAAGCACAACAGGCCCGTGCTTTACCTTCACACTGAGTTGTTCATTTATCTCGGGTATTTGGTAGTTGCTGGCATTGAAGGCGAGTTCATTTGCTAGATGATTCAATGCTCTAGGGATGAAAATGAGTTCATATTTTTCGAAGGTTTTCAATAAATCAAGGGCCGCGTTCTGATATTCCCTAAGCCTTGGATTTATAGCTGAGTATTCTCCTTTGATTTGTTTTATGATAAGTTCAGAATCCCCTAAGATGGATATCTTTTGGGCTTCTAACTGTTTAAGAAATTGTAAGCCTAGGAGAAGGGCTTCATGCTCAACGATATTGTTAGTGCATGGGAAATCCAATTTGTATGAAAAACTTTGATTCGTATTTTGAATCCAAAAACCTGCCCCTGCACTTGTTTTGTTACAGGATCCATCAAAGTTTATTGTCCAAAGTATATTTGCCTCATTTTCAGCTTCTTGTTGCTGTTGATTGTCAATGTTTTGAATTTGATTGAAGGGAAGATTTGATTGTTCTGGTGAACTGACTGGGTACATGTTTTCCTTATTTGGTTGGGTGATTTCATCTTCGTTACATAAGATAAAGAAATCTAAACTTGATTGAATAGAATAGATTGGAGTGTTGTTTGGTTTGTCTATGTTGCTCACCATGTACTTCATGTGAGATTCCCTGTATAGTCTTCTGTTTTGGTTGAAAATAGGGATGGTGGCATAAGACATGTCCATTTAAAGGCTCCCCTGAAGTTTGGCTCCCCAAGATCTTGATAAGAGCATGCCATACTTAGGGGGAATGTCAGCTACAACTATATCCATTACTAGACTCTTAGCAGGGATTTGAGCTAAATTAACACATAAATCTTTGATTAAACCCAAACATTTGACTCTACTTGAGTCAAAGGAATACAAATCTTTGTATGGTTTAGTAATCTCTAAGCCTAAGCTTTCCATTACTACCTTAGGTATTAGATTGTGTGAAGCTCCTGAATCTAACATGGCATTGTGTAAAATTTTCTCGTGTATGTTCAAGCTAACATAGAAGGGAGGGACAACCCTTTCTTGGTATTTTCCTTCCACTTCAGGACCAAACAAAAAATCAGGTTTATCATCTGTCAAGTTCAAGGTGTCGGTATCACTTCCTAAGTTCAACACTTTCAAAGCTTGGTTTTTGTACACTTCTTGGGTTACTAGTTCAGCTAGGGGAATGGCAATTTTTATCTTAGCAATATCTCCCTCAAGGCTGAAAGGAAAAATTGACTTGGTGATATTTACGTCTGTTTTTTCAATTGAATTTCTTTCAGCAAGTTTGATTTGCTGAACCTTGTTTGGGCTGGTAATTGGGATAGTTTTATTAGGACCACTAGCTGAAGTGATAGGGGTGCTCTGTTCAACATTTGGATGGACACTTTTGTCTTTGTTTAAGTTTGGTTTCTTGGCCAAAATGTTGGTTTTCTCTGCTATCTTTTTGAGCTAGTTTCTGCGTTTTTCTTGATAGCAGTGCTAGTGTTCTTATCCTTTGAATTATCTATGCTTCCCTTTCTCCTAAGATCATACTGTTTGTGTACCTCCATGATTGCATTTTCAAAACCCAATCTATAGTCATCAGAATATTCATAGGTGTTTTCATTTTGATCATAAGAGAAGAAACCTTGTTCTTCCTCAGTGAGGAAAACATCATCCCCACTGTCTGATCCAATCAAGTTTACATGAGATTCTTCCAACCTTTCCAACTCCCTATCTTCCTCATATTGATCTACATAGTTCTGTTAGAAGGGAGGTCTAATCTATTGGTTGCTTTCCTTTTGCTTATATTGATTTTTTTCTCTTCTATAATTCTGATTTCTATTTCTGTTTTGATTTTTTTGAGGTTCTCTTGGTGGCAGGCTCTCATTTAAATTGATATTTTCAAACATCCTCTCCATTACCTTCACTAGGTTGTCAATTTTTGTGTCAGAGGCTGAGGTTGAGGGTAGTAGGTCATCATTATAAGTTACCCTCTTCTCTAATCTCAACCTATTTATTTTCTTGATTATGTTTGCTTCTACACTCAAAGCTCCTTTCTGCATGTCTTCCAAGGTTAAGTAATCTCTCCCCCTTAATTCATAAGTCATTTCAGCATCAAGGCCTTCAGGATACCTTACCAAGGCCATGCCTTGGGGAGGTTTCATGTGAGGTGGGAGAGCATTGTAAACGCTATTGAACCTAGTGGAGTACTCATGGACACTCTCCCCTTTGTTTCTCTTGAGGCTACTATACTCTGCTAGTATTTGGAGAGGGTTCCTTTTGAGTTTCCATTTGTTGATAAATGTTTGATGCAAGGCAGGGAGATCATTTATGCTGTTAGAAGGTAAGTTTTTGAACCATTTCTTTACATCTCCTCCTAAAATTTGGGCGAAGATCCTCATCTTCACAGTTTCTTCTTCTATCTCCATGTAATCAAATGCATCTTCCATCCTATCTACATGATGTTGGGCTATTGTAGACTCTTTTCCAGTGAAGTGAGGGATTTTATATTGGTAATCATTTGGTAAGGGAAGTAGAGGTTGTGGTAACACTAATGGGGCATACCATGTTGCCATGGCTGGAAATAAGGGTGGATTTACAAGAGGCGGATTTACAAGATTAAAAGTGGGCTGAACAAGAGTGTTTTGAACAGTGGTAGTATGGATTGGAGTGGAAGAAATGCTTGGGCCAACAAACTGATTTTGAGCATACCTGTTATGGAAAAGACTAAAGTGATGAAGAAGCTGGGAATCAGGAGGAGTGGAAGGTGAGGCTTCTCTACTAAAGTTCTGTTGCAAATATGCAAAGTTAAGGTCATTTTTGTTTAAATCACCTTGAGATATAGTTCTAAATATGTTCTATCTATGATGTAAATCAAAGTGTGAATCCTCTAGGACAACAAGGTTTTCAGGGATAGAATTTTTTCTTAAGAGGCTCCTATTAGCACCTGATTTTCCAAAGTTAAAAGTCTACAACAAAATTCTCTTAGGATTGTCAACGATTAAAGGGGGATTTGGGTTTGGATGGGATCTAGTGTTGATCCTATGTGAAGCTAGACTGTTTTTCAAAAATGAGAGAGGTTGAGGTTTTAAGGGCTGTTTTTTGGAAATTTTTATCTCTCACGATGTCTTATCCAGTATGGGACTAGGATCTAAACTCTTTCAAGGATAGTTAACACAGTCCTAAAGAGATCTGGGAACCTAGATGAGTAATAGGCCTACTAGGGCTAGTGGAGTCGCCAGGTGGAAACTTTTTAGCTTTTATGAAGGTAAGATATTGGATGGTTCCACCACCATGTTTATTTGTGAAGCCAAACTGAAATGTTTTTGGGTTTTTCTGAGTTATTCTGGTATTATAGGATATGAGAGTGTTCTAAATCTGACTTAACACTTAGCTAGGGTGTCAAAACAAACAGAGTTCACTCTTATGGCTTAGTAACTGAATCCCTCAAGGTTTGATAAGGCTTTATAAGAATCCTAGGGGTTACTTAGTTTGTCACTGATTCAAAAAGGTCATATCATGATTACCGTTGCCTGGTAGTGCTTGAGGGAGGTTACTTATGTTATACTAGACAGTGAGTGTTTTGTTTTGAAGATTTTACTCAGTCCCACCGTGATCGCCATTATGTTGGTGTCCCGTGTTTTGATAGTTTGGCAAATAAAAATACAAGGCAACATCAGGACCAATATTTAGAGTCCTAGGATCTAGTCCTCCTATTCTCAGAGATGGATCTCTCGAATGTTTGTTTGCTAAGGTTTATCTTGTGTTCTTAGAGTATGGATTTTAGAATAGTTATTAAGTGCAGGTGTTTGTTTGTTTGTTTGGTTGGATTGATACAACAGAACATGAAAGGTCTAGGAAAGATATATATAGAATGGAGGAACATCTGGTTCATTGGGAAATGGAGTCAAAAAGAGGTCATAACATACTTATCAATGGATATGGGATATCAGAGGGAAAATATAACTTGGCCATAGGATCCTTTGGTTTTTGGAATGAGATGGACATCAATGATTTGAAAAGAGAAGTTTAATTCTCAACAAAGGGAATTTGAAAACACAATTTGAACAATAAAGAGATTTTTGATAGACAGGGCTAACCATGAATTCTACAAATCACACCTTTAAGCAAACAATGATTTCAAAACAAATTTTAAAATGAAATCTAAGATTCAGGGAACACCCTATTTCCTCAAAGATTTTATTTCAAATGACTTAGAAAACATAAAAGATTCACTGATAACTGCAGTCATAGAAGAGGGAACACCTAACACATCTATGATTACAACTATAAAGACCTTTAAGACAACTGTTTAAGTAAGGACAAAGGGAAAGATTAGAACAAGCCTCCTTGACTCACTGTAAACATAAAACTACAAAGGGAGACTTCCATAACAGTTTTAAAGTGGCAGCAGACAAGCAAGGAGAACCATAAATCATGTTGAAACCAAATATTCAAACTATTAAAGAAATAAACAAGCATGAAGACTAAAGAGAGAGATTAAAGACTCTAAAATACTTCAGCAGTAGAAAACATGAAACATTGAAGGATGAACAGGTCTAAGGTGCTTCCAGGAGTCATTTCTTAGCCTAAAAATTTCAACCTACTGTAGTAAGAAATCATGGAACAGAATGAAAACAAGAGAAAACATTAAACATATAAGAATAATTCACCAACAGCCAAGCTCATGGATCCAATGATAGAGCCTTCACAGTAACAAGCATGCAACAACATCATTAGGGCGTCCAAGACTTCAACTTCTTCTTCAACTTCAACGAACTATGTATTATTTCAGAGAGTTCCAATATTACAGCTAGTGATCAACCAACGATTTCTCATCTTCTACAGTAGTATTTATAGAAGAATGAGGAGGTGAGATCTGATAAAAGATCTCTTAGGACAATTAATACAGATTAATGACTTCTCGGCCTTTGAGGGGCTTGATGGAGAAGTTTATAGGTGTGTTACTGTATTAATTGATTTACATTTACGAATTAAGCTCGGTGGGAGATTTTGTTGACCTTTGAGGCTCTGTTTTATATTAAATTAACTCTGCTGATATTTTGTGCATTAAATCCCATAGTAGAATTAACTCTCTGACTACGTTGAGGAAAATATCTTTGTTTGATCAATAACTTCGGCCTCTGCTTGTATGCTTGTGGTTACAGGTGGCACTGTGGTAGTTGGGAGAAATTAATTTTCCTTGGATGTGGTGGTGGAGGCCTTTCTTTCTGATAAAACACTTAGGTTTTTATTTTAACTGTGTTTTAATAACACAATGTCTTGTTGATGTGCAGGCTGCGCAAGGCTCGTATGGCATCAATGCCTATGAAGTATTGATGAGATGTGGAGTAGAGCCTTTTTAGTCCTTTTCCCTTTGATAACCAAAAGGCCAGAGGATCGTCACCCTCGGCTTTCTTTTCCTTCATATTATGGGAAAAACCTTCGAAACCTGCAAAATAAACAAAACATTATGAAATCCTGCATTTTTTGGGAAAGACTGTTTCATAGGGCGTCGGGAGGAGCGTGTTAGGGTCCCGTGATTTGGCTGATTGGCAAGCCAAATGACAGTGTAACATCAAACCAAGCTTTGGAGCCCAAGGACCTAGCCTTCCTGGACTCAGAGAGGGCTCTCTCTATATGCGTAAGGGATATCTGTGTGTTTGTTTATTATGTTCTGATTTTAGGCTAGTTATGAAGTAAGTTTTTGATTTTTTGTTTTTTAATTTGTGAGGGATGAAACTGATCAAAGATATAAAATAGATAACAAGATGTTAGATTAACTGGGCTATGGGTTCAAAAGGTCAAGAAAGCTATTAGATGACGATACAAGGCTGTTGAAGGGCCGATTTGATTCAAGGTAGAAAGGATCTTTGGGCAAAATGGAGTAAATGGACATCAAGTTTGTGAACAACAAAGAGTTTCAAGCATCACTGGTTCAATAGATAATATAAACATGGTAGGGCAAACCATTAATCATGCAAAATGTAACTATAAACTAATCAATACATAGAAACAAACATTCAAGCCATGCATAGAAGTATAAGACCCTCTAACTTTGGGAAATGACTATCAGACTTTGGGGAAAACACTTAAGGAAGACAAACAACTTAACTTACTATGCCGGAATGCCTAAACACAGTACTTCAAGTCATTGGGCACTTTGAACAACAAGATTCGCATAGTTTTAGGCAAAGGGCTAGATCGGAACTAGGCCTCCTTGGTTCAACAAGATGATAACCTAATCAGTCAAAGAGAAATTTCATGGATGGAACTATAGCTAGCCATAGGTAAGCAGGGCGTGCCTTAAGTCATACTTAGCATGTATAAAACCATGAATGAAACAAGTGAAAATATCCTAAGTATTAAAGAGCAGTCAAGAATTCTTTAATGTTACTTAGGAAGAAGAAAACAAAGAAGCTATGAAGAAACAGGAAATTTGAGGTGCCTCCATGGGCAGATCTCAAATTTGTTCTCTACTGATCTATAGCAAGCAAGAAACATGTATTCATGAATAAAACTAGAAGAAAAAAACAAAGCAAGAGACACTATACCATTCTACCGAGTCATGGAATCCAACAACAATCCTTCTTCATTCATCCAAGAGCATCCAAGAGGCAATCCAAAAGCATAAGACAAGTATTTCTTCCAAAGCTTATATGACCATATATTGCTTCTCTTCTCAAGTTCAGCCTTGTTTTACAATGAAAGCCTTTGGAATAAATAGGCCAAAGAGGAGGAAAACCAACCAAGGCAACTAGCTAGCCATTGGTTCAAAATAAATATCTAAACTTGTCCTTGAGGCTTTGCAAAGCCCAAGGCACAAAATATCTAATAAATATCTAAACTTGTCCTTGAGGCTTTGCAAAGCCTAAGGCACAAAATATCTCATAAAATATCTAGAAAATGTTAAAAAAGGGAAAATAATTGACTTTGCATCATTTTCCATGTGCAAAAATAGCTAAACGCACATTTGGAAAAAGCAATTTTTAAAGGTTCAAATTTTACAAAAATATTCAAAATTTACATCAGCAAAAGGTCCCCTGACTTGCCGGCAATATTTGGCAGCCTTCCCAATGTCAAAACGAGGCTCATGATAGCTCGTCGGAAAGCTCTAAGTGTATAATTTTTGGAACAACTGAAATTTTCCCAATCCGATGCCTGGAAGTCTTTCAAAAATAGGACTGTGTGTAAAAAACCAGAAAATAAACCTTGCTGATAGACGGGGCAGCATGTTGAAAAAGTGAGTGTTTTTTGTATCTTTGGGGGACCAAAACAACTTCAAATGCTCCAAAAAGTTTTGAGTAGATGCTCCTGAATTTAATACATCCAATGGTACCACTCTCAAGAGTTGAGGATGCTCCAAAATGAAATGGTGGCGCCCATGATTTTATGCAATTAGGCCCAAAAATGCCGAAAAACAAAAACATGTCAAAATTTGCTCAATTTTGGTGAGAAAGTCCCTCAAGGATTTTTAGAAACATGTCTAGAAGCTCGGGCCAAAATTCCAAGTCCTGATGTGTCTTTCTTTACTTTCAGTTCCGGGTGCCCTTTTTGGGCAGTTTTGAGCTTTTCTTGGTTTTCCTCCTTCGTTGCTTGGCATTCTAGCTTTGGTGAAGAAGTCATGGCCCCTTGCCTTCTGCTTGTAGATGAAGGAGGCGTTTTCAAAACCCTTTTCTTATATATGAAGGAGGTTTCTTGGGTCTTCAAACCCTCTGCTTATAGATGAAGGAGGTTTCTTTGGTCTTCAAACCCTCTGCTTATAAATGAAGGAGGTTCTTAGTCATGTCATATCAACAGCCTCTTGACAGTGTTGTTTTTCTTTCACTGTTCTTTCAGGCTTCGAATGTGGTCGCAAGAGCTTGATGAAAAAATCTTTTCACTGTAGCTGCATCCCAGGCTCAAGATCACATTGAGAAGCAGCTGTCTTCTCATGTGGTGCCAAAAATTGTCTTCTGAGATGCTGGTATGTTTCCTGTCCTTGAAAGATCCATCAAACACTGTAAAACACCTAAAATCAGCTTGAGATTATGGTCTATGTATTGCTGAGACTTAAGGGTGTATCAGTGGCGTGACTTAGGGCTGTGACCGACTTTATTAGCAGAGTGGGAGGTATGTTATGACTGGTCTATATCAAATGGAGGTTTTTTGGCTCCTCGATAGTTTTCCAAGGGTGAAATGTCTTAAAGCGCCACTTCCTAACTTAGGGGAGGTTGTTTGAACATATTTGGATTGTTTCTTTAGAACTGATGGTCAGACTAGTATGGTTGAGGTTAAGTAGGATTTGATAATGAGGTTTCATCTCGTCATGGGCGGACTGAAAAGGTAGGAAGGCAAAAAATTTTATGGGGGTTTTCTAGATGACAAATTGACATATGGAGATCAGCTTCTAGAAAACTAAGCTAGAATTTAGTCATCAACAACAGGTGAAAAATACTGATGACTAACAAAGCGTAGCCGTTGGATGGTAGCATCCGACAGTGGAGATCTACGTATAATAGTTGAAAGGAGAGCGATGGGAAGTAAATGCGGGAATGATCTGGGACCGTCCGATCTAGACGTGGATGGTCCAGATCCAATTGGAGGATCGCAATCGGGGGAAAAACTTAAATGGCGCCGATTGTACAGGGAAACGTCGATGCGATTGAGCGCTGGTTGTCGATCTGAGGATCAGATCAATGGTGGGGAGTGAATCAGAGGGTTTCAAAAGGCGGAGGAAGGGTTAATGATCAGAGCGAATTAGGGCCGTTAGATGAGATCAAACAGACGGTCTAGATGCAATCGAAGTCATTCACTCGGCGGCGAAAGAAATTGCATAGCACTGAAAACTTGCAATGTGATGTAATGCAGGCCGTTGGATCGGCTTACGATCAACGACGGGGATCGGTTTTAAAGCGAACAGGCGGAAACCCTTTATGATATACAAAACCCAAAAATTTTAATAAAACAAAGGTTTTGGCATGGGCGGGGTATATATATAATATGGCTAGGCGCCCGTCTTTGGGGCCTTTTGTTTGGAATGTAGTATGCCGGGGGCGTTATATAACAAAGGTCCAATCGCAATCGGAGCCTCGGGCTTGGGCTTTTCAATCTAACCATTGAGCTTTTCCGATGCGATAAGCGCCTTGGGACTTTAAATCTCGGTCCTGGGCATGGGCTATATGGAATGAAAAGCGGTGGGGGTGGAGTTATAATAAAGGGATCAATCGCATCGGAAATTTTGATGCGGTCTTTCAATCAAGCCATTGTGGATTTCTCTGATGTGATTGCGCTTCGGGTCTTTTTGATCTAATCATTTTTATTTAAAAATAATTGTATGGGCGTGTTAGACCAAAACTTTGGATAAGTGGGTTTTATGAATTAAAAAAGGAAAAAATCAATCGAGCAGGGTTTATTCATTTAGTTTGAGCACCCGATTGTGGGCCTCTGGTTTTTTTAAGTGGAAAAAGGATTGGGGCTCATCTATAACAGAGCTAATCACATCAGAGGCTTTTGTGAAAGCCAAAGACTTGCGCTCGTTGATTACTTCCGATGCGATAAGCACCTGATGAGCATAGCGCTTGGTTCCAGGGTGTGGGCGCATGGAGGGGAAGTGGTTTTAAGACTTAGCCCAAAGGGGCTTAAGCCTTTATGTAAAAATATGTATTTTTCATGAAAGTTTCAAGTTTTTTCAATGGATTTGGGGGTTTCGGTATAGTTTAAAAATGAGTTTTAAACTATGTAAAAATGATTTTCATGAATGGAAGAAGGGGAATCATGAAAATAGAAGGATTTTATGAGAATGAAAGGGGTAAAAAATGAGGTTAGTCTTGTGGTGGAGGGAAAGGAAAGATGGCCTTTGCAGCAGTATTTTCTCTTGGGAAACAACATGATTCTAGAGTATGAAATGGAAACAGTAGTGAAGATTTGGACAGAGGACGAGATGTCTTCAAAATTCTTCAAGAGATAACATTTTTTAGTAATACAATTTTGTTCCTTGAAGGCTTCGAAAGGGTTTTAGCCACCATTTGATATGAAAATTTTTATAGGTGGCTAACAGATGCTACTGATACTATTCTTATTGGAGAAAGAACAAATTATCAGACACCTCCTTTTCTTTTGAATTATGAAATCTATAACAAGAATTTGCATAACTGTTTGATAGATTCAGGAGCATCATCTAATATAATGCCTACTTCAGTCTGTGGAAAATTGAATATTGAACCACAAAAGTCTGCAGTTCATATTGTTCAATTAGATCAGACTAAAGTACAAGTTGTGGGAGAAATTAATTCAATCACCATTAGGTTAGCCTCTGATCCCAGGATAGTCCAAAGAATTTATATACTGATTGTATTTATTCCTGAGTTTTATGGATTAATATTGAGCAGGGATTGGTCTGCAAAGCTTAATAGTTACATCACAACTGATTATTCTCACATGTGGCTTCCTCACAAAGGGAAACCAAATCAAATAAAGGTTGAGTGAGAAAAACACATGATGCATACTGTCATAGAATTTGAACAAGAAAATGATCCTGTTGCTTTTAATAACAACATTCTCAGAGGTTATTCTGCTGAATCATTTCTTGGAAATTTCACAACACAACAATCACCCTTTTCTGTAAATACTTTTATTTCACAAATTTAAAATTTTTCACAAACTGATTCTTCAAGAATTGCTAATGTTTCTGATCAATCTGTCGATAAACCTGGAAATAAGTCTTTATTTTGGTCTCTGTATTTAGATGGATCAAAATCTAGTGATGGTGTAGGAGCAGGATGCATTTTATTTGATCCAGATGGAGAGAATACTATGCTTTCATGTAGGTTAGAATTTGAGTGTACAAATAACACTGCAGAGTATGAAGCCTTGATCCAAGGGCTTTATAAAGCAATAAGGTTGAATGTTAAGTACCTGAAAGTGTATGGTGATTCCGAAATTGTTATCAGACAGGTAAGAAACACTATCCATTGTCTTTTAGATCATCATAAACATTACAAAACTCTCGTGCAAGATCTTACCACTCAATTTTTAGCATTCAACATTTTTTCTATCCCTAGAACTCAAAATACATCAGCTGATTTGTTAGCTAATGTTGCATCCAAACTCCTCCCCACTGAAGATTATAGTCCAGGTAGGTTTTCAGTCGAATTAATCTTTTGACCATATGTTCCTGGTAATATCACAAATTGGAGAGTATTCTATCATGATGAAGATATCTTGAATTACTTGACTTCAGAAAAATCTTATCATGAACAAATAATTGATGAAAATGATCATGATCTTCAAAACACCTCAAAAAGTAATGAAAATTATATTCCCAAATCTGTAGTTAAGCTTGAGGATCTATATGATATAAAAGACAGATTCAAGAAAGTTACTAATGATAAAATTCAAAGTTCTACTTTGAATTTTGAATTAGTAAATCTTGTTATTGAGTCTAAACCACAAATTGTTAATTTAGGACTCGAGTTAACATCACAGGAAAGGTCAACTTTCATCAAAATTATGAATAAGTACAAAAATGTCTTTGCTTGGAATTATGAGGATTTGAAAACTTATGATACTTCTGTTATTCAACATACAATTCCAATGCTTTCTGATGTGAAACCTGTTCAACAGAAGTTAAGAAAAATTCATCCCAATCTGGAAGGACAAATCAAGAAAGAACTCAATAAACTTTTGAAGGCCAAAATCGTTTTTCCTGTAAGACATTCTAACTGGGTCTCCAACATGGTACATGTCAGGAAGAAGAATGGAGATATTACAATCTGCATCGATTTTAGAAATTTAAACAAGACATGTCAAAAGGAAAACTTCCCATTGCCAACGATGGAAAAAATACTTGAAAAGGTAGCTGGTTCTGAACTCATGTCCTTTCTTGATGGTTTTTCAGGATATAACCAAATATTGGTACATCCAGATGATAGGATGAAAACTACTTTTAGAACCAAATGGGGAACTTATGCTTATCAAAAGATGCCTTTTGGTTTAATAAATGCAGGAGCTACTTTCCAGAGAGCCATGGATATAGCATTTAAGGGTTTGATTAATAGGTCAGTTGTTATCTATCTTGATGACATAACAATATTTTCAAAGAAAAGAGCCAATCATCTGCATGATTTGAAACAAATATTTGAAAGATGCAGAATATTTGGTATTTCTTTAAATCCAAAGAAATAATTCTTTGCTCTTAATGAAGGAAAACTCTTAGGATTTGTTGTGTCAAAATATGGTATATATATTGACCTTGACAGAGTAAAAAAAATTTCTGATATTTCTTTACCACATAACAAGAAATCCATGCAATCATTTCTAGGCCAGATCAATTTTGTTAAAAGATTAATTCCTGATTTCTCTCAAATAGTTTTACCTTTGCAGAATATGATTAAGAAAAATTTGGTTTTCAAATGGTTACATAAAGAAAAAGAAGTCTTTGATGCAATAAAAAAGGAAATCATTACTGCACCTGCATTGAATACTCCTGATTTTTCTAAACATTTTATTTTGTATACCTTGGCTACTGAAACATCCTATGCTATTGTTTTAACACAACTCAATGTTCAACAAATAGAAGCACCAATTTCTTTCTTTAGCTCAAATCTGCAAGGAGGTGAGCTTAATTATTCTGATGTAGAAAGACAACCCTTCGCTGTGTTTAACTCAATCAAACATTTTAGACCTTTTATCCTAAAGACACATACAAAAATTATCATCCCATTCTCTGCAGTGAGACAATTGTTAATCCAAATAGAAGTAGGAGAAAAGAGAGCTAATTGGGTAACAACTTTACAAGAGTATGATATTGATATTAAGCCAACCAAAATTGTTAGAGGACAATGTTTTTGTATATTTTTAGCGGGAGGTCACAACTACCAGAAAATCAAGATCAAGACAATGTTGTTCAAGTAAATCAGATAAGTGTTATAGATTCCGAATCTCAGTATGTTGATCTGATATTTTACTTGAAAAATGGGTATGCTCCTTCTAATCTTAGTTATAAGAACAAGCGTTCTTTAAGATTAAAGGCTAAACATTATGAAGTCATTGATGATGTGTTATTCAGAAGAAATTAGGATTCAATTCTATCAAGATGCCTTGAAAAGATTGAAGGAAAAAAGGTATGGCAGGGATTACATGATGGACCAGCAGGTGGACATTTTGGAGGTGATACCACAGGTCACAAAATCATCCATGCTAGATATTATTGGCCTACCCTTTTCAAAGATACACATGACTATGTAAGGAAGTGCGAGACTTGTCAAACTGCTAGTGGAAGACAAAGGAAGTCAGCTTTTCCTCTACAACCAGTAAACATTGAGCAACCATTTGAGCAATGGGGGCTTGATATTATTGGAGAAATAGTACCTCGTTCTTCCAAAAAACATAGATACATCCGTACAACAACTTATTATTTCACAAAGTGGGTGGAAGAAGTTCCTTTAAAGGTAGCCAATTCTGATACAATCATTGATTTCATTGATCAATTCATCATAACCAGGTTTGGTGTACCTAACGCTCTTGTTTTTGATAATGCATCTTATTTTTCTGGAAATAGTATAATGGAATTTGCAATCAAAAGAGGTTTTAAATTGAAATATTCAACAAATTATTATCCACAAGGTAATGGTTTAGCTTAATCTACTAATAAAAATCTCATCAAAATCATAAAAAGGACCATTGATCAGAATCAAAAGAATTGGCACAAATATTTAATTTTTTCACTATGGGCTGATCGTATTACTCATAACGCTTCAATAGGTACTTCACCTTTTAATCCAGTTTATGGAAAAGAAGCTGTGATACCATCAAATCTAGTTCTTCCATCATTAGCCCTAGTTCAATTTATTGAAGAGAATCCTTCGTCATCTATTCAGTTGAGATTTGATCAAATTATTAAGTTAGAATAAGATAGAGAGAAAGCAAAAAACATTCATGCTAAACATCAATAGCTGGTAAAATCTTCTTTTGATTCAAATTCCACCGGATCCAAAATTTTGCAAATTGGTGATCTTGTTCTGAAATGGGACAAAGCACATGAAGATAAAGGTAAGCATACCAAATTTCAAAAAATGTGGCTTGGACCATTTCAGATTGCTGAAATGATAGGCTCATATACATTCATACTGCAAGATTTAACAGGAAAGAGAGAATCTCTTCCTGTAAATGGGCTTATTTTAAAGAAATTCTTTTCTTAAGGAGGTATCTCCTTCTCACCTGTACATATTCCTTTCTGCAATTTTGTTTTTCTGTAAATAAGGTTGTGAATAGTCTTTAATTGGATTTTTACTATTTGAAAATATCTTCAAGAAAATATTATAAATACTTATTCTATGTAAATAAGAATTTTTATAGAAATGATTACAGTTTTGGATAGTTAAAATAAAATATAAAACTTTGGAAATTTGTATAAACATTTGCAAAATATTTTGAAACCTTGAGAAAATTGTAAATCATTATAAGTTTATTGAGCAGAGAAAGGTTATCCATAAAAAGTAAAAACTTTTTCAAGCTTTGGCATTCAAAACTCAAAAATTTTCATCCATTGATTCTTAAGGAGAACAATCAGTTCACTCCATCCATTAAGGTTGTGATTTTTTAGAATGTAATTCTAAGAAATTATATATAAAATTAAGAGATAAGGGGTCTCATCACGAGCCTGCTTACCATGATCATAAGAAGTAATAAAACTGACATTACCAACACTGCATACCAAAAAAGGGTAATGGCTTATAATTATAAGACAAGGGGTCTCATCATGAGCCAGCTTGTTCAGTTTAATTACAACTAGTGAATGGCATTGTTATTAACTGGCTACCAAAATAGAACAATGGCTTTTAATTTAAAATAAATAAATAAATAAAAGAGAAAAACATGAGATAATATGTCTTATGAATTTATCTTTTAAAGAGTCATGATTTTAGTTGGATGGGACAATGAATAATTGATGGTTAAAAGGTAACCCTATCGAGACTATAAAAATTTGCAGACAGCAGAGGAAATACCTATGACAATAGAGTATATTACAAAAGCTAAAATTGGAAAGGCCCCTTACTTTATTATTATCAACCAATCAAAGCTTAAGAAGACCCAAAAATGTTTCTATTCTTGAGAAATTAGAAAGAAATTGTAAGTTATTTTTTATTCTTTTTCAGAGTTAGATTTTATTTAAATTTCTCTAAGATAGTTTTCATTATCTTTAAAAAAATTTACTTATTAAAAGTATAGTGTTCATTTTATTTTTCAGAGATAACTGTTTATTCCAGTGATTCGCCAATTGTTGTACGGTACAACAACCCTCCCCATTTCAAAATTTTAAAATAAATTTTGTTTAGAAATAGGTCCCCTTTCTTTTGAGATAAAATAAAAGACTTTGAGGAAATCTGATTATTTTATATAAAACAATAAAAAGATTCATTGTTTAAAAGTCATATATCGCATATCGCATATATCAAATACAAGTAAACAAATGTGACATTGAAACTTTTCTGATCCGATGAACTATCAAGTATTATATTGCATCGGCACAAAGTATAGAAGTATTCATGTTAAAAATTCCGATGCGATAAAGTAAATCACAAATCGCAAACCGGCAGGGTCTTAAAGGTTTCACTTATGTTTTTCAAAATCCTGATGCGATGTAACCTATCGCAATCACATTCCGAAGAAGATACCCTTCATTTGGTCTATTGTAAAACTCCGATGCGATGTGATTCATCGCAATCACATTTCGGAGAATGTAACATCATGTTTTATTTGATTTATAAAATCCCGATGCGATACAACTTATCACAAATCACATTTCTAAAAGGATATCCTTCATTTAGTCTATTTCATAAACATCAATATGATGCGATTCATAACAATCGCATTCCGGAGGAACAACATTATATCTACTTATTCTGCAAAACTCCGATGCGATGGAACCCACCATCATCGCAATCGCAAAATCGACAGAACATATGAAATGATATTTGATTCCCTTTCGAAACCTTCGATGTGATGGATAGTTAAGTCTTTGTTTATTGCTATTTGCGTTTCACATATGTTATTCAATCAGAAAATCCAAAAGGAAAGTTTTACATTAACATTTCAAATCGCCGATATCCGATTGTACAATCATTATTAATTTGAAAATAAAAAAATTTATGGTGATCGATCCTATATGAATGCATGAATGTGATTCTTATGGAGGGCATTTAAGTTTAATACAAGTTAATCAATTGGGATCATAAATAAAAATGTTTTCACACAATTGTTATTCTAACTTCGTTCCTTCCCATTCTGAAATGTTTTTCTCATTTGCAGAGCCATAGACCATCCAACCCTCTCGTTCGCCAAGCCAGTGAAACAATACCAGACGGGAAAATTTCTAAGAAATATAAGAAAGCAAGAACTGCTGGTGCCGCAAATATTATTCCTACTCCTACAGTACCGAAAGAAAAACCAGTTAAAATCAAGCTGGTTACAGATATGGCATGCCAGGGTCTAGGGAAGCTTTCCTGGGAAGAAGTGTACAATTTGATTGAAGCAGAAAAACCCATTGTAACAGAGGTAAAAGCGACAGTACCAGATGAAGACGATTCAGATTTAGATTCTGAAACTCTAGCACTTGCAAATTATTTTCTTGACAAAATTGCGGCTTAGGCGAATATGTTCCCCTATTATGATGTAGTACGATGGATGATATAAAATATCACCATCGCAAACAAAACCTTTGTCTCAGCTGCGGGATCAAGTTTTGGGTCTTTCAGAGCGGAAGATATCAAAGCAATGTACCATCTCTCAAATCCATAAAAGGTCTACAACAAAGATTTCATAGTAGATTTCACTGCAAGCAATGAAGTTCAATCAGACCCTATTAAGGAGTGGAGATGAGCTCCGGAGAAACATAAAAATGAAGCATCAGATATGTACTCCGTGGAGTCTCTTGCACCCCCATATTTCTAGGCTACTACAATGATGTGTAGACTCTTTGGGAATGACAATTTTGCGAGGTTTTCAAATCAGACGGTACCTCTTATTCATGCTGCTATAAATTCTAAAATTATGGATTGGTCGGTTATCCTTTCTGACAAGATAGCTAATATAATTATGGAATATAGAAATGACAAAGACACTGGAAATATAACTCCTTTCCATTTTTGTTTGTATATCTTATATGCCTTGTGTTTCAATTTAGAATTTCCTATTCTAGGTTGGAGAAAGACTCCACAGGAACCTGTTCCAATCCACATTTATCATAAAATCTTTTGGAAGGTCCATTTTAAAAATCATGTATATAGGATTTGTCACGATTTTTTGTTGCCTGTCTATCAAGTAATTTTTAACCAGTTTCCTCCCTGGCTCTCTCAAAAAGAAAAGAGTGATATATCCCTTATTGGCAATTGCTTTGGAGAAGAGACATTTACTTATATCAAAGTTTTTGGAAGCATTGTGGAACCCCATATCTTACCTCTATATGTCCCTGAAAAACTGTTAGCACAAGAAATTTCTTACCAGTTGACAGAAAGAGGGATGTCAAGATGTTTAAATAATGCCAAGAAATTGATGTGGCCTACCTTCCCCTTTCATTGTGGAAATTATACTCTGAATGATTTCAAACATGCTGAGAAGGAAGTTATTAAAATAAGAGATCTTAAGTTTGCAACTGCCCCAGGGAGACAGTATGATCCAAATAAAGTAGCTTTTGATTTCACAACTTTGGTTCAAATTGCTAGGTTTGAGCATGAACCCGATGAATTTGATGATTTATTTGTCTCTATTGAGAGATTTTCCCAAGTTTATGACTTGGCCAAATCCAAGTTTCAAGTAGAAGATATGAACAAATTTTTGTAGTTCAGAAGTCAGAGATTGCTGATAGCTCCCCTTGACCAGCTAAGGATTCCCTTGCAAGAAGCTAAAAATATAGAAACAGAACAAAAGAGAAAGGAAGACACAACTAACAAGACATATAAAGAAGTGTCTACCAGCAAAGCTGATATGCATACTGAGAAGGAAAATATAGCTGGTAAACTTGATGTTCAGATAGAAAAGGAGAATATAGTTAACAAAGCTGATATGTAGTCTGAAGAAAGAAATATAGATGATAAACCCAAAGATCAACTTTAGAAAGGAACAACGACGGAAAGAGTGGTAAATTATACTGAAATTGTTACTCCCCAATTGTTAAGGCAATATGAGAAATTTGAATAGAAAATTGGAGGACAAAATAATCCTCAAGTTGATAGTTTGAATAATCAAGATATGGAGATTATCCCTGAACATCCATCAGAAGAAATTATGTCGAAAGTTGAAGAAATCCCTCCTTTGGATATCTTTTATAGTCCTAAGCATAGGGCTATTTTCAGGAAACAAAGGAAAAGAAGGAGGACAGATCAAGAATCACTCTCATCCCCACAGGTTGAATTCATGAATATTGTCTGGAAGAATACCGAGGTAGATCCTTCAGAGGATCTTACTAAATTATCACAATATGCAGGTGCCTACAGTGCAACCACTATAGATAAAGCTGCTGAAGTCAATCAAATGATTAAATAAAAAGACTCATAGATAGCAATGCCAGAGGAAAAGACATCAGATGATCAGCAAAAGATAATGAAGTTGGAGCAGTAGTTAGCAGAATAAAAACTCAGAGCCAAACAGCCGGAAGAACAACTGAGTGTGGAAAAGAAAAAACTTGATCAACAAGATTTGAATAAGCAACAACAGTTGTCCCAAGAGGTGTCCAAGTTACAAACCTTGCTGCAAAATGAGAAAAATGCCAAATCAGAGCAAGGAAAAATATTTCAAGCAAGATTGGATAAATTTAAGGATTATCCTAAAGTTGACCAATTTAAAACTGAAGCTCTGGAAACAAATAAGATATTGTCTCAACAGTTAGATGATCTCTTACAAAAGATTGCACAAGCAGAGCCTTTATGTGAAATAACATCTTCCCTTATTGATGGATCAATCAGCCTCATAATTGAATTTGAGAATGCAGATGACAAGATATTAGAGTTTCTTTCATGGCAAAACTCAGAAGAAGGAAAGAATACAAATCTTCCCAAGATCGAAGAAAGACATAAAGAAATTTTATTTGTTGAATGGGAAAAATAGTTGATTAAAGAAGAACAAGATACATCAAGGGCCAGAGCTATGATGAAAAATCTGACACAAATTTTTAATGATAACTTATATGCTATTAATTTAATTTCAGATTGTATTCTAGGTAAATTACCAAAGGTGAAAGAAGTTGATACCAGGTGGAAGCAGGAATTAATCAACAAGAATTAAAAAATCAACAAAATTCAGGATATTACATGGGATCTCATGTGGAAATACTTAATTAAACCACACAGTCAACAAATCAAAATCAAATGCCATCAATTGCATCATTCCAGGTTATCTGATGCCACGTACACTGGTCAGTTGCATTCGAGGTTGAGTCATCCAACCGAGGTCAAGGATATGCTATAAAATTTCCATCTTAGCACATTGAATACAGGAGAAAATAAATGAATCTGTTTTATTTTGATATCACAAGTCTTTTTCAGGACCTCTGATGATAGTTTCTAGGATAAGTTATAGATAATCTGTTTTGTTAATTTCCTATTTAAACCCCTTTCATGAATTTAGAAAGGGGTCTTGAATTTGTAATAATTTTGACTTGGATGATACATTTCTGTACTCCATTGATTATTTTATTTTTATAAAGGATCACATCCTGTGATTTATGGTGAATTATCTTTAAGAATTGCATTTCTATACCTTGGAGGTCGTTTTAAGTTAAAGCACAGGATCAGGATATTGAATTGCATCAAGACAATATCTCAATGAATCTGGTATTTTTATCGATTTACTGTTATTTTCTTATGTTATGAAGTATTCTCTTTAAAATTTTCTATCATTTATATATGCTTGTTTTCTCAAACATTTCTTTATCATATCATTTCTGAAGATACAGAAATATTCATCTATCATAGTATATGCAAATGATATATAGAATTATGAATGTGATGTGTTATTCTAACTCTATTTAATTTCTTAAAAAGAGTTATCATTACATGATATTGCATCTTTCTGTTGAATAATAATAAATTTTCATGGTTATTTGTTTAACCAAAACAATCTTAAAAGTCGTATTCATACTTAATGCCCGAGTTAATTTTAGAATTATCTGCAAGTTATAGTTAAAGTTAGATAGATTATTTCAGTCATTCAGTTCCATTATTCACCTACACAAACACTCCATTATCAATCTATTAACTATTAGGAAACTGGTCCTATAAATCCAGTCGGAGCCACCACACCAAACAAAAAAGGAGTTGTCCTAAGGTCTCGACTGGGTGGTTTTCCCTCAATGTTTGAAGCAACAATTTTCGAGGCTTTGACACTTCCTAAACTACTTTCTTTCGACCATTACATGGAAATATAAAATAAAAAAGTCTCTTTAGAGAGCTAAGTAAAAGATGAAATAAAACATTCGGTCACTGAGCAACTTAATATCCTGGAACAAAGGAGGCTCCTATTTATGTATCTTTCGCTGTGGAGACATCCACTCTTTGCATTTCATCCGTAGGTACACATTTGAGCTAGAACAATTAATAAGTTTTACATATGCCATTTAGAAATTAGTAATCCTGGAATATGTTGGTATTTCTGCAAATAAATTATTCATCATCCATAAGAGCTGTTGGGGTTCCCATGTTTTGGCAGATTTGGCAATACCAAAAGATGAGACAACGTCAAACCACTTTGGGACCCTAGGATCTAGCCCTCCTAGACCCGAAGAGGGATCTCTCCAAATAGAGCAAAGAATGATATATATCTTTGAAGCTCAAGATGAGATGTTAGGCTAGTTATGAAGCACAAAGTGGGTTTAAAAGAATTTGGTTGGTTGGTTGCTGGGTTGAGTCATGAGATCATAGGCTGAGAAAGTAATGGGAGAGAAGGAACAAAGCAGCAGGATGTTTCAACAAAGGGGATAGGCCAAGAAAGTGCCATCCATTGGGCTATGGAGTCATGAAAGGAGAATTACTTACAAAATCATCACCAAGAAGCCAGAGAGGCAAGTCATTCACACTAAAGGATATTTTTAGATAGATGATGGGATGGAACATTAAGGGGAGAAGGTGAAAGAAGGAAAACAACCCATTTTCTGTCTATAGATCAGGTCAGAGGTCATTTAACTCTAGACCTGCTTGGACATACTCAAAGGTAGCTTTCAATGGAGGGAAAAAAGGGTAGCTTGTAGATCGGACCAGAGGTCATTTAACTCCAGGTCTGCTTTAGCAACTCCAAGGGAAAAAAAGAGATAAATTTGACAAAGAAACATCCAAGCAGAAAACCCCCAAGTTCATACATCAGCCAGCAGGCAATAACATCCACTGCACTGGTTAAACCCCATGAATTTACTCTTAGATAACACATAAAGCAGAAAACATTAAAGGTAGGGAGAGCAGGAAACATAGGGCACCTAGCAAGGGTGAATCCTATGTTATACTTCTGTTTCCTACCAGAAGAACATGAAACAGTATGAAAATGTAATAAACATAGTTAGGAAAAACATCACCAATAGTAATAGACCAGGATCTTGTGAAATGTGCTTTGATTAATTGATGCAAAACCAGTCATGTACAAAAATCCTCGCTTACAAAGGAAGAAACCCTTTATTATATGGACCGGCGGAAAGATTATGTGGTGGGACCCAGCAGGCCTAATCGAAATCGGAGATCAGAGCGGGAGTCAATCGCAACACACATTTCAAACGTTGCGATTGCGATCGGCGGTGGGAGCGCAATTGAGCGCTGACCGTTGGATCCGAAGGCCAGATCAACGGCCCACATTCAATCGGAGGGAGAAACGGGAGGCGCGAGGGGTGTGAAGCAATTAGCGTTGGGCCATAGGATCAACAGGGAGATGGATGGCTAGGATGAAATCAGGTAATCGCAATCGGAGGGGGACAGAGGTGACATACATCGAAACTTCCGATTGCGATTAGTGGGGACAAGCGATAGCCGTTGGATCGTGGATCAAACAGACGGATGAGATTAAATCGGGAGACAGCAGGGAAGGCTTGCGATCGCGATCGGGAGGGGATTTGTGATTGAGCGCTGGCCGTTGATCTTGGGTCCAGATCAACAGTGGGGAATGCAATCGGAGGATGGCAGCAATCGGGGATCGGAAGACAGGGCTACGATCAATCGCATCGCAAGTGTTTGTGATGGGCCAATCGGAGGGACACACATAAATATTGCGATTGTGATTGGGCGGGGAGTGCGCAGGCCGTCCGATTTATATGGCAGATCAATGGTTGAAAAACAAGTCGCGGGACTTAATAAATAAAGCCAATCGCATCGGGAATTTTGATGTTACAAAGGGATTTCACGTTTGGCTCCGACCTTCCGATGCGATTAGCGCTCAGGACTTGAGCGCTCGGTCCTAGCGCACGGGCATGTGTGGGAAGTGGTTAAGGGACTTGCGGCAAGGGGCTAGGCCTTATAGTCAGGTCGGAAGGTGGGTTTTAGCCCATTTAAATGGAATTTGAAGGCCAAGGAAGGGAACGATAGAGGAGTAAGGGAGGAAAATGGCCAACAAAGGTTAGGGGAAGAATTTTAAGGGGATTTTTGGGGGAATTGGAAAGTAACAAGGGAAATATAAGGGGAGACAAAGGGGAACAAAGTAGAAGCTAAATGGGGGTAAAAAAAGAACGAAAAAGGGACCTTTTGGGCATTTCTTCACAAACAGAGAGGCTTTATGATGGAAATAAGCAGAGGGGATCTTGTCAAAGAACAAAAGGAACAAGGAGGCTTCAAGGATGATGTGTTTGCAAGGGAAATGCATTCCTTGAAGGCTCAACAAAAATTTAGCCCCCTGTTTGCTTGTCAAAAATTTATAGGGGGGCTAACAGTGGCTCCACATGGGGATGGCTTCTTCTTGAAGGAGTCAAGAATTCAGAGAATAAATATTTGGTGTAGGCCAGATGCCTGCTGCTTGGATCATCCCTTTCTTTCTTTAGATCAGCTGCCATAATACTATGAAGACAACACATCAGCAGTAAAATTCTCCCACACAACTACCTACCCACACTATAGTCCTAACATTTTTCTTTTGGGTGCATTTGGACTTGCAGACCCTTTACATCATCAATTTTTTACAAACAGGAAAATAAGCCTATTCTACTTCTACCCTTATTACTCCATGAAACCAGATTAGACGGTTGGTCTCCTAATATTCTCTACCTAATATAATATCTGCTAGGATTAAACTATCTAGCAGATGTCTTCTCTACATTCTAAAACAGAAATTGAAAACAGTCAAGCCATGATTAGACTGTCTGACTTGCTGGACTTTGCAGAAATTAAAACAACTAACTACATGCTCATGGATTGAGCTTTATTTCAGACTTCCTACCTACCCTACTCTACTTGGAAATCTCTAATGTTCTAGGTGATATGATAATGCCAATGCAGCCAGTCAAGCAGTAACAAAAAAGGATATGAACACTGACTGCCTGTCTGAGATAACCACAGGGTGCTCGGCGTGTGGTTCTTCAAAACTGTGATCACCATCAGTAGTGACCACCCCTGATAAATCTGGCCCATGATGAGGATCAATGCTGGAGTAATTGAGCTAATCAGGGCCTCCATATATTCTGCCACAGGATCAACGAACAGATGATGTACGCTTTCCTCTTTCATGCCTTCCATGACTGGTAGGATGTCCGTGTCCTGGGAAGCTTCGACTATTGCATTTTCCACTGCATCTTCAAAGTGGTTCTTGAGAGCCGGATCATCTTCTTCCTGTACGTCGAACAACAGTGGAATCTCTTCATTTTTGGGGGGCGGGAAACTTTCCAAGAATTCTCTCGAGTCTCTGAACTCGTATGATATCTCTTGTGAGTTGAAAAGTTCGAGCTCAGCCTCATATCTCTCAACCACCAAGTCTAGAAACATTTTCTTAAGCACATGTTGAGTATCGAGATGTGAGCTGATAGGGACAATCTTTGGAAGGTCCTCCCATTCAATTTCTGCCAATACACTCGCTATTCCATACTGAAACTCTGCTATGAGGCTTGGATCTATTTCTGCAAATTGTTCAAAGTCTTCCATTAGCGAAGTGACTGGATCTTTGGCATGGATGATGTTGTACTGCGGCATGGCCTCCCAGTGGAGTCTTATGTGGAACCATAGATAATCAGTGGCCTGTTGATCACCAGTGGAGTCTTTTCATCATTTAGGAATTGTGGAGTCGCCAGGTGGATGATTTAAAACTCACTGTCCACCACAGTGGTTTACCAAATCAAGGCTGATTGGTCTCTATCCCCAGTGGAGTCTCCATTATGTTGGGGTTCCCATGTTTTGGCAGATTTGGCAATACCAAAAGATGAGACAACATCAAACCACTTTGGGGCCCTAGGATCTAGCCCTCCTAGACCCGGAGAGGGATCTCTCCAAATAGAGCAAAGAATGATATATATCTTTGAAGCTCAAGATGAGATGTTAGGCTAGTTATGAAGCACAAAGTGGGTTTAAAATAATTTGGTTGGTTGGTTGCTGGGTTGATTCATGAGATCATAGGCTGAGAAAGTAATGGGAGAGAAGGAACAAAGCAGCAAGATGTTTCAACAAAGGGGATAGGCCAAGAAAGTGCCATCCATTGGGCTATGGAGTCATGAAAGGAGAATTAATTGCAACCACTAGCCAAGGCTTTCAGAGGGAAAGTCATCTACACTAAAGGATATTTTTAGATAGATGATGGGATGGAACATTAAGGGGAGAAGGTGAAAGAATGAAAACAACCCATTTTCTGTCTATAGATCAGGTCAGAGGTCATTTAACTCTAGACCTGCTTGGACATACTCAAAGGTAGCTTTCAATGGAGGGACAAAAGGGTAGCTTATAGATCGGACCAGAAGTCATTTAACTCCAGGTCTGCTTTAGCAAATCCAAGGGAAAAACAAAGATAAATTTGACAAAGAAACATCCAAGCAGCAAACCCCCAAGTTCATACATCAGCCATCAGGCAATAACATCCACTGCACTGGTTAAACCCCATGAATTTACTCTTAGATAACACATAAAGCAGAAAACATTAAAGGTAGGGAGAGCAGGAAACATAGGGCACCTAGCAAGGGTGAATCCTATGTTATACTTCTGTTGCCTACCAGAAGAACATGAAACAGTATGAAGATGTAATAAACAGAGTTAGGAAATACATCACCAATAGTAATAGACCAGGATCCTGTGAAATGTGCTTTGATTAATTGATGCAAAACCAGTCATGTACAATAAGCTCAATGGCTAATACAGTCCAGACTTCTCCTCCCAGCCTATTACATACAAGCTACTCTGCAACTCCCTCCCAAGAATATTCTAACAGTCAAACTGAATCCCTTTGACAGAAACATCCGAACAACTGAACAACAACCTTTTCATTATGCTCTCAGGGATTCTTATAGGAGAAGAGGAAGAAACAGAGGTAGGTGAACAATTAAATGAGTTTCATTAAGACAGAATGGTGGAGGAAGCTGAGCCCATTCTGCTTAATGGCGATGTGCTGCATTCTGTAGACTGCTGGGAGCCTTTTTCAGGTCGAACTTGACCTCTGATATGTCTCTTGAAGTCCTTTCGGCTGTCCGGCACTCTGTGGTAACCTTCTGAATAAGTGAACTGGATTAAAGTCTGCGGGCTTCTCCATACCTCCATTACTACCGCTCAGACAGTCTTTAATGAAGCTCTGTCAGTGCAATTAACTACTTATGGACTCGAGGCGGCATGGAAACTGCTGTAGGAAGGTGTACCTCTGGAGAAAACACGTTCTGATGTTAGGTACCACAGTTATGACTTGCTGGTGCGCTCACTAGTCTTCAAGCTGAGCCTTTGTCCTCTAAACATGGGATTAGCACTTCAAATTTCCAATTACAAGCTCAAATCCCACAAATCCAACTTTGCTGTCTCATTTGGCCACTGAATTGGCCTCTCTATGCTATCCGCTTAGTAAAATATGCTGTTATAAACCCGGGCGGTGGTGGCGGAGCAGTTGAGAGCGATGGAATAATGAAGAATGGTGGAAGAAATGGTTATTGGCGTGAATCCCAAAGGTTGAACATTTTGGGGGAAATACAAAGGGAATACATGAAATGCAATGGAATGGACGGAAAAATAATAAAGCGGGGGATAGCACGAAGCGGGACCCATATTGCGATCGCAATCGGAGCGGGGCGGAGGGCGGAATGACACAACACAAAAATTGCGATGCGATATGAAAATATACAAAAATCATCACTTACAAAGGGAAAAACCCTTTAGTATATGGACCGGCGGAAAGATTATGTGGTGGGACCCAGCAGGCCTAATCGCAATCGGAGATCGGAGGTTGCGATTGCGATCGGCGGTGGGAGCGCGATTGAGCGCTGACCGTTGGATCCGAAGGCCAAATCAACGGCCCAAATTCAATCGGAGGGAGAAACGGGAGGCGTGAAGGGTGTGAAGCGATTAGCGCTGGGCCGTAGGATCAACAGGGAGATGGACAACCAGGATGAAATCGGGCAATCGCAATCGGAGGGGGACAGAGGTGACATACATCGAAACTTCCGATTGCGATTAGTGGGGAAAAGCGATATCCGTTGGATCGTGGATCAGACAGACGGATGAGATTAAATCAGGAGACGGCGGGGAAGGCTTGCGATCGCGATCGGGAGGGGATTTGCGATTGAGCGCTGGTCGTTGATCTCGGGTCCAGATCAACGACGGGGAATGCAATCGGAGGATGGCAGCAATCGGGGATCGGAAGACAGGGCTGCGATCAATCGCATCGCAAGTGTTTGTGATGGGCCAATCGGAGGGACACATAAATATTGCAATTGCGATTGGGCAGGGAGTGCGCGAGCCGTCCGATTTATATGGCGGATCAACGGTTGAAAAACAAGCCGCGAGACTTAATAAATAAAGCCAATCGCATCAGGAATTTTGATGTTACAAAGGGATTTCACGTTTGGCTCTGACCTTCCGATGCGATTAGCGCTCAGGACTTGAGTGCTCGGTCCTAGCGCACGAGCATGTGTGGGAAGTGGTTAAGGGACTTGCGGCAAGGGGCTAGGCCTTATAATCAGGTCGGAATGTGGGTTTTAGCCCATTTAAATGGAATTTGAAGGCCAAGGAAGGGAACGATAGAGGAGTAAGGGAGAAAAATGGCCAACAAAGGTTAGGGGAAGAATTTTAAGGGGATTTTTGGGGGAATTGGAAGGTAACAAGGGAAATAGAAGGGGAGACAAAGGGGGACAAAGTAGAAGCTAAATGGGGGTAAAAAAAAGAGGAAAAAGGGACCTTTTGGGCATTTCTTCACAAACAGAGAGTCTTTATGATGGAAATAAGCAGAGGGGATCTTGTCAAAGGAAAAAAGGCAGAAGGAGGCTTCAAGGATGATGTGTTTGCAAGGGAAATGCATTCCTTGAAGGCTCAACAACAATTTAGCCCCCTGTTTGCTTGTCAAAAATTTATAGGGGGGCTAACAGTGGCTCCACATGGGGATGGCTTCTTCTTGAAGGAGTCAAGAATTCAGAGAACAAATCTTTGGTGTAGGCCAGATGCCTGCTACTTGGCTCATCTCTTTCTTTCTTTAGATCAGTTTCCACAATACTATGAAGACAACATATCAGCAGTAAAATTCTCCCACACAACTACCTACCCACACTATAGTCCTAGAATTTTTCTTTTGGGTGCATTTGGACTTGCAGACCCTTTACATCATCATTTTTTTACAAATAGGAAAATAACCCTATTCTACTTCTACCCTTATTACTCCATGAGACCCGATTAGACGGTTGGTCTCATAAGATTCTCTACCTAATCTAATATCTGCTAGGATTAAACTGTCTAGCAGATGTCTTCTCTATGTTCTAAAACAGAAATTGAAAACAGTCAAGCCAGGATTAGACTATCTGAGTTGCTGGACTTTGCAGAAATTAAAACAACTAAATACATGCTCATGGATTGAGCTTTATTTCAGACTTCCTACCTACCCTACTCTACTTGGAAATCTCTGACGTTCTAGGTGATACAATAATGCCAATGCAGCCAGTCAAGCAGTAACAAAAAAGGATATGAGCACTGACTGGCTGTCAGAGATAACCACAGGGTGCTCTTCATGTGGTTCTTCAAAACTGAGGTCACCATCAGTAGTGACCATTCTTGATGAATTTGGCCCCGGTGAAGGATCAATGTTGAAGACATTGAGCTAATCTGAGCCTCCATGTACTCTGCCACAGGATCCACAAATACTTGATGCACGCTGTCTGATTTTAGGCCTGTCATGATTGGTGGGTTGTCTTTATCCTGGGCCACTTTTATTACTGCATCTTCCACTGCGTCTTCGATGTGACTCTCGAGAGCTGGATCATCTTCTTCTTGTACTTCAAACAATAGCGAAATCTCTTCTCTTTTAGGGGGCGGGAGACTTTCCAAAAAGGCTCTCGGGTCTCTAAACTCATATGATACCTCTTGTGAGTTCAAAAATTCGAGCTAAGCTTCATACCTCTCAACCACCAAATCTAGAAACATCTTATTAAGCGCAGGTAGAGTATTGAGTGCTGAGCGGATATGAACAATCTTAGGAAGGTCCTCCCATTAAATTTCTGCCAGTACACTCGCTATTCCATATTGAAACTCTGCTGTGAGGCTTGGATCTATTTCTGCAAATTGTTTAGAGTCTTCCATTAGCGAAGTGACTGGATCTTTGGCATGGATGATGTTGTACTGCGACATGGTCTCCCAGTGGAGTCACGTGAAACCAAGATAATCAGTGGCCTGCTGATCACCAGTGGAGTCTTTTATCATTCAGGAATTGTGGAGTCGCCAGGTGGATGATTTACAACTTACTGTCCACCACAGTGTTTTACCAAATCAAGGCTGATTGGTCTCTATTCCCCAGTGGAGTCGCCATTATGTTGGGGTTCCTATTTTTTGGTAGATTTGGCAATACCAAAAGATAAGACAACATCAAACCACTTTGGGGCCCTAGGATCTAGCCCTCCCGGACCCGGAGAGGGATCTCTCCAATAAAACAAAGAATGATATATCTTTGAAAGCTCAATTTGAGATGTTAGGCTAGTTATGAAGCACGAAGGGGGGTTTAAAATAATTTGGTTGGTTGCTTTCGTGGGTTGAGTCATGAGATCATAGGCCGAGAAAGTAATGGGAGAGAAGGAACAAAGCAGCAGGATGTTTCAACAAAGTGATAGGCTAAGAAAGTGCCATCCATTGGGCTATGGAGTCATGAAAGGAGAATTATCACAACCACTAGCCAAGGTCAGAGGGCAAGTCATCTACACTAAAGGATCTTTTTAGATAGATGATGGGATGGAACGTTATGAGAAGATGAAAGAATGAAAAAAAACCCCATTTTCTCTGGCTTTCATAGATCAAAGGCCGCAGGTCATTTAACTCCAGACCTGCTTGGACATACTCAAAGGTAGCTTTCAATGGAGGGACAAAGGGGCAGCTTATAGATCGGACCAGAGGTCATTTAACTCCAGGTCTGCTTTAGCAACTCCAAGGGAAAAACATAGATAAATTTGACAAAGAAACATCCAAGCAGCAAACCCCCAAGTTCATACATCAGCCAGCAGGCAATAACATCCACTGCACTGGTTAAACCCCATGAATTTACTCTTAGATAACACATAAAGCAAAAAACATTAAAGGTAGGGAGAGCAGGAAACATAGGGCACCTAGCAAGGGTGAATCCTATGTTATACTTTTGTTGCCTACCAGAAGAACATGAAACAGTATGAAAATGTAATAAACAGAGTTAGGAAAAACATCACCAATAGTAATAGAACAAGATCCTGTGAAATGTGCTTTGATTAATTGATGCAAAACCAGTCATGTACAATAAGCTCAATGGATAATACAGTCCAGACTTCCCCTCCCAGCCTATTACATACAAGCTACTCTGTAACTCCCTGCCAAGACTGTTCTAACAGTCAAACTGAATCCCTCTGACAGAAACAGCTGAACAACTGAACAACAACCTTTTCATTATGCTCTCGGGGATTCTTATAGGAGAAGAGGAAGAAACAGAAGTAGGTGAAGAATTAAATGAGTTTCATTAAGACAGAATGGTGGAGGAAGTTGATCCCATTCTGCTTAAAGGCGATGTGCTGCATTCTGTAGACTGCTAGGAGCCTTTGTCAGGTCGAACTTGACCTCTAATATGTCTCTTGAAGTCCTTTCGGCTGTCCGGCACTCTGTGGTAACCTTCTGAATAATTGAACTGGATTAAAGTCTGCGGGCTTCTCCATACCTCCATTACTACCGCTCAGACAGTCTTTAATGAAGCTCTGTCAGTGCAATTAACTGCTTATGGGCTCGAGGTGGCATGGAAACTGCTGTAGGAAGGTGTACCTCTGGAAAAAACACGTTCTGCTGTTAGGTAGCGCAGTTATGACTTGCTGGTGCACTCACTAGTCTTCAAGCTAAGCCTTTGTCCTCTAAACACGGGATTAGTACTTCAAATTTCCAATTACAGGCTCAAATCCCACAAATCCGACTTTGCTGTCTCATTTGGCCACTGAATTGGCCTCTCTATGCTATCTGCTTAGTAAAATAAACTGTTATAAACCCGGGCGGTGGTGGCGGAGAAATGCCGTGGAGGCTCGGAGAAATGGTGGCGGAGCAGTTGAGAGCGATGGAATAATGAAGAATGGTGGAAGAAATGGTTATTGGCGTGAAACCCAAAGGTTGAATATTTGGGGGGAAATACAAAGGGAATACGTGAAATGCAATGGAATGGACGGAAAAATAATGAAGCGGGGGATAGCACGAAGCGGGACCCATATCGCGATCGCAATCGGAGCGGGGCGGAGGGCGGAATGACACAACACAAAATTTGCGATGCGATATGAAAATATACAAAAATCCTCGCTTACAAAGGGAAAAACCCTTTATTATACGGACCGGCGGAAATATTATGTGGTGGGACCCAGCAGGCCTAATCGAAATCGGAGATCGGAGCGGGAGTCAATCGCAACACACATTTCAAATGTTGCGATTGCGATCGGCGGTGGGAGCGCGATTGAGCGCTGACCGTTGGATCCGAAGGCCAGATCAACGGTCCACATTCAATCGGAGGGAGAAACGGGAGGCGCGAAGGGTGTGAAGCGATTAGCGCTGGGCCGTAGGATCAGCAGGGAGATGGACGACCAGGATGAAATCGGGCAATCGCAATCGGAGGGGGACAGAGGTGACATACATCGAAACTTTCGATTGCTATTAGTGGGGACAAGCGATATCTGTTGGATCGTGGATCAGATAGACGGATGAGATTAAATCGGGAGACAGCGGGGAAGGCTTGCGATCGCAATCGGGAGGGGATTTGCGATTGAGCGCTGGCCGTTGATCTCAGGTCCAGATCAACGGTGGGGAATGCACTCGGGGATCGGCAGACAAGGCTGCGATCAATCGCATCGCAAGTGTTTGTGATGGGCCAATCGGAGGGACACACATAAATATTGCGATTGCGATTGGGTGGGGAGTGCGCGGGCCGTCCGATTTATATTGTGGATCAACGGTTGAAAAACAAGCCGCGAGACTTAATCAATAAAGCCAATCGCATCGGGAATTTTGATGTTACAAAGGGATTTCATGTTTGGCTGTGACCTTTCGATGCGATTAGCGCTCAAGACTTGAGTGCTCAGTCCTAGCACACGGGCATGTGTGGGAAGTGGTTAAGGGACTTGCGGCAAGGGGCTAGGCCTTATAATCAGGTCGGAAGGTGGGTTTTAGCCCATTTAAATGGAATTTGAAGGCCAAGGAAGGGAACGATAGAGGAGTAAGGGAGGAAAATGGCCAACAAAGGTTAGGGGAAGAATTTTAAGGGGATTTTTGGGGGAATTGGAAGGTAACAAGGGAAATAGAAGGGGAGATAAAGGGGGACAAAGTAGAAGCTAAATGGGGGTAAAAAAAGAACGAAAAAGGGACCTTTTGGGAATTTCTTCACAAACAGAGAGGCTTTATGATGGAAATAAGCAGAGGGGATCTTGTCAAAGGAAAAAAGGCACAAGGAGGCTTCAAGGATGATGTGTTTGCAAGGGAAATGCATTCCTTGAAGGCTCAACAACAATTTAGCCCCCTGTTTGCTTGTCAAAAATTTATAGGGGTGCTAACAGGAGCTTAAAGTCTTTATGAAAGTAATTAAAAATAGTGGCTTCCTTTAAAATATCAGTCTTCTCATGGGAATTCCCAATCTTACTTTTTTCTTCCACAAGTAATGTATCATATGTTCCCAAGGGAGTAAATTTCCCTGCTAATCCCAATAGGATGGTAGACCAGCCTTGGTTCTCTTATCAAATAAAATACTAAACTTTGTTACTACTCCTTTGACTTCATTCAAATTTTTCTTTCGATATTTCCTATATGAATTCTTAACAATCATCTTTTTCAGCTCTAGCACGCACTGGGTCCTATCTTCAATCCTGAAATCTTTCAATTCCTGTGTAGAATTAGAGTTTATAAATCAATAAGTCTCTTAGGACACAAAGCTTTGTTTTGTGACTTTTGTTTATTTGTCACAATAACTCCTTCTAAGTCTCTCACAATACTCTTTTCTTCTCCAATAATAACAAACAGATCCCACACATTCTTGAAAACTTCAATAATATCAGTCCATATGATTTCCGTGGCCTGAATGAGGGACATATTCCATTTTAATTTCTCTTTCAGTTCCTTGATTTATTGAAGAGTAATTTGATAATATTGTTTGTACTTTCTTGTTTTTTCCTTGGTCATATGCACCTTTGGTTGTGTGACGTTGATCACCTTGCAAGCACTTTCCAGGTCTCTTTGAGTCTTTTTTAAATCAATTTCTGCCATTCTTAACTTAGTCATGACTTGAGTTAGTTTGGAAGCAGGGTATTTAGAATCTGACGAAACAAAAACAATTCAAACATGAGAATCTATATTTTTTTGAAACATATCATTCATCTCTTTCAATTTGGATAATTCCTCTTCTTTTTTTAACAAATTTTGCAATAACTATTCTTTCTCTGTTTCTACTTGAGCTACCTCTGTAGCTTTTGGGTGTTCTTTAGTGGGAAGCTTAAGCTTCTTCTTCAAGGCTTGAATCTCAAATTCAACACTCTGCAACAGCTTCTGAACTGCTGATGTATCTTTAGGGTCAACTCCAATATTGATAATGATCTTTTTCAATTCTTCTTTTTGTGTGGAGTAAGCTCTTGAATTTTCTTTCTCCAATTTTAATTTCTTTATCACCTTACCCAACATGTTTTCAGCTTTGACAACGGCTAAAGTAGTCATGTTCAGATCATTAAAGATCAAATGAGCAGTCTGCATATGAAGGTTAATATTGTTCGAGAGGGGAATAATTTTTGCATCAAATGTTAAATAAATAGTTTTGAAAGAAACAAAATATGTCACCATCTGGCTGAAGGATGAGAAAAATCTATCCTTAGTTGATCCTTTTCTAAGTCCATTATTGACAAAAATCTAGTCTGATTAGGAGATATTTGAGCTTCTGACTAATATTCTATACTCTACCTTGTCTTCTTATTTATTTTCTCAATATGTGAAAATATATTCCTGATATTTGAAAAGAATCATGGCATGTATCCTCAGGAACAAGAGATGAGGGAGTACATGAAGTTTCCCCCAACTGCAAATAATATCCTGGCATGGTTGATGAACTGGTTTCATCCACTTTCTTTGCTTTCTTAGATTATTTCTCTGCATCACCATCCAAATCAATTACTTCTTCTCTTCCCCTTTTGAGGCATTTTATGGTGGGATGTGGGGTTTCTACCTCCATTTGCACATATGCAAAAGAATGCCCACCATTTCCCAGTTTCTCCACCTACAGTCTGGATTCATGAATAAAAGGAGCATATCCATTTTCAAATATGCGAATTGAGATTATACTATGTGGGTCATAAGCCCATTTTTCCCCTAACAATAAATGCATGCCATCCAATATTTTATGAGCTTCTTCAATTACTTTGCTAGTATTTACAATAAATGGGCCCAAAGTCCTGGGTAACTTGAATAGGTGATCCTTTTTCACAGGCACAAAGTGGATTTGATCTACATTAAGACTTTTATTTATGAACTCTAAAGAAAACAATCACATAGGAATAAAATTAGGCAGTCTGAAAGGTTCAATATCAACTCCATATAACCTGATATCTGTATGATCCTTAAAAGAAAACAATCCCCAAATTTCACATATTTTCTTAATTGTAAAAGTTACTGGGCCTTAGGAAAAAAACGCGGTGCAAGTGATCCATTCAAAATTGAATATACAATTGGAGGAAAGGAAGAAGTGAAATCAAATATGCCTTCATTTCCCACATCCTTCCTTACTATATTTGTCCAGAAGACCACTGACAACTTGTTTCTATTTACATATATAACATTTAACCAAAATTGAGTAAAAATTTCCTCACGACTGTATAGAAACAAATAAGTAAAAAGGGATGGAAAAATAAAACACTAAGTAAGTGAAAGATTCATAAATTGAGTATTAACAGAATTCTCTAAACAAGTAGGAATATCCAAAACCACTCCATGCTTCATCATTAGGGTGAACATTCCCAATAATGTCTTATCCACCATTATAACATCCTATTTTCCCAGAATTTTAGCCTAAATATACAGAACTGGTCTCATATCTTCAATAAAAATATTCAAAGGGAATTTATCTGAGTCCAGGGAAAATTGTGTTTTTTTGGGCGTTAAATAAAAAAGGATTTGAGAAAACTCAGGTCCAGGAAAATCTTAAAAGTATGCGGATAGAAATTCATTAGAGAAAATAATATATGAATCTGCAAAGGAATAACAGAGATATTTTTGAATTAAGAGAGCAGCTACTTGGAAAGAAATTTCTCCCAACTGGTTCATTACAAAAAGATTTTGAGGGTACATAGATGAAGTAGAAACACAATGAGAAAGGACATTACGTGGAGATGAAATGAATGAAAACATGGATGACAAGACAAGGGGAATGAAAAGTAGTATGATGAAGTGGAATAATGATGAGGCTAGCTCGCTTGCTGATGTGGTAGGCTTGCCTACTGTTGTCACTATGGGGGAACTCTACATTATAAGAAATCTTTTGGAGATGTGCCCCCGTAGTTAATATGAACCATTCATCTTGAGTCAATAGGTGGAGGTAAACGAACTTGTGGAGGTACTCCTCACAGTAACACCCGCACTGTTTGTGGTTTCAGGTTTGCAGAATCATGGGAACACTGAAGTATCGACGGGCCCAACAGTGTAACCTACTAACTCTTTAACTCTACGCTCTAGAGGAGGGACCCACTTTTTCTGCATCCAACTAATCTGACAGATGTTTAGCATGTAATTTATTCAAACTCATTTTTTATATATACTTTTTACATTCACTATGTTTTTTATATATATATTTTTATATTTTTTAAAAGAGACATTGAAATACATACATTATATGAAATGTTAAAACAAGTCACAACATCTGGCTCCACCTGGGGATAGTGTTATTTGTAGAAGAACACTAAGAACCACAAATTAGTGCCTTCACTTCGGGCATGGAGTCAAAGGTGACTTACACATTGCAATGAATTACTCACAAATTTATGTATGATGATCAAACAAGTATATACAATGATGAAACCATGAATTTTAGTGTTGTAAGCAATGTTTGAGACACTACCCATTCACTGGAATCTGAAACAATTCTCCATCCAAATTTTCCAAAATGAAAGTATTGTTAGCTCTAGATTCAACAATATTGAAAGGACCATACCAAAGAGGATCAAATTTCCCATGTTTTCCTTTATCTTCCCTTCTAGTGTCCCATCTAAAAAAATATCACCTGGTTGGAAAACATCATTTTATTTTTTGTCAAAAAATTCTTTCATCTTCTCTTGATAACTGATTAGATTTTCCATGACCCTATCCCTACTTTCACTTAACTCCACCAACTTATTCATCCTTTTGACTAAGGGGCTTGGTTATTCTTTGACTTCTTGAATTAAAGCTACCACAGGTTTTATCAAATGACTAGGGAATAATGCTTCTGTTCCATACACCAACTCAAAAGGTGACTTACCAGTTGATCTTTTAGTAGTGACTCAACTTGCTAGAGAGAAAAATTCAATTTAGAATCCCAATATTTTTTATTATCTGCTATAGTTTTCTTCAATCTTATTATCATTGTATTTTTTGAGGACCTTGCCAACCTATTCCCTTGGGGGTGATAAGTAGTAGAGTGAGATAAGATAACAATTTAATTTTGAGAAAAATCAATCAATTTTGCAGAATTAAAAACTTGGGCATTATATGTTACTAAATTCTTTAGGCAACCAAATCTACTAAAAATATTTTATTCTAAAATTTCATTACCACCAAGTCATTTTCCTTTCTTGTTGGTACTCCCTCAACCCACTTTGTAAAGTAATCTGTCCCTGTCAATATCCACTTGTACTGTCCACTGGAGGGTGGATTAATTTCTCCAACAAAATGTAACCCCCATTTCCTAAAAGGCTCTTCTATAAACACATGAATTAAAGGTAGTAGTGTTAACTTTTTTTTCTTAGAAAAATTATGATATTTCTGACAAATTCTTACTGATATGAAGACATTTGAAAATGATAAAGGCAACTAGAAACCATTTTTCAAGATCTTATGAGCTGTAAATTTTCATCTATAGTGACCTCCACATAGGCTATCATGATACTCTTTAATTATCTCAATGGTTTCTCCCTCTGTCAAACAGAGAAACAAAGTACCTACTGGATCTCTCCAATATAACTTTCCATTCATAATTATATACTTTTGAGCTTTTACTTTCAGAGCTTTGTATTTTGATTTTTTGAAGGTAAGAGGACAAAAATGAAAACATAGATAATGGACAATATCCTTGTACCATTTAGACACAAGAATTTGTACTGAATTTTAACATTGGGTTTGGACTTCTTTTATTTCTCTACATCTTTTCTTTCTTCAACTTCAGTTAAAAAATTATTCCCAAGGCTCGAAAATTAGATTATGTCAGGAAATTAACCAAGCCTTTTCCATTTATTAACTTGGTTTTCTTTATGTCCAAATCATATTCCTGTGTTCTTGCTATCCATTTACCCCTTATCCCTTAAATATCACTCTGAACTAAAACATCTTTAACAACAACAATTGGTACATATGCAATTACTTGGGATTGGAGAATATAAATCCTGAAAGCCTTAAGTGCCTTAACCAAAGAATAAGCCTATTTCTCCAAAATATTATACTTAAGATCTGCATCTCTTAACACTTTGCTAAAAATTTCTATAGGTTGCTCTCTTTGCTCCTCATTCTTCTGTAGAAGTAAAAAACAAATGGTAAAAGCAGAAGAAAGTGAAAAGATCTGAAAAGGATTTTCATAATTGAGACTTATCAACACAAGAGCTTCTTGTAAAGCTTCTTTAATTATTGAAAAAGAATCTCTTGTAGTTGTATTCCAATTAACTTTAACCCCTTGCTTTAGCATGTCAGTGATTTCCTTGACAATTTCAGCATAATTGGGAACAAACCTCCTGAGGAAGTTAATTCTCCCTAAAAAAAATTGAATTTCTTTCTTGCTTATTGCCAATGGTATTTTCCCAATTTCTTCTACTCTTACAAGATATATCTTCTATCCCTCCTTTGAAATAATATGACCTAATAAATTTCCTTCCTTTAAAGAAAAATGCGACTTTTTAGGATTCAAAGATAAACCATACCTTCTGCATTTTTCAAAGGTTTGTTGTAAATGCTCCAAATATTCTTCATATGATTTAGAAAATATAGTTATATCATCCAAATAAATCACCAAAAATTTATATTTTTCTCCTAAAAATGCTATATCCATAGCTCTTTGAAATATGGTGCCAACATTCATCAGTCGAAAAGGCATTCTGGCATACATGAAGGTACCCCAAGGAGTTGTAAATGTCGTTTTCTTCTGATCCTATTTTTCCACTGCAATCTGGTTATAACCAGAGAATCCATCAATCATTGATAATCTATATGATCCTGTTACCTTATAGAAAATATGATCCATTTTTGGAAAAGGAAAATTATCTTTCAAAGATGTTATGTTCAAATTCCTGAAATCAACACATATTGTTATCTCTCCATTTTTCTTTCTTACAGGAACTAGATTGGTTACCCAATCTGAATACCTAAAGGGAACAATTATTTTTTCCTGTAACAATTTTTTTACTTCTTTTTCAATTGAAGGCAAGGGATTTATTCGTCTCAACTTTTGTCTAAAATTTATAACCCTTGGTTTCAAAGGAATTTTATGTTGAATGATACTATTATCATAAGTCTTTAAATATTCATATGAACATGAAAAAATATCAACAAAATTCTTGAAAAGACTTATATATCTCTATTTAAAATGTTTAGGAACATATTTGAATTTTCTTACCATTTTAGGTTGTTGATCTATTCCCAAGTTACATTCTTCTATGTCATCCTCAATTTTTTTTTTCTTTTGGCTTCTAGAAACATCATTAGAACTAAATAACCTTTCCAGAGGCACCAATCCATTTGGTGTTACGTTATCCTTAAGTTGAATTTTTTTTTGATTTCATATCGAATCGTTGAAAGAGACTACATCCTTCTCCTTCTCTCCAACATCTCCATCCTGATCAATTTCCAAATTAGAAAATTCTCTAATCATTCCCAAAAAATATTTGATCTATTCTTCATCCTCAAAAACCTACCAATGTTTCACATTATCTGGAATTGAGGGCCTGTGTCTAATTTCTACCTTATATCTCAGTTTGGGGCTAAGAGGAGGTTTGAAAGTGTTTCCTGCAACTACTAAAGAGTCAGCAAGCTTGTTTCCTTCTATGGGGACAAACCGTATATTAACAGAAAGAAATAAATTGTCCACTAAGTCCCAAATTTCATTCCTATAAGTTCTCAACCTTGGATGCCTTGCCTGGCAGTGATTCTTAACCTGCTTAATCACTAGCTCAGAATCTTCAAAAACATATATACATTTTATTCTCAATTTTGTAGCACTTTGAAATCCAAGAATTAAAGCTTCATATTTTTAAATATTATTGGTAGAATCAAATTCCATTTTTTAAGAAAAAGGGATAAGATGACCTTTTGGATAAATTAAAAGAATACTTTCACCAGTACCATATTTTGAGTAAGCACCATCAAAGTATAACTTCCAGATTCCATTTTTTGTTAGCTCCTTACTCTCAATTGCTGAAGGGATCTGCACCTGAGTATCTTCAATGACCTCTGCAACTTCTTGCAACATAAAATAGGAAAAAGCATCTTTTTCCTGACTATACACATGAGAATTAATTGAACTCTCCTCAGTAATGGTTTTAAAAAACTTGGTTTCCCTGTATAATATTATCTCTTCACCTCCAAAAGCTAGGATTATAGAATAAGTAAGATCTGAATTCAAAAAACCTCCCAACTTATCCCCCCCAGGATCTGGAAAGAAGCATCCCAAAATGAGTTGGAATATATACCACCACCACATCCATCACAAGACTCCTAGCTGTTATTTGAGCTAAGGAAACAACCGAAACTTTGATCAACCCCACACACTTAACCTTTCTAGAATCAAAAGAGTAAAGATCCTTATAAGGTTTAGTGATTTTCAAGTTCAATTTATTCATGACTAATAATGGCATTAAATTTTGAGAAGCCCCCGAATATAACATACATTTATGAAGCATAAAAGTATGCACCAAAAAATAAATGTAAAAGGGAGGAGTAGATGAATCCACCTCTTCAACATGAGGACCAAACATCACCACTGGTCTCTCTTCTTGCAAATTTACCATGTCTACTACATTATCATCTTGAGAAAGGTTAATGAAATTTGAAATCTAATTTTTATATGTTGGGGTTTTTTTCCAACTCTGCAAAAGGAATTTGTATCTTTATTTTCTCCAATTATTTTGTTAAGTTAAAATAGTGACTGGGCTTTATCAAATTATCTGGATCTTCATCTTTATTTTTAAAATTTAAAATTTTCTTAGATGAATGAGAAGATTTATTCAAATTCTCACCTTTTGATCTTCCTTGTGAACTTTCTCCTTGTTGAAATGTATTTTTTGATACTGAATCAATTTGCTACTTTCCTCTATCAAGATGCTTCAAAGGTTGTTATGGAGCTGCCATTGGTTGAGGTATTGGATCTTCTAGCACCTCTTAATTATTATGAAACCTTGATCTGTTCCTTGATCTTAAATCATATTTATTATGTAATTCAACCTGCATAAGATCAATATTTTTTTTGCAATATTAATCAATTTATTTCTCATGCAAAGACTCTTATGTTTCAACATTAAACTCCTCATTTTCATCATCCTCTATTTCATCATCATACAATGTGGATATTTGGTTATCTTCCTCTTTGCAGTCTCTTTTCTTGCATCTTCAGACCCATATTCTATATACAAAGGAGGCACCAACATTTATAGTGTAATAACAAAAAATATGTTATTAAATTAATTTCAACTATGGATATATGTACCTCCCCATATGGGGTGGGAATAAATTGAACATATGGATTCAACACACTAACCATCCAACCTAGCACTAATGGGAGGGAGTGTGCTAAGTATCCCCCCTATAGGTTATCAATGAAACATGATTGTGAAGAGACGTATAGGCTAAATAATTGTTGTGGTTTGGAATCTCCCTCTTTGGTATACAATTTCCATGCTATGAGAATTACAACTACATTTACTCCTACAATATTCATGATTTATTTCAGAGTTTTTGAGATCTAGATGTCTTGTGCTGCAACATTTTCATTTCTTGAATAATCAGATCTGACATAAAAAAATTGAGACTCTCTTGTCTCAATTTCCATTCTATTTTATTGTTTTCTCCGTTGTCCCATCATGAATGAGTAAGCATAATTAGGTGCCTACAATATACCCCTCTTCTCTTTGGCCTAACTTAAAAATCCTCCCCCCCTTAGTCGCATGCTTCTTTGGAAGCGATATGTAATTTATGGGGCCCTTCTAGTCCTAATTGCATACATTATTTCCTTCACTCTAGATTGTATTTCTCTTGGAAACCTAAAAAATCTTGTTGATAATTTACCTCACCTACAACTTTGGATTTTTATTTTGACATTCATAATGTAGTGACATCAATCCAAATGCTAATGCAAGATAATATATTGTGAAGTAAGAGGGGGATTTCATGACTGATAGAGAGTGGAATCCTTGGCTTAGTTATATCACTCTCAAACACCTCTAGAAATTCAAGTAGAGCTCATGGAGCCCAAGCGAGATATTATGGGGGAGCGTGAATTTTTATCCAACATATTTAAGAAATTCCTTGTAGATTCAGAATGCTAATTGTAATTTGCTAAAACAATAGACTTGAATTTTCTCTACTAATTGCGTAAAAAAATTTAAACGATCACGAAATCATGAAGCATAAAAGAGAAATAATTCAATCAACACATTAAAAAATAATTTCCTCGGGAAAGACTCACCTAAAAACCCCGCTATCTATATATTGCATTAGTCAGAAAATATGAGAAGATTAGAATGCTTTTCTCCAACTTCAAAAACCTCTGCACTATCTGTATCTGTCTCACTGCTTCCTAGACAAGCCTAGGAAAATACTTAAATAAATTTTGGCTTTCCCAAGTCCCAATTTACTTGCACCATTTCCTTGGGTAATTAGATAAAATTATTAGGGAAATCCCCATCTAATACTACGCAATCCATCTAGGGCCTTATTCTAACTACATGCACCACCTATACAATTTGAACGATTATACAACTAATATTTTACTGCCCTTGAAATCCAATCTAAACTTGGTAAATCTAATTTCACACATGCATGAGTTATTTATGGCTGATTTATCAGTTAACTGAATGATCATAGAGTGCACAAATCACTACTAGACCTCTCACTAGTTCATCTAACAGTTGGAACTAGTTAAACTGACTCTAACTTAGATAAACTGAATTGATTAATTACAACTCAAAATAAAATCAAATAGGGCTACTAAAAAGTAGGAACCACTCTACATGACTCAAGTTAGACCCTCAACTAAAATTAGCTGAACCAACTAAGTAAAACTAACTTAGTTAACTCGTACAAGTTGTCATGATATGTGGAATTACAATTTTATTCTAATTTAATTCAAGGGAAAATTAAATTAGAATCTTTCTTAGTTCCATTTTCAACACTCCCTCTTAGCAAGAAATGGATTATTATATACTCGGATATTGCCTCTACGGAACTCGAATTTTCCTCTTGACAGTGTCTTCGTCAAGATGTACTCATCATGTTCCTATGTAGGAATGTACTCTAGAATCACAATCCACCTATGCACACAATATATGAGATGGGGGTACCAGATGTTGATATTCTTGGAAATATCATGAAAAACTAGATTTAATGAGAGTTTGATGAAACTATGGTTGTCATAGTAAATCATTAGGATCCATCTATTAACCACACAACTGAAAAATGATCTTCCTTATTCAAATATCCTCACAAGTTGCTTGACTAGAATCCATGTACCCTACTTCCGCTGAATTGAGTGTAACTGATATCTGCTTCATACTATACCAAGAAAATGTTATTGACCCAATATTGAATATTTCGCTTGATGTGCACTTCCGTTCTGATGGAATCCCTACCCAATCTACATCTTTGAAGCCTTGCAGCTTCACTCTCTCTGTCCATCTGTACCAAAGACCAAACTGAGTGGTGCCTTTGACGTATCTCAACACATGTTTGGCTACCTTCAAATAGATCTTGGTTGGCTTAACCATTGATTGAATTAGTTGGTTAACTGCATAACATATTTCCATTTGTGTGTTCACCAAGTACATAAGTGAACCCACAAGCTTCCTGTAAATGATAGCTTCTACCGCTTCGCCTGAATTAGCATATTCCTTCCTCCAATTCCTTGCTAGAGGAGTCTCCATGGGTTTGCTGTTCTCCATATGAAACTTCTTCAATATCTTGTTGGCATACTTTGCCTGAGAGAGAAAAAATTCCCCCATCTCTTTTCCAAATTTCTAGACCAAGGAAATAATGCAAGAGCCCCATGTATTTCAACTCGAATTTTCTTTCCAAAGCTTCTTTGCAAAATTTTATCAGCTTCTCATCACATGTTAGAATTAAATCATAGACATATAATACTATAATCAATAATTTACCTTCAACCACAATATGGTAAAGGTTTGCATCAACTTCACTTTTGGTGAAGCCCAACCTAGTGAAATAACTATCGATGATAGTGTACCAAGCACGAGGTGCTTATTTTAGTCCATACAACACTCGCTTGAGTTTTCACACATGCGACTCTTTTCCTGTGCACATTCGACTCTCTGTCAAAGGTCTCAAATCCTTCCAGACTCTCTATGTACACCTCTTCCTCAATCACTCCGCCGAGGGAAGCTATATTCACATCCATCTGATGTATATTCCATCCCATCTGTGCTAAAAGTGTTAGAATAGATCTGATTGAAGAGTAACTTGCTACTAGAGAAAATGTGTCCTCGTAATCTATTCCCTCCACCCGAGAGAACCCTTTGGCCACAAATCTGGCCTTGTGTTTCTTAACACTCCCATTTCCTGCTTGCTTCACCTTGCAGATCCACCTGGATCCTACAACTGAATTTTCCTATGGTCTTGGGACAACTTCCCAAGCACTGTTCCTGATAATGGTGTCATACTCCTCTACCATGGCATCAACCCAAGATGGTTTCTACACTAGTTCCTCGAATGAGGATGGCTCAATATATACACTCTTTCTCATAAGTGCCATGTAGCCAGTGTACTGATCTGGTGACCTCCTCTTCCCGCGCTATGATGTGGGTGCTCCCACATTCTCTCTTGCACAATGCATCAACTTGTTAGCCTATTTGGTGGTATTCCTTCCAGCTATGGATGCCTCTACATGAGTTGGTGCTTCCATTCTCGGCTCCTCTGCATGTGGCTGCTCCACATCATTATGAGGTTCTTCCTATGGAGCTAAACGCTCTCATCTGCATGAAAATGAAGCTCCCTCTCTAGGGAAATTTGCATGGCCTTCTCTTCATTGAATTTCACATCTCTATGAACCACTGTCATCTTGTGAAATGGCAGGTACACCCAATAATTTTGAGGTGTATCAGTGTACCCAAAAAGTATGCCCAACTCAGCTGTTGATTCTAGATTTTTCCATGCATCCTTGGAAACATGACTATAAAATGATGAACCAAAGATTCTGAAGTGCACCACATCTAGTTTCTTACCTGAAAAATCTTCCTTTGGTGTACTCATCCTGAGAATCTATGGAGCACTCATGTTCTTCACATATACCACTGTGTTGCATGCTTCATAGTTAGGTTCTAAAAAATATGCTCAAAAATTAAATTTGTGAGAATGGTTTGTAACTTGAACTAATGCGTAGATCTCATTTTCCTAAATTCGGCACAACTCATTTCGCGGAAAACCAGCATTGTATGCTCTCGCAAACACGTTCTGTCCCTTTTCCCAAACAGACAAAATTTTCAAAAAAAATGACAGCTAATTGTGTATTTTGGGCTAATGGCAGGCTACCTCGTGGGCTCTTCTAGTTGGTCAAAAGTTATTTTGTTTTTAGGCCAATTAGGCCTCGCCACTTGTCTGAATCTGATTGGCTTTGTGTGGGAGAAATTTCATTGGATGGTTGATGGCCAACTATATGCTCCCACATGGCCCAATTGGAGGCCACCATGTGACAGCACAGGGCACACCAAAAATTGTTTGAAGGCCAAATTACACCACATGGGATTTGAAATTGTGACCACTTTCCAAATAGGGCACCGCCTAACCGACTGGGCTACAATACTTCATACAAAAAAAACGTTATAAAAATTTTAGTTGGGCGGAGGTTTGGGGTAGGGGTCAAGGCTTAGTCCCCCATATGTTATACCATATGACCATTATAATGGGTCCACGGGTGCGACGGGGGAAGAGGCCCATCGGCCGAATTTTTTAAATAATTTTTATCTTAATTGCCCATGTTATGTTTAATTAAATTTTCAAACTTTAGGCCTTGGTGCACATATTAATGGTTCAACAATTTTGCTCAAAATTTTGTGAAATTGTTGCTTTGTTAGCACAACTCAAGGTGAATTTGCAGGTTTGGTCTAGATTTTGGGGAAATTGTGGTGCGGTTAGCAAAAAAACTAGAGAGGCTCATAACTTCTTCAGTTTTTGAAAATTTTCGGATCAGAAAGAGGATAGACATGCATTTTTGGGTCTTCTGAAGCTAATGGAACATGTTTTGAAGCCATTTGAGCACTGTAAATGCATGTAATAACCATTTTGAGCATAATTAAAGATGGACAAGATATTGGAAGCTAGACCAAGGAGACATAACCAAGGAGGGGTGAACTCCTTCATCACTTATTGAATTTTATGGTGTGTTTGTATGATGTTTCTGCATATTTCATATTTTATTTTCATGCTTTATGTATTTAAAAATTAACAGAAAATATTTCAAAAAACTCAATTTCAACACTTGCAATTTAAAAACCCTCAACCAAAATTTCATTAAGATCTCATACATATCAAGTTTGGTATCAAAGCCTAGGCTTTATTTTTTGTTGTGAGGATTTAATTGTTTGAAAATATATGTGATACTTACAAGGTTGAAGCTCAAGAGAGGATAATGAAAGCTTGTGGTTGCAAGTCCTCAAGTTAGGTCAAGGACAAGGATAGAAAGTTTGCCACAATATCCACCACAAATTCTTCCTCAAATTGTAGTTGAAGCTTCATCAAGTATGTTACATGAAGGAGAGCCTTACAATATGTCAGAGGATGAAAAGTCCTTCAGGAAAGAATTATTTGATATGATAATAACGGTGAAAGTTATATATGAGGAGAGGAGCACAAGGATGCAAGGTGAGAGCTCCAATATTCCAAAGAGAGAAAAGCCTTCAAAAAGAGATGAAGGAGATGGAGACAAGCCTCCAAAAGGTAATGGGAATGGTGAAAAACCACCTTTGACACCACCATTCTCCTCACCACCATCTTCACCATCATCTTCTTCCACAACAAGCCCTTCACAAACACCTCCACATTCTCCAAAAAGTCATGGTAAAAATCCATTTTTGAAGCTTGGCATTAAGTTTGATTTTCCTATGTATGATTGAGAGGTAGATGCTGAAATATTAGAAAACTGGGTACACCAAATTGAAGTGTATTTCAGGATACAAAGAATCAAGGATGATGAAAAAAACATTCAGCTTGCTTCACTAAGATTGGAAAGTGAAGCTCTTATTTGGTGGGAAGCCAAAACTCAAGAGGACATGAATAAACATGGTAAGGTCTTAACCTCTTGGAATGATTTTTTTACTTCCTTAAGGAGAAAGTTTTATCCATTAGAATACATGCAAAAGACTATAATGGACTGAAAAAAATTCAGACAAGGGAAAGGACAAAGTGTGCAAAGCTATACTCAAGAGTTTAGGAGAAGAGCACTAATTTTGGGTGTAGATTTGACATCTCAAGAAGCTTTGTTAAAATACATTGGAGGTTTGCATAGTTACTTGAGACATACTATTCTCATGTTTAATCCTTCAAATTTAGATGATGTGTACATGCCACACATCTAGAGGCAAGAGGGAAACATGTTTCAGAGGAGACAAGTGAGGATACCTTTGATTATGAAGAGAAAGGAAAGGGTAATTTCAAGGGTAAAGGTAAGAAGAATGCATCGATAGAGATGGAGAAAGAAGATAATTGCAAAAACTGTTCTAAAGATGGACATGATGAAGATCATTGCTGGAAACTTCATCTAGAGATGAGAACCAATAAGCTTAAAAACAAGGAGAAGGAGAAGACAAATACAACAATAACACATGATTTAGGTTCTGATTCTATAGATAAAACAAATAGCATCACAATGGGTTTGAAAGGTTAGGACATTGCAAGTAGTAGTTCTTCAAGTTGTCGAATTAGTACTCAAGATGATGAAATAAGAATTGAGCCTTTCCTGTTAGAGTTATTTCAAAGAATACCAAGATTGACACATTATTTGATAGTGGTTCACAAGCAAACCTTAGTTCAATAGAATTATTCAAGAAGTTGTATTTAGAAACAATTTATCATACAATACCTTATCCTTTAGGTAGGATATGTATGAATGGAAATTTGCAGGTGACGAGGAAGTGCATACTTAGATTTTCAATCACTGCAAACTTTCTTGGGGATGTTGAACTTGATGTTGTTCTGCTTGATATTTTTGGTATTGTTTTGGGTAGCCCATATATTTATGATAGGAGAGAAATATTTCATCGCCATGAGAGTATGTATCAATTGTTCAAGAATGGAATTAAGTACATATTGTCTCTTATGCATGCTGGACAAATGAAGAGAATTGTGAATGCTAGTCAAAATTTTGCTTTGTTAATGTTCAAGCATGAAGATGTTGTGAATGAAGCCTTTCAAGGTGATGCGTCAAACGAATATTTTGATTTCATCAAGGTCATTAATGGTTATGATAATATGTTTAAGGAGTATAATATGTTGCCTTAAAAAAGAGGTCAACAAGATGTGGTAAAATTGCAGAAGCATGCATCATTTTTTAGTAGTGATGTGAACAAGATGTCGGTGCAAGAGAGTGAAAATATCAAAGAGAAAGCGCAAAGAAATTTGAAAAAGAGGGAATTTAGTTCAAAATTTCTTCTCGTGGGCTTCAAAATGTATTGTATTTGAAATGGGATGTTGCATGGCGATGGCGATCACATTTGGTCAAGAGTCGAACCAAGCACAAGGCAAGACAAGCTAAACATCGTCATGTCGATAGTGTTCGAGGTGAGAAGAAGTTCAAGTTGTTTAAGTTTCCTTTGATTGATGACCATGGAGGGAACACATTTTTTTCTTCAAGGACAATTTTTTTTTTTAAATTCTGGGAAATTGTAGCAAGATGGTATCTACAACAACAAGTCAAAGTCTCCAAATTCGGGGAAAAAGATCAGTTTTCATGAAAAGCTCAAATTGTTGAATTCAATAAAATTCCAATGGAATGAGACTGGAAGGGTGAGGGGTTTGCACCCTCATCCACATGTTCAATAATAAAATATATTTTTGGGTCCAAAAGCTTCTAGTGGGGAGGTGTGATCATGTGCTAAAAAATATGCTCAAAAATGAAATTTGTTAGAATGGTCTGGAACCTAAACAAACACGTATATCTTGTCGTTCTGAATCTGGAGCAACTCATTTCATGGAAAAATGACACCATATGATCACTAAAACATGTTATTTCCATTTTCCCAAATAGACAAATTAAAAAAAAAAAACGATAGCTGACTGTGTATTTTGGGCCAGTGGCAGGCTGCCACGTGGCCTCTTCTGGTTGCTGAAAAGTTAATTTTTTAAGCTAATCAAGCCTTGCCGCTTATCCGAATCTGATTGATTCTATGTGGGTGAATTTTCATTGGGTGGTAGATGACAAACCACATGTTGCCATGTGGCCCAACTGGAGGTCACCACGTGCCAACATGGGGGACACCAAAAATTGTTTGAAGGCCAAAATGCACCGCATGAGATTCAAAACCTGTTTGGTATGTGTTATATTCTTTCCACATTATGCATGGGGGGGTAGCCCCCCCCGTATGCGTGCCTGCATAAAGGTCACCGGGGTGAATGAAAAATAAAAATTGGCCCTTGTTTTCTGGTGGGTGGACCTGCCCATGGTTTTGTGCATGGATTTGCACATGGTTTTGGGGCATGATGCTTTTCGGCCCCTGGTATTTTTTAGATCTGGTCAATGGAACTATGGTTATGTTCTAATCTAGGGTTAATGGATTGGGGTTTATGTATGCTTTGGCATGTATATATATGTGTTGCAACACTAAAAGGAATATAATGAAAAATAAAGCTGGTTGTCTAGATTTAAGATCTAGGGGAAAATATCTGTGTATATCTGTTTTATGTTTTATGATCTTGCTATTGTTTATTTTCTGTTTTTAAGATTCACTTACAGATAATTCCTATATAGGGTTAAAATTTACATTTGGTATTAGAGTTGTTTCGGCTTCAAGGGGACGCCTTTGCTGCTGAGGGTTTTTTGCTCAAGCCTGTGGTAGACCCTGTTCAGTGGGAGATCTGCGGGATTGATTATTGCGGTGAAAGAATATGGCGAGTAGCGAGAAGATAGAGATTGAGAAATTTAATGGTCAGAGTTTTGAGTTGTGGAAGATCAAGATGGAGGATCTGTTGGTGGATAAAGATCAGTGGATCGTGGTAGATCTGGGTACTAAACCAATGGTAATGTCAGATGAAGACTGGAAGAAGCTGTATCGGAAGGCGAAGAGCACAATACGATTGTGTGTCTCAGATTCAGTATTGTTGAATGTATCTGGGGAAGCTACGGTGAAGACCTTGTGGGACAAGCTAGGGAATTTGTACCAATCTAAGTCTCTGGTGAATAAATTGTTCCTATGGAAAAATCTGTATAACCTAAGGATGAAGGATGGAGACTCAGTGAAAGAGCATCTGAACACCTTCAATACTGTGGTAAGACAACTATCATCTGTTGATATTAAAATCTCAGATGAAGATAAGTGCATCAGTTTATTTTGTTCTCTACCAGATTTGTGGGACATTCTGGTTATTGCAATAGGTAGCAATACAACTGCATTGAATTTTGATGACATTGTCTCAACCTTGCTATTGGAGGAAATGAGATGGAGAAATATGGAGGGTCAAAATGGAGATGAGTTATTTGTATGAGGAAGGTCCCAGAAAAGAAACAAGAATAAGGTTTCGAGTGGGAGATATAAATCTAGAGGGAGATCTAAATCTCCTGGAAAGTTTGTAAAGCTGTGATGGAAATGCGGAAAGGAAGGGCACTACAAAAAGGACTGCAGATCTAAAGCTCCTGAGAAAGGAAAAGGATCTGATGATGATCCTTCTGCAGAGGAAAAACCCACCTTGGATGAAGGTGGGGATGTGTATTTGTATTCTTCTTCAAATACACATGTAGATCATGATTCATGGTTGATTGACTCGGGTGCATCCTTTCACTTCACTCCCCATAGGGAGTGGTTCTGCGAGTATGAGAAATATGATGGCAGTGATGTCTTCTTAGGGGATGATAGGAAGGTCAGAATCGTCAGATGTGGAAAATTTAAGTTGAAGCTACAAGGTGGAAGGATTAGAACACTTCCTGGTGTTCTGTACATTCTTGCATTGGCCAAAAATCTGATTTCTATAAGAAATATGGATGATGTAGGTGTAAAAACAATGTTCGAGAAAGATACCTGTAAGATGGTTTGGGGAGCACTGGTATTAATGTCGGGAGTATGGATTATAACTCTATACAAGCTTCAGGGTAGCACTATTATTGATGGGTGCAAAATTTATGTGGTTCCCGAAAGTGGAGCAGAAAGCCTAGCGGTCTTTGGAGAAAATATTATGCTATGGCATCAAAGGCTTGGACATATTGGAGAGAAGGGCCTTCGGATACTGTATGGAAATGGTATGGTAGAAGGTATGTATAATAGCTCTCTGGATTTCGATTTCTGTGAACATTGTGTATATGGGAGCAGAATCAGGTTAGTTTTCCTTATGGTGCTAAGAAGGAAAATAAGATATTAGAGCTTGTGCACAGTTATGTGTTTGGACCTGTGTCAGTTCCATGACTGGGTAAGTTTGTGTACTATGTTTCATTTATAGATGAATTCTCAAGGAATACATGGATATATTTCTTGAGGAAGAAATATGAAGTTTTTGACATATTTAAATAATTTAAGGCTCTGGTGGAAAACCAGACAAAGAAGAAGATAAAGGTGCTGAGGACAGATAATGGTGGGGAGTTCTGCAAGAAGGAATTTGAAGAGTTCTGTAAGAAGTGTGGTATAGCATGACATAAGACTACTCCATACACACCTTAGAAAAATGGAGTTGTAGAAAGAATGAACAGAACATTGATGGAAAAGGCAAGAAGCATGCTCAGTGGTACCAGGTTAGGAAAAGAATTCTGGGCAGAGGCAGTGGAGACTGCATGTTACTTGGTTAAAAAATCACCTTCATCAGCGTTGGAGGATAAGACTCCACATGAGGTATGGACTGGTAATAAACCCTCACTTTCACATCTAAGGGTATTTGGATTTGATGCATATGTACATGTTCTAAAGGAGAAAAGGACCAAGTTGGATAATAAATCTGAAAGGTGCATCTTTATTGCATATAAGGATGGTTTAAAGGGTTACAATATTTGGAACCCGGAAACAAGGAAGGTTGTGTATAGCTGAGATGTGGTGTTTAGAGAGGTGAAATATGTTGTTAAACATGAATTCCTACCAAATTAACCTAAGAAGATAGAGTTTGAGCTAAAGGAAGATGAATTAGAATCTACAATAGAAGAAGACTCAGAAGAGGAAGAGCCACAAACTCCAGCCGTGAGAAGATCAGTTCGGGAAAGAAGACAACTAGAAAGGTATAGTCCATCTGCTTTCTGTTCAAATTTTGCTTTAACTATAACTGATGATGATCCCAGAACCGTCAGGGAGGTAGTAGATTCAGAAGATGGAAAACTCTGGAAGGAGGTCATGGTTGATGAAATGGCATCCTTGCATAAAAATGAGGCATGGGATCTGGTGGAGTTTCTGGCTGGAAGGAAGCCCATCGGGAGAAAAAGGGTGTTTAAGAAGAAGATGAATGTAGAAGGCAAGGTGGAGAAATACAAAGCTCGGGTGGTAGAAAAAGGTTATTCCCATGTGCCAGGAATTGATTTTGGTGATGTTTTTTCTCCTGTTGCCAAAGTTACTTCTATTAGATTACTTTTATCTGTAGCTGCTGCATTTGATTTTGAGGTAGAACAGATGGATGTGAAGAAAACATTTCTTCATGAGGATCTGGAAGATGAGATCTACATGAAACAACCTGAAGGCTTTATGGTGAAGGGGAAGATAGAATTGGTATGCAGGTTAAATAAGTCTTTGTATGGGTTAAAACAGTCATGAAGGATGTGGTATCAGAAATTTGATACCTATATACAGGGACTTGGCTTCACTAGAAGCAAGGAGGATCACTATGTTTATTTTAAATTAATTGGTGACCGTGTTATTTATTTGGTCTTGTATGTGGATGATATGTTGTTGATTGGAAATAACAAAGAAATTATCCAAGATTTGAAGACCCAACTGTTCTCCAAATTCGACATGAAGGATCTTGGTGCTGCAAACTATATTTTGGGCATGGAAATTAAGAGAGATCGGGAAAAGAGGAAGCTCTGGTTAAAATAGAGGAAGTATGTCAGACTATATTGTAGAGGTTCAATATGTAGGATAGTAAACCGGTGAATGTTCCGATTCCTGTAGATGTAAAGCTGTTTGCTAAATAGTGTCCCAAGACACAAGAAGAAGAGGGGGATATGTCTCGTGTTCCATATGCAAGTGCAGTGGGTAGCCAGATGTATGCAATGGTCTATACTAGACTATACATTGCACATGCAGTGGGATTATTGAACAGGTTTATGTCAAACCCAGGGAATGATCCGGATTTATGCAGGAACGCAACAGAATAAACATATAACCATAAATACAGAGATTCAGTGGAAATAATACTTCATTTCATTAATATCAAAGAACTGAAATTTGCTTACAGACAGAATGGAAATAAAACTAGCTAGGGCGCTGGTAGCTATCTCTGAGAAGAGATGTGGCGGCTACAGGCCTCTAAACTGAGTTACAATGAGGCTCGAGGGCCTATTTATTATTTAGAAACAATGGAAAATCCTAAACAGCCAAAACCCTAACCCTAGGAGATGAAGCACCAAAACTATGGGCCCCGTTTGGGTAAATTGGTGTTTCAACTTCCCAGGGGCGTAACTTTGGCATACAATCTCCGTTTGATGCGTACCATACCTCGTTAGAAAGATCTATCCGAGGAATACAAATTTGGAACGAGCAACATCGGTCCATGGACCCATGTTGCTCTCCGTTTTCCCAAAAAACGTCGTTTAGGGCCTCAAAACGGCTCCGGAAGTTTAGGACCCGAAAAACTGCTAAAAATAGTAAACTGTGCCGAAACTAAAAAACTGAAATAGACAATGGTGGAGCCCCAAGTGGAATAGGCGGGTGACCACCAATATCCACCTGGATCATTCCTCCCCCTTAGGAAGCAATGGTCCCCATTGCGTTAAGTTCCTCCATGAGATGAGGAAATTTCTGCTGAACTTGGTCCCCGGTGAACCACTTTCCTTGGTGCAGGAGTTGGCCAGCTTTGACAACCCGATATAGTTGGATCTTCTGCTGGCGAGTGTTCTTGATTTGCATGTCCATGATGCAATCTGTGGTGGCCTGTTCCATGCAGTCTGGATTTAACTCAGTTGGTGTGAGTTGTTCCGCAATGTCCGAGGTGTCCAGTAGAGGTGGGAAGTAAGGACGAAGGCGATCCACATTGAAGACTGGGTGCAGACCAAGGAATGGTGGAATACTGAGCTCGAATGCATTGTTCCCTACAGCCTTGGTGATGGTGTACGGCCCGTATCGGAGCGGGAGAAGCTTGCGGTGGGGTCCAGTGAGGCGCTCCTTCTGCAAATGTAGCCATACTTTGTCACCCACTTGGAAGTTGTGTGGCACCCGGTGTTGATCATGGCGTTGCTTGTACTTGGCATTGGCTCTGTCCAATATATCATGAACTTGTTGGCGGATGTGTTGAATGCGCTCGATGAAGCTACTGGCTTTGTCAACTTCAGACTGGACATGAGCTGAATTGGCCTGAGCAGCTACAAATGGCATGGCTACGTCAATGGGACATAGTGGCTGGAATCCCAAGCCCACCTGAAAGGGGCTATGGCCGATTGAATTGTGGAGAGCCCGATTATAACTATGTTGTACATAAGGGAGGCTCTCGTCCCATGTGCGTGGATGATTTGAATTGTACATGCGCAGAATGTGTACAATCATTCTGTTGACGACCTCTGTCTGGCCATCTGTTTGGGGATGGAAAGCTGTGGACTTGGTGAGCTTGGTATCCAACATCGACCAGAGGCTGGACAAAAATGTGCTGAGGAACCTGCTATCCCGATATGATATGATAGACTGTGGGATCCCAAAGTGCACCCACACTCGTTCAAAGAAGAGTTTAGCAGTGGCTTCTGCTGTGATATTCTTCTTGCAGGCCGCCATAATGGCCATCTTCGAGAATCCGTCGACGACCACAAAAACACAGTCATTTCCCTGCTTAGTAGAAGGCAGGCCCGACATGTAATCCATGGAGATGGATTCCCAAGGTCGACTAGGGGTAGGTAGAGGAGTATATAGGCCTTGCTTCTTGATGGTTGGTTTGGCAATGGCACAAGTAGTGCAGGATCTGATGTGCTTCTCGACATCCTTTCGAAGGTTCGGCCAATAGAAATACTTCTGCAGGATTGCTACTGTTTTCTCGACCCCGAAATGCCCAGCGACTCGACTGTAGTGTGCTTCCCATATCATCTTGGCACGCTCACTTGAAGGAACACAAAGGTGTCCCATGTGACATAAAAGTGCATCTTGGAGTTGAAAATTTGGAACTTGCGTACCCCCCAAGAGTGCCTTGTAAGTTTGGCCGAATTCTGGGTCATTCTCATAGAGAAGCGGCCAATCAGAAGTCTCGTGCCCACAAGAGTTGAGCACAGTGGTGAGCGCCACGATCGGTGGTCGGCTGAGGCAGTCTACAACATGATTGGTGCTACCCTTCTTGTACTTGATGTTCAAATGAAACTGTTGCAGATATGTGGACCACTTCTGATGGCGATCATTCTGCAACTTCCCTTGTGTCTGTATGAACTGCAGGGGCCGGTGGTCCGTGTGGATGATTGTTTCCTTCCCCAAAATGTAATGCTTCCATTTTCGAAAAGCTTGCACAATGGAATACATTTCTTTGTCATAAGTGGGATACTTGTGAACTGTGTCAGACAATGTCTCACTGTGATATGCCACTGGATGTCCCTGTTGAGTAAGAACTGCCCCAATAGCATAGTCAGAGGCATCTGTCTCGATCTCAAATGGCTATTGCAAGTCTGGTAATGTGAGCACTGGGGCAGAACAGAGGCGATTTTTCAATTCTGTGAACGCCTTCTGTTGAGGTTCCGACCAAAAGAATTTTGCTCTCGCTCCTCCCTTGGTGACTTGACTCAAGGGCCAAGTGATATGAGAGAATCCCAACATGAACCTCCGGTAGAAATTAGCAAGACACAGAAAGCTGCGAAACTCTGTTATAGTGGTTGGGGCTGGCCAATCCTGAATGACTTGGATCTTGGCTGGATCCACATGCACCCCCATTTCATCAATAATGTATCCCAGATATTGAACCTAGGTCATGCCAAAAGTGCACTTCTCCAAATTGGCACACAACTTGTGTTGTCGCAGTGTTTGGAGGACTTGTTGGATGTGGTGAAGGTGCTCTTCCCAAGTCTGGCTGAAGATGAGAATGTCATCCAAGTACACCACTACAAATGAGTTGGTGAATGGTTGCAAGATGTCGTCCATCATCCTCATGAAGGTTGTGGGAGCATTCGTCAACCCGAAAGGCATGACCAGCCATTCGAAAAGGCCTTCCTTGGCTTTGAAGGCAGTCTTCCACACATCGGAGGGTTCAATTGGTACCTGGTGATACCCAGACTTCATGTCGATCTTGCTGAAATATTTTGCACCTTTGAGTTGGTCCAGAAGGTCATCAATCCGTGGGATTGGGTACCTATTCCGGACAGTGATCTTGTTCAGCGCCCGATAGTCAATACAGAGTCTCCACGTCCCATCCTTCTTCCGTACCAACACGATCGGGCTCCCACAGGGCGATGAACTTGGTCTGATGTGACCTTTCTGCAACAGCTCCTGAATCTGCCTCTTGATTTCATCATTCTCCAGAACAGAGCGCCGATAGATCGGTCCATTAGGTAGCGGCGCACCGGGGGTCAGATCAATCAGGTGCTTGACCTGACAGTGCAGAGGAACCCCTGTGGGTGAGGTGAATATGTCCCCGTACTCCTCCACAACCTTATCCATTTGTTGTTGTTGTGCAGAGGAGCCCTGTCTGGAGGTTGTGGCCACAGTCTTCTTCTTTCCCTGGGGATGGATCATAAGGAAGACGAATTTCCTGGTTTGCGAAATGAGCTTACTGCATTGTTTTGCAGTAACCAAAGAGATAGTGGCAGGAGGTGGTACCTCTGGTATCCTATACAACTTATTTCCCAAAGTAACAATAACAACACGAGGTCGAGACTCATACATAGCATGACGCTTCCACAAGTATGGTTTTCCTAATAATACATCAGAAACATCAATAGGAGCAACGTCACATAATACCTCATCCGTGAAGGGCTTGATGCTATAGGGAAGGCGACACTACTGGCTAACACGGAGATCTCATCCTTGGTGAAGCCACCCGATGGTGTATGGATGTGGGTGAGCTGTGGTCAGAAAGCCCAACTGCTTCACGGAATCTGCTGAAATGAGGTTCTTTTGGCTCCCATTGTCGACAATGAACTGTACCGGGGAGCCCTTTACCCACATCTGGGAGTGGAAGAGACGTTCCTCCTCCTCTGGATCTTCCGGCTCCTCCTTATGGATCTTTGTAGTGGCAACAGTGGCGTTGGGCTCCACATCAATAATTTGTTTCCCTTTTTCATTCACCTTTTCAAGTTCTGATTCAGAGTCAGAGCATGCATCTGACTCAGAAGCCCTCATCTCAGCCACTAGCGACTGCTTGGCCCGACACTCACTTGTGTTGTGAGTGGAGCTCTTATGGAACTCACACCACTTTCCTGTGTCCTTATTTTGCTTTGCGGTGCTGTTCTTTTCTTGTGGCTTCAACGAGTTGTCTTTAGCCACCATGCCTTGACTCTGTCCTTTGTTCTACGGTTTGGAAGCACCTTTCCCTTGCTTTTGATTCACAGATCCAAAGTCTCACTTCTTCTGCTTGAATTTCTGCTCAATCTTGGCAGCATACTGGTATGCCGTACCAAGCGAGGAGATGTCAAGGAATTCCATTTCCTTCTGAATGTATCTATGCAGAAAACTGCGATACTTTAGCACCAGATGTTTCTATGAATCTTTGATACCCAACTTTGTGCGCAGGGTATGGAACAGATTCGTCAGCTCATGCACATCTTGATCACTTTGTTGTCGCAACGTGGTCCATTGTATGTACTTGTCCTCATAGCTCCCCACGGGATAGTACTGTTCCTTGACGGCGTCTCGGAAAGAATTTCAAGTTGGTACGGCTGAGAACAAAGAGGGTTCTGTCTGGTCCTTGTTCTCACAATAGGTTTCCCACCAGTCCTTAACATGGGGGGTAGCTTTGAGGAGTGCAAAAATAATCTTCTCCTGGTCTGAAAAATCATGAACCGAGAAATATCCTTCTGACAGATTCAACCATCTATCTACGGCATCTGCGTCTATTTGACCCTCAAATATGGGAATGTCAAAATTTACTTGTACCTTAAATGGAGTCGTGCCTCCAGAGTGGCTGCTAGATGTAGATGCGCCGCCAGTGGGTAGCCGTTGAAGGATCTGAGCAAAGTTGTCCATCATCGTGTTCCTTTGTTTTTCGAGGGCCTCCTTGAGAAATATTTTGATAGGATATCCTACTCCCTCATCTTTCTTTTCATCCCCCATGGGTGTCCGTCGAGGTTTGCGAGGCTGATCTTGCAAAGGTTCCACCAGATCGAGCCCTAGCTCCTTATACCCCGACCTCGTTGGGGACATGCAAAGAAGAATCGAGAAAAAGCAGACTGCTCTGATACCACTGATCCGGATATATGCAGGAACGCAACAGAATAAACATATAACCATAAATACAGAGATGCAGCATAAATAACACTTCATTTCATTAATATCAAAGAACTGAAATTTGCTTATAGACAGAATGGAAATAAAACTAGCTAGGGCGCTGGTAGCTATCTCTGAGAAGAGATGTGGCAGCTACAGGCCTCTGAACTGAGTTAAAATGAGGCTCGAGGGCCTATTTATTATTTAGAAACAATGGGAAATCCTAAATAGCCAAAACCCTAACCCTAGGAGATGAAGCGCCAAAACTATGGGCCCCGTTTGGGTAAATTGGTGTTTCAACTTCCTAGGGGTGTAACTTTGGCATACAATCTCCGTTTGATGCGTACCATAACTCGTTAGAAAGATATATCCAAGGACTACAAATTTGGAAGGAGCAACATTAGTCCATGGACCCATGTTGCTCTTTATTTTCCCAAAAAACGTCGTTTAGGGCCTCAAAACGGCTCCGGAAGTTCAGGACCCGAAAAAATGCTAAAAATAGTAAACTGTGCCGAAACTGAAAAATTGAAAAAGACAATGGTGAAGCCCCAAGTGGAATAGGCGGGTGACCACCAATATCCACCTGGATCAGGGAAGGAGCATTGGACAATAGTGAAGTTGATTTTCAGATATTTGCGTGGCACTAGTGATTATGGCTTGTGCTACTAGGGAAGACCAGGATTGGAAAGAATGTTGGAAATTCGTGGTTTTGTTGATGCAGACTGGGCTGGATATCTGGACCAAGGAAGATCTACAAGTGGGTATGTGTTTAGCCTATTTGGAGGTGTAGTCATTTGGATGAGTAAAATACAGTCTGTAGTGGCTCTTTCAACTACAGAGGCAGAATACATGGCAACCACTCATGCAAGCAAGGAAGCAGTTTGGTTGTAGCGATTGTGTTCAAGTATGGGGTTGGTGCAGCAAGCTATAAGGATAGATTGTGATAGCCAAAGTGCAATTTTCTTGGCTAAGAACCCTGCTTATCATTAAAAGACAAAGCAAATTGATGTTCAATATCACTTTGTGAGATATATGGTTGAGGCTAAAAGGGTGTTGCTGGTAAAGGTGGACACCTTGAAGAATGTTGCAGATGCATTGAGGAGGTTTGTGAGCACTCATAAGTTATCTTGGTGTAGATAAACAATGGGTGTTGCAAAGCTTGGCTAATGACTCAACTCTCATGTGGCCCCCTATGGAAAGAAAACAACAAGTGGGAGAATGTTGGGTATGTGTTATATTCTTTCCATGACTAGTCACGTGTGGGAGGGTCACAGGGGGGCCGATAGTCCCCGCTGTATGTTGCGCTAGGCACAGTAGGGGGGGTGGCAGCCCCCCCTGTCGGGGTCTAGGCCAGCCCCCCCTGTCGGGGTCTAGGCCAGCCCCCTAGGAAAATAAATAAATTTGGTCCTTATTTTCTGGTGGGTAGACCCACCCATGGTTTTGTGCATGGGTTTGCACATGGTTTTGGGGCATGATGGTTTTCGGCTCCTGGTATTTTGTAGATCCGGTCAAGGGAATTATGGTTATGTTCTAATCCAGGGTTAATGGATTGGGGTTTATGTATGCTTCGACATTTATATATATGTGTTGTAACACTAAAAGGAATATAATGAAAAATCAAGTTGGTCGTCTCGATTTGGGATCCAGGGGAAAATCTCTGTTTATATCTATTTTATGTTTTGTGCTCTTGCTATTGTTTATTTTCCTGTTTTTAAGATTTGTTTGTAGATAATTTCTATACAGGGTTAAAACCTACAAAACCAAGACCACTTACCAAACAATGCACTTCCTAACCTGTCGAGCTACAATACTTCTTATTAAACTATACAATGAAAAAATTATAAAAATTATAGTTGGGTAGAGGTTTGGGTAGGGGCTAGGGCTTAGCCTTGACCCCCCCCCCCCCCATATGTTATACCATACGACCATTGTAACGCGACCACAGGCGCAACGGGGGCATAATTTTTTAATTTTTTTATCTTTTTAAATTTCCCACATTATGTTTAATTAAATTTTCAGATTTTAGGCCTTTGCAAGCATATTAACGGTTCGACAATTTCATTCGAAATTTTGTGAAATTGTCGCTTTGTTAGCAAAATTCAGGGCGAATATGTAGGACGAGTCAGTATTTTGGGGAAATTGTGGTGCGGTTAACAACAAAACTAGGGAGGCTCATAACTTCTTCAAATTTTGACCAATTTCAGATAAGAAAGAGGCTAGGAAAGCATTTTAATTTTTTGGGTCTTCTGAAGGTGATGGAATAGGTTTTGAAGCCATTTGAGCACTTTAAATGTATGTAATCACCATTTTGATAATAATTAAAGAGGGCCAAGCCATTGGAAGCTGGACGAAGGAGACATAGCCCATGAGGGGTGAAATTCTTCATCACTTTGTATGTTGTGATTATTTTTATGGTGTATTTGTTTGTTTTTTATACATATTTTAGAGTTTATTTTCATGCTTTATGTGTTTAACATAAAAGCTCTCAAAAAACTCAATTTTAACACTTGCAATTTACAAATCCTCAAGAACATTTTCATTAAGATATCATACAAATCACTTGAACCCACATATGTAACAATATGCCATGATAATGAAACATCGCTCATGAAACTCCCAAAATTATTTTGTTCTTTCTTTCTGCAACCCCATTTTTCTGTGGGTTATAGGGTGTGTTATGAAACCATATCCAATAATAGAAGAAAAGAGAGATGAACGCCTTAGAAATATGCCACTTCGAGGGGGTAACCTCCTTTACATTACATAAATGAACAATTATTGGATGATACAAATGAAAAAACCTCCTTTCTATATATAGGATTCCATGGGGTCACAATATAATCCTAGCGGACCTAACAATGATAGTGTAAAGGCACAACCATAATAATAGTGGATTTTTATGGGGCACAATAATGACAGTATGGGGGCTACATGGGTACAAAAATAACAATAAGGGGGCTACGCTAACAACAATAAGGGACTACACTTGTAATATAGGGACCTAAAATGCCCCTCTCCTTCAAAAAACTATTGTCCTTAACCCTTGAGTAGCTCTAGATGCTTCTGTATAAAATTCTCATCCTCCCATGTGGAATCTTCAGTGGGTAAGTTCTTCCACTTGATGAGATACTCTGAAATTGATCGATTTTGTAGCTGTCGAGTTCTTGTTTCCATGATTTCTTCAGGTTACAATATGATTTTTCCTTCCTCATCAAGTTTTGGAAATATTGTTTGAACTGGAAGTTTGTCACCTATAACCTTCTTTAAGCATGAAAAATGGAAAAATGGGTGCACTCGAGAAGAAGCGGGAAGCTCCAATTTGTATACCTGTTGTAGAGGTTGTGGAGTACTGAAAAGGTATGCTTTTGATGATTATTTCAGTGGCTTTTTAGTAGAATTTGTAAACCTTTTTGTCTCATGAATTTGGAAAGTAATAAGGAACTATAACAAAACATGTGGAAATTGATATGCAAGACTTAACCACTGATAATGGTTATTTTCTGTACAGGAAAAGGAGAAAACGAGGAATTGCCGCTCCAAAGGAAGAGACAAAGTCGAGATAACTGCTGTCCCTCTGAAGGTGAACCGAATGCAAACAAGGCTAAATAGATTACAGCAAATCGGCTCGGAAAAGAAGGAGAAGACACCAGCTCGGCGCCAAAGAAAGGAAAGGATGAAGAATTAACAATTTGGCGAATCCCTCAGGATCTTCGATCCTGAGGGATCGCTGCTTTATTTATCATGTTACTTGGACATCTCCGTCGTCGCCTTTATATAAAGGGACAGCACTGTTAGCTTGATAGATAGGATACGCTTTTATGTAATTTTCCGTAAAACATCAGCGTTGATTATTAAGTCTCATTGAGAACTGGTTCAATGTATTTTTGACCGATGCATTAATGACAGCTTGGTGATTATTTCATCTCTGCGTCTGGATTAACTTAAAGCGGTGTATCCTTGGAGGCTAAGGGCCCGGCCCCGGAGGACACTTGCTTTTGTACCATTACGACTTGACTTCTGTGTGGTTTGTTTATCAGTGTTATTTGGTAATTTGATATGCTTTATAAAGTTCATATTACACGCTCTGTTAAAGATTGAATCGTTGAGGTTTTTACAGACAGAATCGTGTGTTGACTCCGCATCAAGTTATTAATCCTTTTAAAAGTTAATTGCATGTTCTTACTGTTCTGTTACGGAGCTGTTATACTGAATATTCGTGTCATACATTTGTTGAGGTAGTGTTCTTCATAATCGTGGATTCAGAAATAATAGTGTTCTATTTGGAAGCACAGTCGTATTTCCGTTGATTCAGATTGTTATTCCAGTGTGTTGTGCGCGTTTCTGACTTATCAGTACTGTTCCATAATTCATTAATAGTTATTGTTGTTCCATTAGTGTGATTTGTGTGAATTGCCTTTAGAGTGAAAGAATGTTATTTGATTGCAAAGAGTGCATTTGAGTTAATAGATTAAGTTTGGTTACAACCCGCAGGACTTAGTTATTCAATTGCTGTTCCATTTTAGACTTGCTGTTCTATTCCAGAATTGTTGTTCAATCCTTTATTCGCTTTGCTGTTCCATTTACTTGCAGTTGTTGGTTTGGTGTGAGAGATGATCTAAGGCTGTAGTGAGCAGTGGCAGTCACTGTCTAGCTCCCAGGCTCATGATCTATGCTCTAGTTTCCTTTCCATCAGTTTCCGAAGGGATGGGTTATCACTGCCGAACCCTTGACTGATAAACTGTTGAGTTTTCTGAGTGTGTAATTTATTCTTTGAAGTAATTTAGTTATCAGCAAGCATCCGTTTACTCTTGTATTTCTTATGCACTGTACTACTAGCATTACTCTGACAAATGATAGCCTCGGATTGAGTCACTCTTTGCAATAACAAAACGCTCCCGGATTGACATATTAATGTGAGGTAATTAGAGGTGAAAGAGACCCTTTTTATAGCTCTACATTTTGGCGCCGTTGCCGGGGAAAGAGTGTAGCCATTTTTCTTTTTCAGAGTAGTGTACGAACCTGCTAGGGAGGAGTTGGATCTTAAAAACGGAAGGTAAGAACCTACGTGCGGAGCATGTAAAAGACCTGCTCCACTATCCGCTTTCTTAACAGATTTGTTTTTGTTTTGTTTGAATAAAAGTTGGTAGTTCATTTTTGAGTGCATGACTAAGCAGAAAAGACCAGAAAAGAATATCAAACCCCCATCCAAGCCTGAAAAAGCTAAGGGGCCGGTGACCCTTGGCCGAACGACCTTCACAGACGAAATCTATAAGAAAACAGAATCTCAGCCATCAGTAGGCCTCAAGAAAAACATTTCTAAACCGCCTACTAGTTCCCTTCAGGCCACAGGATCACCATCTGTAGCCTGTGCTGAGGTGCATAGTCAAACTGAAGAGCAGGACTTTCAAGAAATCGAAAATTCTACTCCAGAACTATTGCAGGAAGGGAATTCCAGCAACTTTTGTGAAGGGGAAGGAGAAACAGGGGAAACCAAGGAACCAAAATCTCCTATTGGAACAAATCAGCCATTAGATAGCCCAGATAAGGGGAGTGCTGTGAAAGTCATTGTTGAAGGAATTCAATCTCCTCAGACACCTGGTATTCTCATTATTCCAGATAAGGGAAGCGCTATTAAAACTATCCCTGTCAAAACCGTTCCCTCTCAACCTAGGAATACTCTCCTAGATATCCTAGAAGGTTATTGGCATATATTCGATCCCATGGCTCAGAATCAGCCAAATACTCAAACCTCTACATTACAATATCCTATAGTGGATTCTGCAGCAAATGCACCCATGAAAGCTATCCCTCTTCAGCATATCCCTACATTTCACGGTCTCACATCAGAAGATCCGGATGCATTTTTATTCGAATTTGATGTGTTATGTAGGGGGTATGATTACACCACCGATCCCCAAAAATTGAAATTATTTCCCTCTACATTAAAAGGGGCTGCTTTAAGATGGTTTATGGGGCTAGGTGGCGGGGTTATCAACAATTGGGATCAAATGAAAGAATCCTTCTTAAAAAAATATCAGGATTATTGTAGGTCTAGAGAACTAAAAGACGAAATATTCCAAATGTCAGCCAGACCAAATGAAACATTAGAGGAGTATGTGGAACGTTTTCAGTACAATCTACAAAGATCTCCTTATGCATCACTACCTTTACCTGATAATGTGTTAAAAACTGCATTAATAAGGGGTATGAAGGAACAATGGATTGAAACATTAAACATTATGGGAAAAGGGGATATTTATCAAGAGAATTTTGCTGACATCATTGATTTATGTATCAGGAGTTCGAGAGGCAGCACAAGAATAAAACCGACAGAATATGATCGGTTTGCAAGAGATAACAAAGTATCAGCAGAAGGAGTAACACGTGCAGAAATTGGAAATTTATTGGAAAATTTTAAAACTGATATTATGGGGACACTAACTACACAACTTGATATTGTGCAGGCTAAACAGAAGCAGTTGGAGGCAGAACAGAATTTGGAAATCTTCTGCCCCCGATGCAGAAAAAAACATAGCCACAAGGAATGTCCACTGGATAAAGTCCAAACATGCGCCATCTGTACAAAAGATCACCTTACGCAGAGCTGCCCCTCACTTCCTGGATTGAAAGCGGTATATAAGGAAGCAGAAGAAGAACCAGAATCGGTGAATTCGATCAACCAGCGCCGCCAGTGGCAGCCGAGACAACCTGGTATGTTTCCGGACTCAACCTCTTTCTTTCAAACCCCATAGTATAATGCTCAACAATATGGTATGTGGAAAAATCAATCTCAACCCCCATTTACAAACTGGTCACCACAATCGTTTCCTTCTTCAAATCCATGGCTAAATCAAACAAGCCAATCTGGTTGGCCGAATTTCCCTTACACTCCACCATATTGGCAAAATGGCCCATATCCTTCACAATGGACTCCCTCTACTTCACAAAGTTCACCCTGGCAGACAAGCTAGCAAAGACCGATGTACCACCCAGCTGGAACTATTCCGCTCCCTCAACCTACTCTGCCATCCTTACAACAAAATCCCCAGTCTAACCTGAGACCGCAACTCCCAGCCCAACCCGATCCCAATCCAAATAACAGGCAGGTCCAATCTATTCAAATCATAGAATCACCAGAAATAGGACCCGACCTGAGGGAGTGCAATGACCTTCAGTTAAGATCTGGACGTATAATTGAAACTGAGGGAGATAAAAAAGTTCATATTGAAGATCAGTTACCAAGAGAACATCAGTTACAACAAGAGGATGTAAATAAGCAACAAACTCATAATCAAGCAACCACATCCTCTCCTCCGTTCCCAGAACGATTAGCCATACCTCGACCCATACAATATCCCGACTTTGACATTCTGGGAGAATTACAAAATCTGTACATAAAAATTCCATTCCTCCAAGCCATTCAAGACATTCCCATATACGCAAAAACTATCAAAGAATTGTGCATAAAGAAACCAAGGAGGAATATAACAAATAATCCAAGAGTCCAAGTAGTCGGTACTTTATCTGACCTATTGTCTGGGAGAGAAACACCCCTTAAATATGAAGACCCCGGGAATCCAATTATAACGGTTCAAATTTATGGTCAGACCCTGTCTAATGCCTTAGTTGATCTAGGGGCTGCAATTAATATTTTAACAACCACAATTTGCCAAAAACTCGGCATTACATCTGTAGAACCCACCTCTACTCTGTTGGAATTGGCTGACCGATCTGTGGTTAGACCAGAGGGTACTCTACATGATGTCATTGTCTCTGTAGAATCCTGGGAGTATCCAACCGATTTCTTGATAATTAATCCAAAAACCCGACTTGATGGACATCCGCTAATTTTAGGTAGACCTTGGCTTGCCACTGCCGATGCCTACATTGGCTGCTGGCAGGGAAATATGACCATAACTAGAGGACCGAATAGCAAAAATTTAGTTCTATATCCTCCAGCGCAGCCAAGTGTCACAATGATCAAAACTAATAAGCACCCTGTATCATACCTTACTGATAACATCAGATCTCCATTAACTATACAAGAGGCACTTGATTTTAAAGACCAAACATAAGATGATGCCATTAATAATTTCATTAGTCAAACTGAATCTCGCACACCGTGTCACATGATAGAAGCAGCATTTGATAATGAATTGGAGGAAGATCCTCTGAAAGATACGCATGACCAAACAATACCTGTTACTTCTGTTGCAAATAGTAAAACTGTGGAAATTGCACCGGGGAAAACTTTAAACATCAATGCTAATCTCACACCCGAACAGGAAACTAAGCTCATCCATTTGTTAACAAAATATCAAGAAGCATTTGCATGGGATTACCCTGACATGAAAGGAATTGACCCCCAGTTATGTACACACCACATTTATACAGAAAAAGACGCCAGACCTGTTCGTCAGCCGCAAAGGAGACTTAATCCTCATCTAAAGGATGTGGTAAAAGCTGAACTTCAAAAACTTTTAGATGTCAACTTTATCTATCCTATTTCTGATAGTAAATGGGTCTCTCCGCTGGTGGTGGTACCAAAAAAGAATGGAAAATGGAGAATCTGTGTGGATTATAGGGAACTAAACAAGGCAACACAAAAAGATCATTTTCCTCTCCCATTCATAGATCAAGTATTAGATACTTTAGCAGGGAAGAAATTCTTTTCTTTCCTAGATGGCTTCAGTGGATACAATCAGATTCAGATTGCCCCTGAAGACCAGGATAAAACTACTTTTACTTGTCCCTGGGGAACATTTGCCTATCGAGTTCTACCTTTTTGCCTATGTAATGCTCCTGCCACATTCCAAAGGGCTATCCTTAGCATTTTTGCAGATTTAATAAATGATGGACTTGAAGTTTACATGGATGACTTTACACCATATGGAGATGATTTTGATCCAGCTCTAGACACCCTAGAAAAAGTCCTACAACGCCGCATTGTTACCAGGCTTTGCTTAAGCCACGAAAAATGTTTCTTGATGATGACTGAAGGACTTATCCTAGGACATTATGTTTCAGCAGCCGGCATTCAGGTAGACCCAGCCAAAATCCAAATACTTTTGCTCATTCCCACTCCTACTACTCAAACAGAGGTACGCAACTTTCTTGGATTTTCTGGTTATTATAGACGATTTATAGAGCATTATTCGCACATTGCTGCTCCTTTATATGCACTAACCGGTAACGTTGATTTTCTTTGGACAGAAAAATGTGACCGTGCTTTCGAGGATTTAAAGAAGCTCGTATCCACAGCCCCAGTCCTTCGAGGACCAAACTCGGACCTACCGTTCCAGATATCATCTGATGCCTCAGATACAGCTATTGGCGCAGTCCTTGGGCAGGAAGAGGATAAAAAACCATATGCTATCTATTACATCAACAAGAATTTATCCCCTGCTGAATTAAATTACACTGTTACTGAAAAAGAATTCCTTGCTGTAATACATGCTGTCAATAAATTTAGACATTATATTACAGGCTATCCTGTTATCTTATATACAGACCATTCTGCTATAAAATATTTAGCAAATAAGCCTGTCACAAATGCCAGAGTAACTCGATGGTTAATTTTATTGCAGGAATTCAACATCACAATCAAGGACCGGACTGGCAAGGAAAACCCTGTAGCCGATTTTCTTTGGAGAATACCAAAATCAAGCGATGCAGCAGCAGTTGAAGATCAATTTCCGGATGAGCACCTGTTTGCTGTTGCCGTTCAAACACCTTGGTATGCTGATGTTGCCAACTACCTCGCAGTAGGTAAACTACCAAAACATTTAACTCCTAATGAGCGCAAGCAGATTATTCAGAAAAGTTCTCGATTCTCGTGGATCGGGGGCTATTTGTTTCACACAGGAGCAGACATGCATATCAGGCGATGTGTTAGAGAGGATGAAATGTTTGACATCCTAAAAGCCTGTCACGATGGACCGTGTGGGGGGCACTTCGCTGAGCGTAGAACTGGACATAAAGTATTGCAGACAGGATATTACTGGCCTACGATCTTCAAAGATGCAAAGAAATTTGTTCAAGCCTGTGACAGCTGCCAGCGAGCAGGACGACCGGGTCAAGCCGATGAGATGCCTCTGAAACCACAGTTAGTCATCGAACCATTCGAGCGATGGGCTCTTGATTTCGTTGGACCCATCAACCCCTCATCAAATCAGAAAACATATATCTTGGTGGCAACAGAATATGTCACCAAATGGGTTGAGGCAGAAGCATTGCCAAGAGCCACAGAGGACTCTGTCATACAGTTCCTGTTCCATCTCTTTGTTCGTTATGGCCTTCCCAGGGAAATAATTACAGACGGAGGACCTCAATTTGTTGGGCATAAATTAGCTGCAACACTTAACAATTATCACGTCCAACATAAAATCACTACTCCATATCACCCACAGGCGAATGGGCAAGTAGAAAGTAGCAATAAGATAATAGAATCAATCCTAATGAAAACCATTGCGTCACATAGGCGTGATTGGGCTACCCGACTACCTGAAGCACTCTGGGCCTATAGAACCACATGGAGGAGCACCACCGGTTACTCACCTTATCAATTAGTGTTTGGAAAACAACCCATTTTTCCCATAGAATTAGAAATCCAAACATTACGGACAGCACAGGAAGTTGGCCTCGATCTAAGCGAGGCACAAATCAATCGATTACAGCAGATCAATGAATTAGACGAAATTAGGCTTTCTGCATTACAAAATACAACATTGATTCAACAGCAGCGAGCTAAATGGCATGATGCGCTCATAAAAAACAAAGTCTTCCACGAGGGAGACTGGGCTCTGTTATACGACTCTCGGTTTCAGGACTTCCCTGGAAAACTTCAGACTCGATGGTTGGGACCATACGCAATCCAGAATGTGCATGACAACGGAACCCTTACTCTAATCACCATTGACGGTTCTGGATATGCGTTCAAAGTAAATGGCCACCGAGTCCGTCTCTATCGCAAACCACTCACTCGGGAATCCTTCTGCCAGCAGCTACGCCGAGACACTGATATGGAGATTTTAGGAGAGGAAGAGAAATCTTCCTCACCTGTAATTCATTAAGGGTTCATTTCTTTTTTACAATTTGTACATAAGTTCTTGTTTTTGAGTGGTTCTTGTACATAAGTTTGCATTAAATGTTTTCTTATCATTTTTTTGCTGTTCCTTTTCTTTCACAAAGTTCGATTTTTGCCGTTCTGAAAATAGCATCTGCGTGTTTTTTTATGCTGTTGGCTTTGCTTGTTTTGCTTGTTTTGCTGTTCCTTTTCTAAAGGAACAGCATTCTGGATCTCTGCTGTTCCTTTTCCAAAGGAATGACATTGTTACGTTTTCTGCTGTTCCTTTTTGTTACCACTGTTCCTTTTTCTTCAAAGAAACAACGTTCTTTTATTGCTGTTGTTCCTTTTTCAAAGGAATGGCATTTTGAGTGTTTTTATAGTATTTTTATTTTTGCTGTTCCTTTTTCCCAAAGGAACGACATTTGCATTTTTGCTGTCCCTTTTTCTATCATCCGTCGTTGTTTCTTTTCCAAAGAAACGCCACTAGCATACTTTTGCTCTCCTTGTGAAACAACTTATTCCTTTTGCTGTTCTAAATTGAGGATGCTTCTTGCCCGTCTTCTTTCTAGTCTTTAAGATACATCTATGTACTTGTGCAATGAAATATAAAATCACAACATACCGAAATCCGCAAACCATAAATCGCTATATCTATAAGGCTCTGCATTAGTAAGAGGACAAACGGAAGGACATACTTATTTCTTACCTTTTGTTGACATGGTTTTACTAATCTTGCCCTGATTGGTTATCTTTATCATGCTGATCCCCTTAAACTTTTTTGATTATTACTTGGGAATAAGAGCAAAGAGCTTATATCTTCCTATTGAGATGATAAGACTTCTTCCACCATTCCTACTCTTAAGGAGTGTTGAACCACCCTTTGTGTATAAATAAGGAAAAGTATTCTATAAAAAAGAAAAAATATGTGAACATGATATGTGAAGTGTCAAATGCAGGATAGGGGGTCTCATTAAGAGCTAGCCTACCATGATCATGAGGATGGAAGTGAAGTGGCATTCCCATTATGGCCACCACACCAGGGATATGGTCCAAAAGGTATATCAAATAAACAAACCTTGGAACAGGAGGTCTCATTACGAGCCGGCCTACCCACTTTTCGCTCCTTCCTCGTGAATGGCATTATGGTTAACTGATCACCAAGCCAGCATAATGATCTACATTTTGACATAGCAACATTCCTAAGTATACACAAAGGATCATGGTTCCGAGGGTGAAAAAACAACTCTGCCAAGGTTATGGACACCTGTCGGCAGCAGAGTACTGTTAATGGTATTGAAGTCACCTTGGTTACACCAATGGGTAAGATACTAATACTCTTTTGTTTCTTATATCCTAGGAACTAATCATATGTTATTTCTCGATTTATACATCGCATGAACATTTATCATTACCAATCATGGCAACGGAAGTGACCATGACCACTTGAGATTTGGCAAGTACGATACATGTCCTACCCACAGCCTCATATCATAACACAGCAGCCTCTTATACAATACGCGATCAATTCTCCGCCTCGATTTCGGTAATTCATTGTCCTTTTCAACATAGCATAATTCCATATGCTGTTCCTTTCTGACTTGGTTGCAGATCGGGTGCCGCTCCTTTATTTGCCGGCTGGGACAGCCTATCACATTGCGAGGGGGGAGGTTAACCTCATCATTCCCTGAATTACGTGTCAACTCACCATTCGGGAAAAATAGTGTACGACGGTTTGGCATGGTTTAACAGCATGGCATTTCTATTTTTACACAAGTTGCTGTTCATAATCCATTTCCGTTGCATTGTTGCATACTCTCTATTTTTTTCTTGCGATTATCACCCTCTCCGTGTTTCAAACAGCACAAGTAGTTGCTGTTCCATTGAGAATCCACAGTGAAACCATGGGAGGAAGGGCAATTCGAAGCGAACCTCAGAGGTTGACAGTCTCCGCTGCTGCTCGAGAGATCCTGGAGAGAGCAGGATGGTTGAATTATCTCAGTCGCCTGCAGGAGTCTGATGAAACAGTAGCGATGGAATTTTTGCAGAACCTGCAGGATGATCACTCCACAGTAAGAGGGAAGCGGATAGCGGTCACCGACGATATAATTGCAGAAGTTTCGGGACTACCAGCCACCGGACCAGTATGGACATTAAAGAAGGAAAGATTACAGAAGATTATGGAAATTTTCCAGGACGAAGGTCAGAGCTTGACAATTAAGGGGAAGGGCATTCTGCCAGCAACGCTAGGAGAACCCTGGACGGAATTAGCAAGAACAGTGCAAAGCTACATCACCTGCGAAGGGAGGAAAGACGTGGTAAGACCACGACATCTTAAACTCTTAGCTGTTTTAAAGCAGAAATGCTATGTAAACCTACCTGCACTTCTGAATTCATTACTGCATGATGCTGCACGAAGCATAAAAAAGGCACAGCATGTAGAGTCAGTTGTCAGTCACCATGGGTTAATACGATTAATAGTTAGTCATAGTCTCACCCAGCAGCAGAGCAGCTGGGAAGAGCTGATCGTAATGATTGAGGGGGGATTGACAGCACCATCCCCAAAACGTAAGAGTTCTACAAGCACACCAGAACGTCCGACAAAACGCAGAGAATTAGTAAAACAAAAACATGTTGCTAGTACATCAGAACAACCAGAGATACACCAGGAATCGGAAAAACATAAGCATGCCAGTAATGCACCCAAGCAGCCAGTGGAGCCCAGAAAATCAGCCCGGTTAGCTCGGATGAGAGGAAGACTAGAAAAGCCTAGAAAATCAGCCCAGTTACCTAGGATGCGAGGAAGGATAGAGAAGCCCAGAAAATCAGTCCGGTTAGCTCGGAAGCGAGGAAGGCTGGAAAAGCTCTAGGAAAGCACCAGCCAACCAGTGGTAATTGAGGACGAGCAATCCGAAGAAGAAGCAGCCGAGCATTCAGAAACAGAAATAGAAGCAGAAATTGAACAGGAGGAGGAAATGGGACAGCAGGGAGGTAGCCCATTACAAGACCCAATGGGAGAAGACGAATTGGCCGCAGTCCTGGCCGATATGGGTAAGTATGGCCAACCTTCTAACTCAGCAGACCTCCATGACAAACCTCAAGAAGAAAACACATCTGAAAAATCACATGCAGTAGAGTCAGAAAAAGGGAATCTGCCTGTTCATGATGAAGAAGATATGAGAGATATTGAATGGGAACAATCTGTTCCCAAGACACCAGAGGAAATTCCAGAGGAAGTAGGAGCAGAAAAAGCAGTTGCCCAGGAAGAGACAGAACCAGTCAAGATTCCTACCCCAGAACAGCCAGATCAGAACAACGAGGAAGCACCCCAAGAGAGAGATCTAGAAACCAGTCATGGTCCAGACCGCAGCAGACAGCCTGCTGTTCCTTCTAATGAAACGGTGGAAATTAAGAAATTGCAAATGGAACGGCAGAAATTTTTGAATACAATAACCCAGCTCAGACAGCAAATTAGAGTTCTGAAAGCAAACCAGAAGGTAAGAAAGACTGGAGGGAAGAAAAAGAAGGCCAACAATCGCCCTATTGTTCAAAACCCTACTGAAAATCCAGCCGCCGTTCCAAACGTTGCTGAGGAACAGCAACAGACTGATATTCGCGTTAAAATAGAAAGGGATGATATGAGGACCAGCGACAAGAAAATCCAGACAGAGGCACCACCCTCAGGGGTAATAAGGGTTTTGAACTCCAAACAGCATAATAAGAAAGTTCAGGTAAAACTCCCGGCCTCTACTGACCTATGGAAAAAAGATCCGAAGACAAAAACCTTGCATAAGATGGTGAAGCAAGCCCAACAAGAAGCCGAACAACTTAGAGAGCAAACGGTTCCCCGAGAAAAATATGAAGAGTTACAGCAGCAACTAAGGGACGTCAGTCAATCCAAAAGCCAGGCCCTTGAAGGGTGGGAAAAGGAACAAGAGGAAGTTGCACAGGTAACCCGTAGGCTAGATACTGTTATCAAGCAGATGAATACCTTGTGTTCTTTATACAATGATGTTTTAGCATGTAGGGCCCCTGCTAAAAACTATGCTCTGTTTTTATTAGAATGGTATTTACAATTAAAAATAAAAGTTGTTAAAGCAGGCGCCCCTATACAAATCAACACTGTCAATGACTTTATAGACTGCTGTAAACATTATGGAGTGAAGGTCCAGAGATTGCTGTGTGAACTTTATTTGCATGACCTTGTGCTAGATAAGGAGACTGAGTTAAACCCTGGCCCTTTCATTGGAGACATCCAATTACAAGCATTCATTTCCTTCGGGGTTAATCAGATTAAGTGGCTCAAAGCCTATGATACTTTCCAGAGACAGGAAAATGGTCTAGATTTACGGGTAAGGGCTGAGCCTAGGAACCCAGTACAGTTGTGGAAAGCTCATAGAAACCTCATAAAGACTCCGGGTGTCTATGAAACATTAGGACCCATGTATGAGGCACTCATTCGAGAGAGTTTAGAATATTTTCTTTCCATCAAAGACTTGGCCATTAATGCAGCCAAATTTCGGTACCGAATCTCTGATCCAAACATCCAGCTCAGGGAACCATTTAAGTATGAAAACTTTGAGTTAGCTGCCAACCGTTTGAACCTCTATGGCGAGAGCATTATGAAAGCAGGGTCATCCTGGTTAGGATATAGATTTCGCACTCCAATTATTTGGCACCCTGCACCCGGATACCAGGCCCTGTATGAGATGCCTGAGGGGCAAACAGGTCAGTTCTTTGACTATCTAATCACTCATCATGGCTGTAGGCCTCCGTATGAGACTCCTTCTCCAGCATATTCTCTCACTGCCTTGCATGTCAACTACAATGTTTTCATGAGGACATGAAACAAGGTAAGCAGGGGGGTGTGTGGAGTACTGAAAAGGTATGCTTTTGATGATTATTTCAGTGGCTTTTTAGTAGAATTTGTAAACCTTTTTGTCTCATGAATTTGGAAAGTAATAAGGAATTATAATAAAACATGTGGAAATTGATATGCAAGACTTAACCACTAATAATGGTTATTTTCTGTACAGGAAAAGGAGAAAACGAGGAATTGCCGTTCCAAAGGAAAGGACAAAGTCGAGATAACTGTTGTCCCTCTGAACGAGAACCGAATGCAAACAAGGATAAATAGATTACAGCAAATCGGCTCGGAAAAGAAGGAGAAGACACCAGCTCGGCGCCAAAGAAAGGAAAGGATGAAGAATTAATAGTTTGGTGAATCCCTCAGGATCTTCGATCCTGAGGGATCGCTGCTTTATTTATCATGTTACTTGGACATCTCCGCCGTCACCTTTATATAAAGGGACAGCACTGTTAGCTTGATAGAGAGGAGGATACGCTTTTATGTAATTTTCTGTAAAACATCAGCTTTGATTATTAAGTCTCGTTGAGAACTGGTTCAATGTATTTTTGACCGATGCATTAATAAAAGCTTGGTGATTATTTCATCTCTGCGTCTGGATTAACTTAAAGCGGTGTATCCTTGGAGGCTAAGGGCCCGGCCCCGGAGGACACTTGCTTTTGTACCATTACGACTTGATTTCTGTGTGGTTTTTCTATCAGTGTTATTTGGTAATTTGATATGCTTTATAAGTTAATATTACATGCTCTGTTAAAGATTGAATCATTGAGGTTTTTACAGATAGAATCGTGTGTTGACTCCGCATCAAGTTATTAATCCTTTCAAGAGTTAATTGCATGTTCTTACTGTTCTCTTACAGAGCTGTTATACTGAATCTTCGTGTCATACATTTGTTTGAGGTAGTGTTCTTCATAATCGTTGGATTCAGAAACAATAGTGTTCTATTTGGAAGCACAGTCGTATTCCTGTTGATTCAGGTTGATCAGATTGTTATTCCAGTGTGTTGTGTGTGTTTCTTATTTATCAGTGCTGTTCCATAATTCATTAATAGTTATTGCTGTTCCATTAGTGTGTTTTGCATGAATTGCCTTTAGAAAGAATGTTATTTGATTACGAAGAGTGCATTTGAGTTAATAGATTAAGCTTGGTTACAACTCGTGGGACTTAGTTGTTCAATTGTTGTTCCATTTTAGATTTGCTGTTCTCTTCCAGAATTGCTATTCAATCCTTTATTTGCTGTTCCATTTACTCGCATTTGTTGTTTTGGCGTGAGAGATGATCTAAGGCTGTAGTGAGCATTGGCAGTCACTGTCTAGCTCCCAGGCTCGTGGTCTATGCTCTAGTTTCCTTTCCATCAGTTTCCGAAGGGATGGGTTATCACTGCCGAACCCTTGACTGATAAGCTGTTGAGTTTTTTGAGTGTGTGATTTATTCTTTGAAGTAATTTAGCGGCATGCTATCCGTTACTTTAGTATTTTAAGAATCACGGCGGGCATTATCAGATAAATGATATCACTGAGTCATTTCTTAAATGGACAAGGACTTGATTGACATAGAAGAGAATAATGAGTAATTAGAGGTTAAAGAGACCCTTTTTATAGTTCTACAGAGGTAAATCCCCTCTGCGAACAGAGGTGATCCCTACTAGCCCAGATCGGGTCTAGAAACAATTGTATCACTCTAAACCAAATGGCGAAGAAGGATTACCTTGAATCCAACGCTGTTGTTCATAGAGAAGATAGCGCTCTCATTCCCTTGCTCTGGCAGATCACAATCCTCACGCTCGCTGCGATCGAACACCTGCACACGCAAGAAACATGACAAACACAAGCATAAAACCCAATATATGCAATTATGTATCAGTCAGAGAAGACACAAATCATGATCATAATGAACAATAAGAGTGGAACCATAACCAAAGTCACTTATCATTAATTCATACAAAGGAAAATACAACCTGGCTCTGACGCTGGATCTTCCTTTGGTAGGTCATCAGTGGAATACGTCTTGGTAAAGCTCGTCGGGAATGGGACAAGCCTCTCTCTTCAGTTGTCAATCTCCTTGCTACTGATTTGGCTCTATGAGGAATATCAAGGATATTGTAGCATTCTCTAGGCTATGAAGGCTCTTGGAGACTCAACCATTCATCCATTCATCCATTCAGACAGTTCAACCATTCAGCCCCTTCATCAATGGAAGATGGCTATATTTATAGAGGAGAGGAAGAGGTTGGGATCCCTACAATAGTGGACGGGAGGCCTTATCCCTTGGGAGGTTCCCCATAAGTTGGAAAAAAGAGACCAAAGGAGGAAGGCCATGGTTATTCAGTCAAAACCACTCCTCATGACTCATCCACAAAGTTGTTGTAATCGAAACTTTGCCTCTTTTTAAAAAAAAAATTCCATAAGTAGATTGGTGTAGGTGCTTAACTGGGATAGAGTGCCAACTGGTGCAGGCTCAGTGTTGATTTTCCTCATTTGCGTGAGAACATAACGGGCTACCAGCGCCAAGGAAAAAACAAGTCTTTTTAGGGGTCTTCTCAGGAAATGATCAACAGAAGGAATGTTGTCCTCATGGAAAGGGATGCAACGATGGTATTTGAAAGGCATGACACTACTTATTCATCACAGAAATGACCCTCCAATGGGAGATATGGGGATTGCATGGACGGTGACAAATTACTGTGTAAAAGATGCCCCCTAAAGCATGAGGCCCGAGAGAGAGAGGGGTGAAATGCTTTACGAGAACGTGTCCAACTGAAAACATTGCCGTCGAAAAACCTGTGTAGAGAAGTACAACTGATATCTAAAATACATGATATATGTGGTATGGGTGCAGCCATCCATAACAGAGTATACAATAATCAAGATCCAAGGCATGGACGCAGCCATCCAGTGAGGATCGATAAATAGAATCAGGCATGGTCACACCCATCCAATGAATGAGTCATGTAACCAATCATAATAATCCACATAATTGCAGCCTGGATTCTAACAGAAAAAATTCAAGGTCTTGTGCTCCATCTCGACCCGGACAAAGTACAAGTTCAAGCATGTGAATAAGTGATCTGAAGTCGAACATGCAAGAACATCGCCTGATAACCAGCCAATGATGAAAGCTGTTAACATATGTGAGAGGTACCACCAATAATGAAAATGGCCCTCAAGGTACTATAGGTACAATCTATGGCATGTGAATTAGTGAGCTGGCGTCGAACACCTGTAGAATCACTCGATCGGAGGCCAATGATGAAAACCTCACGTCGAATGCGAAGAACCTGCCATTGAGGCATGCAGGCTCCAAGGTACCAGAAGGGAGTCTCTAGATCAGCTTCCCGGATAATGAGCTGAAGTCGACAGGAAGTGACCTTGATCAAAGGTGGGCCATAGGGTTTCCCACATCATCGACGCGAGATAGAGGATCATATGTTTGTGAATCAAGATCAGATGAGAATCAGAGGAAGGTTGAAACTTTGCAGAGGTCAACTTCTCTTGAACATATGGCGGCACGAAAGTGAATTTGGCAGTATTTGACATTAAAAGATCAAAGGTCATGATGAAGATGCAAAGAGAAGATGAAAGGTCAAAAGGGATCACCCAAACCCACAGAGGCAAGTGAAAAAATGAGATGAGATGCCCCCAACCCGACACGAATGCAGACAAGTGCCATGTTCAAGAGCGACAAATTGCCGACACGACGATGATACTGGTTCCATTTTCCCCACCATTTCTGGCGAGTACCTATTTATTTTTACACAAACTTGAAGAGGATACCATATGCTTGTCATATAAATTCGTCCTTCGGACAAATCCATCTTAGTACATTTAACGAGCCCTAAGAAGGAGAAACTCGAATATCATCATTACGACTGAATCCGATGTCATCAGGGTTTAACTAGTCTAACAAAGGAAGAACTCGGTGTATTTTCATGTTTAGAGAGTTTGAAAAGACAACAGAAAATTAAACTCCAGTGGTCCCTTTTCGTAAATAGTTCCTCAGATCCGAAAATGTAGAAAACTATGTTTTAGAAAACCTCCTAGTCGCGGTAGGCTAGGGTATTCCTTTTTCGTAATTAATCTATCCTAGCTTGAAAAAGGGGTAAACGTATACTGGGTAGATGTTGTTTCGCAGCCACTTTAACGAAATCAAAACGACAAGCAACTCGACAATCTTTTCATGTTTATAGAGTCAGAAAAGAGCTAAAAGTTGACTCCTCCTAGAGGAACGAGTGGTATAAAAGGCAACAAATAGTTCTGGTGATGGTGGAACTACTCAGAACAAGATAAAGGTCAAGAGGTTGGCTAACAATACCACTCATCACAACGGTTCCTCAGGAATGGGTAAAACAACCAAGTGAAGGCATATGATCGACCAAGAAAATAGTGATGATGGAGTGAGAAAACCAAGGCTCATCTGGCAAAAACAGGCTGATAAAATGGCAATCACGAGACGTAAAATGGGAATGGTTTCATTTTTACACAAGATTGAAATCAGGAAACTCTGCTTGAATTTGGTTTCATTTTTACACAAACTTGAAACAAAGATAAACTATGCTTGAAACCAGTTTCATTTTTACACAAGATTGAAACAGAAACAAACTATGCTTGAAAAAGTAAGCATGCCCCCAGCATGGTGACTCAATTCGAGGTACATGCCCCCCAAGCTTCAGTCCATATAAAAGGCAGATGGAGTGAAGGTTCAAGTTACGAGATCAAGAGAAAGACTCGACTGGGATTTTACGAGAACTTATCAAAGGCTCGAATTGAATGGGAAAATGTTTCATTGTTTTAATGAGGTTGACACATTAAAAGAACTATCCTCAGAACACCCTTGTTTCATTTTTTAAGGAGCTTGACACAAGACAAGGAACTCTGCTCCAAAAACCTTCTTTCATTTTTTAAGGAGCTTGACACAAGAAAATGAATTCTGCTCCAACGACCTCATCATAGTGAACAAGAAGTCATCGCTTCCAAGAGTTCCACTCCCAATGGAAGGAAAACATCTTGGAAGTCTGGACCCAATGCCCCCAGCACACTATGCATGACAACATCATCACTGAGCATAGGCACGGGGTAGGTAGCCACATAGTTGACCTGCGGTGGGGTAGATACAATGGGTGGATAAAAACCAGGATGGGATGATGGCGAGCCAGCTGCCACATCAAGACCAAAGAATGAAAGCTGATCGATGGTCACAATCCAAACTTCATGTGGAAGACAGATCACACGAAAAGGGGAGGAGACAAGTGCTCCCATGGAATAGGTGTAATCATGCCCCAAGAGAAGATTGAAATCCAAGGGGCTTGGAACAACCATCACATCCATATGGATGGTTTTACCTCTCAAATTAACAGGTAACCTTGGAAGGATCCCTAACAGTTGACTAGTTCTTCTGTTGAACGTCAACATATTTTGTGTAACAGGCACAAGCGGCAGCGAACCGAAAGCATGCCAAGTAGTTGAGGATAAAATATTAACATACGCACCTTCGTCTATAATGGTGCTGGGTACAACCAGACCAAAGGCCTGTGCTGTTATCTCGAAAGGCACATAAGACGGAAGGCGGTATCCCACAAATTGATTCCAATCAAAGGAAGAGACCAAACTACTTGGAGGGGCTACCATCAAACCGAGATGGTCTTCCCCTGGTGTTACGGAAGAAGAAGGAGCATATCCACAACCTCCATCTCGAATGTGGGAGGAGTGTCCTCTGAGACCTCCATCACGGGAGGCGGAGGAGAAAATTATTGAGATATAGGGACAGGAGAACCTTTCTCCAAGTCTGAAGAATCTGAAGAAACAAGAAGAACATGAGGGGTGTGAGATCCATTCTCCACGGAAAAGACCTGGTGCACCGTAGACGGGGCCAGTTCAACTGATCCGACGACCAATGGTTGGTCGGGAATGGATTCCTGAATTTGAATTTCCAAGGGAGCGGGATCGACCAAGGATGACTCTTGACCAATCGTGGCATCGGTTGGTGCAAGACTCAAAGAAAGCTGTTGGTAACTAGCCATAAGGCATGGTGTAGAAATAGTCGGGTTGTCCAACACTCATTTGGCTTCATCCATATATGAACAAAGGTGAATGGCATGGTGCCCTTCACACAAATTACAGGGATTGGTAATCTTACCCTACTTCTTAGGAGCCTTACCAGCACCAGTTGAAGACGTGCCCCCAACCTGACTCCCAGAAGCCAAAGGCAACGATGGACGACCGTTGGACCATTCTTCAAGCACCTTGGGAATGCCAAGGAAATCTCGAAGAAGATGGTTTCCCATGCACAACATGCAAGGGAACTTGACTTTCCGCGGAGGGTTGGAAGGTTTATCAAGAGGAGATGTTTCAAAAGCAGTAGTTACAGCCTTAGCCTCTCTCTTATCGGACTTATTCTTCTTCTTCTTCTTAGCCACCTGGTTACTCGAATCCAGACTTTCACCAGGCGAAGTAGAAGAGGAGGACGCAGAAACAGGTGAAGAAGGGGAGAGGTCCACCTTGGAATCAACATGATGTTGTTCAGGCGGAGGAACTGATTGAACAGTAGCCGAGACATTCGAGACCACAGAGGTTGAAAACAACCAAACAGGCAACCCAATAGTTAACCCAGGAAGGGACAACGTTGCCATATAAGGAGCACCAACATTTCCAAAAGGAGGAAAAGGACCAGGATTCCCATCGGAGGGGATTCCTTGGTTGGTGAACTCCGGAAAAGTTTCCATTAGAAACGATCTTCAGAACAACACCCTAAGGAAACTAAATTTAACCAGGAATATTTCGTGGGCAGTTAATTTTTAAAACATTGAAACAAAACTCTATCGTTTCATATTTTAAGAGTCGAGAAACAGGAAAAAGGTGACTCTATCGCTTTCAGATTGGAAACAAGCGTGAAAGGACAAGCGCTTGATGACCTTTTCAAATTTAAAGAGTCAGAAAAGATCGAAATGACTACTCATGAATTCTAGGCAAAGGGTGTACCAAATAACCGTGAACTGCAATATACACCTTGGTTTCAAAATGAAAGAGAAATCAACCAAGGACTTAACGTACGTGCAGGCAATCTCCCCGAATGCTTTGTCTGATGTATCACGGGTATAGGGCGGCAGACTCAGCTTCCTATGGATAAAGGATAGAAACCTAGTGGGGTCTCCCTTTATATACGCAACGGTACGGGGAGCACAAGTCCGTACTAGTGCTGTCTAAAGCCAAGAGGCGAACGATAGCTACTAGGTTTAAAGACGCCGGAACACGTCTCTAGCCTAGACCTCTAAACGTTTTTTTAATGTTTCAATGCTGCCTTAATGTAAACTGAATAAATTTTAATTTTTATCTTCAATTACGTTTCGGTTTCAAGGCCCTACGGTATGTCATCTGACAATCTCCTATATGAAGCTATATGAGAAAAGATAACTTTTCAATTCGATGAATGCTATCTAGTTAAGGGAAGAGCTTCAAACAATGATGCAACAAACAACAACACTGTAAACGAAAATTTTCCAAACTAGATGACTTTCACTATCCAAAAGTAATTTCAAACATTCAACGATGCGAATAATGCAATGTAATCTATGCAAAATCCTCTTTTTCAAAAACTATGCAATTGTAATCTATGCACAATTTCCTTTTCCTTTTCAAATTATAAGAATGCACTCAATGCATTTTTCGATGAAATGAGAATCTACTTAATGCATGCTTTTAATGAAAGAGAATGCACTCAAAGCGACTTCTAGTTTTCAATCATTAAACAATGTAATCTAAGTTCAATGATGGATCTCAAAAAATACTTTTCAATGCAATGTGATCTAATGCATTTTAACGAAAAGAAAACTATGAGACGAAAAATAAAAGAACGCAAATCTTCTTAATGAAGGATGAATGCAAAAGAGATGTAAACAAACACTAAGAATGAAATCGTTGTTTCAAACACTTTGTCACGAAATCCCTCAAAAGGCGACAAGACATATGAGGTCAAACACAAAGAGGACTTCCAAAGCAAGAGATCAAAACAAGGCATTCATTCCCTTTTACATCAAGCAATCATGGAGAGAAGACATTTCAAAGAATGAGCAATGTAATCTATGCTCATACAGTGAAAAGACCAGAAGGGAAAGACACACTGGTGAAGGATTTAGGGAAAAAGTCTCAATTTTCACACACCTTGAAATTGGCACGACTTTATCATTGACAACTAACGCCAATTGGCGCGAATTGCTCACTAACAACTAGCACCAATGGCTAATTGGCGCGGGTTGCTAACTGAAAACAAGCGCCAACGCCTGAAAATGAAAAAACAAAGAATTTCTCCCAACCAAGACCAGACTCACCACTTCAAGCAGAATCTAAAACAAACCCAGAAGCAAAGTACTGACCAAAAGAAACTTTCGAACAAGGGTAAACCCTAGCACCTATAGGAGATGGCGCGACTGTCTGGCTATAATCCACGCCAGACAGGGGATGGCGCGAGTGATGAACTGGAAACCTGCGCCAATTGGCGCGACTGTCAGGCTGGAAACCGCGCCAATAAAGCCAACCATGAAAAGATGAAAATTTGGAAAAGAAGAGGTTAGATCCGATCCTCTGGGGCTGAACAGAGGTTTTACACTAGAAAAAAGCGAACCAAAAGAGCTGATCAAGCAGGAAAAGACCAAAATCAACCGAAAAGACAAGACAAACTCCAATCAATGTCTCCCAAACGGAGTCGCCAATTTGTTGTAGAGGTAAATCCCCTCTGCGGACAGAGGCGATCCCTACTAGCCCAGATCGGGTCTAGCAACAATCATATCACACTAAGGTGAAAGTTCCTAATTGCAATAAAACAAATGGCGAAGAAATCTTACCTTGAATCCAACGTTGTTGTTCATAGAGAAGATAGCACTCCCGTTCCCTTGCTCCGGCAGATCACAATCCTCATGCTCACCGTGATCGAACACCTGCACACGTAAGAAACACGACCAAAAAAAGTGTAAAAACCAATATATGCAATTATGTATCAGTCAGAGAAGACACAACTCATGATCATAATGAACAATACGAGTGGAACCATAACCAAAGTCACTTATCATTAATTCATACAAAGGAAAATACAAATCTGCCTCACGCGATTCTATGTGTCGTCATGAATACGCCTGCAAAGCTCGTCAGAATGGGATGTTTCCATTCCTTCTTGCCAATAATCTCCTTGCTAATGATTTGGCTCTATGAGGACTATCAAGGCTCTTGCATCATTCTCTAGGCTATGAAGGTTCTTGGAGACTCAACTATTCACCATTCATCCATTCAAACCCAGCTTCAACCCATCAAAATTTCATCAATGGAAGATGGCTATATTTATAGAGGAGAGGAGGAGGTTGGGATCCCTACAATAGTGGAAGGGAGGCCTTATCCCTTGGGAGGTTCCCCATAAGGTGGAAACAAGAGGCCAAAGGAGGAAGGTCATGGTTATTCAGTCGAAACCACTCCTGATGACTCATCCACGAAGTTGTTGTAATCGAAACTTCGCCTCTTTTTTTAAAAAACTTTCCAAAAGTAGATTGGTGAGGGTGCGTAACTGGGATAGAGCACCAATTGGCGCGGGCTCAGTGTTAATTTCCCCCCATTGGCACGAGGACATAACGGGCTACCAGCGCCAAGGCAAAAACATGTGTTTTTAGGGGTCTGCTCAGGAAATGATCAACAGAAGAAATGTTTTCCTCATGGAAAGGGATGCAATGATGGTATTTTCAAGGCATGACACTGCTTATTGGTCACAGAAACGACCCTCCAATGGGTGAGATGGGGATTGCAGGGACGGTGACAAATTACTGTGTAACAATACCATAGTGCCAATATTTTGCAACACCTTGTAAGGACCATAGTACTTTGGCGATAATTTATTATCCTTCTTAGCTTTCTTGAGGGAAATATTTTTGTATGGTTGTAGCCATAAAAATACCAAGTCTCCTACATCAAAACTTCTCTCGCTGTGATGTTGATCTTCCTATTGTTTCATTCAATTTTTTACCAAATTTAGGCTATCCTTTAAGAGTTGGAGAACTTCTTGTTGATACTCGATGTGATCTTCCACTGCTTGAACCTTATAATTTTCTCTTAAAGATGATGTGATGGATGGTGGATAATATCCATAAAGTGCCATGAATGGGGTCATTTTTGCTGCAGTATGGAAGGAAGTGTTATACCACCATTCAGCGAGAGGTAACCACTTGACCCATTGTGTTTTTTTATCAAATACAAAACAACGAAGATATCCTTCCAAACAATTGGTTCACTATATTAAAGGCTTTTCCATCAGATTGAGGGATGATAAGATGAGCTATGAGCTAGTTGAGTACCCAAACAAGAAAATAATTTTGTCCAAAAATTTCTAGTGAAAATGGGATCTCTATCACTTACAATAATCTTTGGTTTCCATGTAGCTTCTGAATTGTTTCCATAAATGCAGTGGCAACTGTACTTGCTTTAAATGGATGAGATAATGCACAAAAGTGTGCATACTTGGTAATTCTATCAACTATCACCATGATGACACTCTTTCCTTCGGACTTAGGTAAACTTGTGATAAAATCCATTGGAATATGCTCCCAACGTTGAATTGGAGTGGATAAAGGTTGTAGAAGACTCGGGGTCTTACTTGTCTCAACTTTATTATGCTGACAAACAAAACATTCACCACAAACTTTTGAATATCATATTTAAGGCCATCCCAAAAAAATAATTTCTTCACCCTGTGGTAAGTTTTTAAAAATCTTGAGTGTTCTCCTAAGGGAGAGGTGTGCTATTCCAAAATAATATTTTGCTTTAGTTGGGAATTATTAAAAATAAATAAGTGATCTTTGTACCATAATGAATCATTTTTCAAACTAAATGTATGAGATGTACTAGGATCTTGCTGCAACTTTTGAATGAGTGTCCACACTTCTTCGTCATTCTTCAATTCATCCCTTGCTTCAGCTGTCCAATATTGTTGGATAATAGAAATGGCACAAAGCAATGCTTCCACCTCTTCATCCTTTCTTGAGAGTGCATCTGCAACAAAATTTACCTTCCCTATTTTGTAAATGATTTCAAGGTGATAACCCAACATCTTTGTGACCCAATTTTGCTGCTCTTCTGAAAATAGTCTTTGCTTCAAAAAGTATTTAAGACTATCATGATCATTTTTTACCTTGAAGTGTCTTCCCATTATATAAGGTCGCCATTTCTTTAGTGCAAGTAGTATTCCCAACATTTCCTTCTCAGAAATATCTTTATGTAAATACTTTCCTTTGATTGGACGACTTTAAAAAGAAACGGGTCTTTCTTCTTGCATTAAAACAACACCAATTCCATTTCATGAGGCATCACATTCCACAATAAAGGTTTTTGTGAAGTATGGTATAACTAAGGCCGGTGCTAGGCACAATGCATCTTTAAGATGTTCAAAGGCCTTAGTTGCTTCAAGAGTCCATGAAAATGCATCTTTCTTCAATAATGTTGTTAGAGGTGCTGCTATTCTACCATAATTCTTAACAAACTTGTGATAATACCCTGTTAACCCGAGAAATCCTCACAACTGCTTTATGGTTGTGGGGAATTTCCATTCCTTGATGGCTTTATTTTTGTTAAGGTCTACCTTAACACCCTCCTGAGATACAATATTACCCAGATATTCCACCTCTTGTACTCCAAAGAAACATTTGGAGGTTTTTTCATATAATTGTTTCTCCTCCAATAGTTTGAGCACCCTGTCAACATGTTGAACATTATCCTTCCAAGACCTGTTGTAGATATGTATATCATCAAAAAATAATAACAAAAATTTTCTAAGGAAGGGTTTGAAAATGGAATTCATCAACCCTTGAAATGTAGAAGGTGCACTGGTAAGGGAAAAAGGCATGTCCAAAAATTCATAATGATCCTCATGAGTTCGAAATGCTATTTTCAGAATATATTCAGTCTTCATTCTAATTTAATGATATCTTGAACGAAGATCCAACTTGGAAAAATAAAATGCTCCATGTAATTCATCCAATAATTCATCAATCACAAGAATGGGAAATTTATCTTTAATAGTGACCTTATTGAGCTCCATATAATTCGGACACATGCACCAAGATCCATCCTTATTATGCACCAATACTACTGGAGTAGAGAAAGAACTTTGACTAGGTTGAATTATACCAACCTCTAACATTTCTACAATCATATGTTCAATTTTTCTTTTTGGACATAAGGATATCTATAAGGCCTGATGTTTGGAGGTTCATTTCCTGGAATCAAATGAATAACATGATCATGATCACAAATAGGTGGGAGTCCTTTGGGAGTTTCAAACACCTTGGAATGATTGTCCAAGACTTTTTGGATATCTGTAGAAATACATGATTTGATGTTGGAACTTCTAGTGAGCATAATTGTGCAATTAAGCCTCTTTGTTATTTATTCAGAAGCTTTGTCATGACATTAGAGTTTATTATTTTTCCCGACTTCCCTGCATTACCCCATAATTCAACTTCCTTTCCTTTTGAAAAAAAATTCAAGAAAATTTATTGAAAATTAAAAGCTTCAGTCCCCAAAGATTGTAACCATTGTACTCCTAGTTTAACATCAACACCTCCCATTGGAATGGAAAGCATTGGACTATTCAATACATATTCCCCCATGGTTAGCTTGATGCTATGGAATTTTCCAGAGAAATTTATATTTCCTCCATTTGCAACCATCACTTAACACTTTGGTGCTAGGTATAGGAAGAAATTCAATTCCTTGGCTACCTTACAATGAATAAACTTATGGGTACTGTTAACACAATTCTATGATTATTCATGAGTGTTTTTTTTTTCTAAGGATTAAAATTTGTAAATTTCACTTTTTTTTAAGAATGCTACCAAAAATTCCAGTAGCGTCTGTTTTAGCCCTTTCAGACATTCAATTTTAATTTTTTAATTTTTTTTATGTATGTTTTTCCTTTACCTGATGCTACCAAAAATTCCAATAACCTCCCATATTTTTTTTTAAATAAAAAAAGTGCATCCGCTTTTGTGTTAGCCACATGTTCTCATTATCAACTACGTTTCAAACTTTTTATCATGAGCTATTTCACATGATAGGAAAGGTTTATGTTGAGTGATGTTGAGTTTAGTCGTGGTTATACGTGGAGAAAGCTAGGTGTCAATCCACATTTAATAAAAGCCAATCATTGTTTGCCTTGTCTGTCAGCTGAGTCGTTATATCCATATGTCAAGGTACGAATTAAGTGTCAAGGTAGATTGTGGATCTGCAGTTTTAATGTGATGACCATTTGGTTTGATCACAAGGTTCTTCCTAATAACTCATCCCTGAGGTGGTTGGAATGGAACCTCCGCCTCTATTTTTAAAAAACATTCCATAAACAGCTTGGCACGAGTGTCTAACTGGCACAGAGTGCCAAGTGGTGTGGGCTCTGTTAAATTTTTTGGTCGGTGGGAGGAGATAATGGGATACTCGTGCCAAGGCAAAAATAGGGATTTTCACAACTCTGCTTAGGGAAATGTCAACAAGAAGAATGTTGCTTTCATCAAAAGGGATGAAAGGATGATATTTGCAAAGCATGACACTGCGTATTGGTCACAAAACAACCCTCCAATGTATGAGTTTGGGATTGCAGGGACAGTGAAAAAATGCTGTGTAACAGATGCCCCCTAAAGCATGAGGTCCGAGGGAGAGGGAGGGGCGAAATGCTTTATGAGAATGTTTTCGAACCAAACACCGTTGTCGGAAAACCTGCAATTACAAATACAACTAATATCTCTGATACATGAACATGTGGCATGGGTGCAACCATCCATAATAGAGCATGTATAAAAACTTAGATCTAGGTGTGGACGTAGCCATCCAGCAGTAAAGATCACTAAATAGACTCAGGTATGGTCGCAGCCACCCAATTAATGACTCATGTAATAAGTCTTGATAATCCACAAAGAACCCGCAACCTGGATTTTATCAGACAAAATACAGGGCCTTGTACTCCATCTCGACCTGAACAAGTACAATTTCAAGGACGTGAATATATGAGCTGAAGTCAAACATGCAATAAATTCATCTGATTACCAACCAATGATGAAATATGTTAACAGACGCGAGAGGAACCACCAATAATGAAAATTTATCTCAAGGTACAAAAGGTACAATCCACGGAATGTGAACAGTGATCTGGCATCGAACACTCATAGAGTCAGTCGATCAAAGGCCAATGATGTGGACCTTGCATCGAATGCGAAGAACTTGCCATTAAGGCATGCAAGCTTCAAGGTATCGGAAGGGAGTCTCTAGATCAGATTCCTGGATAATGAGCTGAAGTCGACCGGAAGTGACCTGGTCAAAGGAGGGCCATAATTTTTCCCACATCATCGACACGAGATAGAGGAATATGATGTTTGTGAATCAGGACCAATAGAGAATCAGAGGGAGGTTAAAAATTTGCAGAGGCAAACTTCTCTTGAACATATCGGCAGCATGACACTAGATTTGGCAGTATTTGACATTAAAGGATCTGAGGTCATGATGATGTGGAAAAGAGAAAATTAGAGGTCAAAAGAGATTACCAAAACCCATGGAGGAAAAAATAATGAAATGAGATGTCCCCAACATGACACGAATGCAGACAAGTGCCATGTTCAAGAGCGACATACTGCCAACACAACTGAAATCTGGTTCCATTTTCCCCCACCATTTCTAGCGAGTACCCCAATTATTTTTGAAAACAAGCTTGAAGGGGATAACATGTGCTTACAATGTAATTTTGTCCTTCGGAAAAATCCATCCTAGTACATTTTACGAGCCCTAGGAAGGAGGAACTTGAATAACGTCATGGTGATGAAGTCCGATGTCATCAAGGTTTAACGAGTCTGAAAAAAGGAGAACTCGACATCTTTTCATGTTTAGAGAGTTTGAAAAGAAGGCAGAAAAGAAAACTCCATTAGTCCCTTTTCGTTAGTAGTCTCATAGATCTGAAAAGGTAGAAAACTATGTCTGAGAGAACCTCTTAGTCGCGATAGGCTAAGGTATTCCTTTTTTGTAAATAATCTATCCCATCTCAAAAAAGGGGTAAATGTATACTGGGTAGATATCGTTTCGCAGCCATTTAACGAGTTCAAAATGACAAGCGTCTCGACAATATTTTCAGTTTTAGGGAGTCAGAAAAGAGGTGAAAGATGACTCTGGTAGTGAATTTTTTGTGTTTTTACTGAGTCCGAAAAAGTATAAAATATAACTCGTTACTTCATCATTGTCGCATGAAAACCTATTGCTACACAAGAGACATGTATAAAACCCATTTTTTGAAAAATAATATAATAAAATAATCAAAAAACATGCCTTAAAACCTAATTAGGGTTGTGAAAAAGTTATAAAATGACAAAAATGGTAAAAATAATTACTTTTCACTTTTTACCTCTTGTGGAGCAATAGTTACCCATTTTACTGTGCAATCTTGCAGCGACGACAACAGCCAAACCAGTAGATCAATCGCAAATCCGTCAAATTCAGGTAAGAGCTGAGATCTCTCTTGTGATTTTAAACTATTTCTTGCTTCCTGAATTTGTTAATTTTGAATTTTGGGGGAGAAATTGTAAAAATTATGGCTGCACGGTCAGAGCGGGTTTTGGGCACGGAGTCCCGCCAACCGCCTGATTTTTAACACTAGGGCACGCCCATTGGCATGAGTGTTTTAGAAACAGTTGTGACAACGGCGCAAACCAATTTCTAGCAAAAATATGCACCAAATGTCTCATTTTTTTACAAATTTAAGGATGAATATTGACTAATACCACTCATATATGTGTGTTTGCAAGTAGAGAGGAGCAAAATGGTCATTGAATGGAAAGAACGGGAACATAATGAAGAAGATGAGTTAGCCATGGAAAATGAGGGAGCTATGGAAGCCCTCAGAAATTGTGGTTTGAAAAAATTCTTTCTAACACCATGTCTCTGAGCCCAACCAGAATTGCTACAACATCTAATCAGTATATGGGACGAAAAACGAAAATCAAGAGAAGTTCATCCTACGGGATCAAGAACTTGAGATTGATGTTTCGAACATGTACTTCATCACAGGATTATCACGGAGAGGTGCAACACCACTCCTAATCGGCACTCAGCTCTGCATGGAAAACATGAACATTGTGATAGACATGGTATGTCGAAGAGCATCGAAAGGATATGGTAGTGGGAAAGTTGATATACAAACTATCCCAGATTTGACACTACGCGTGATATTGCATACCATTACACGGGTTGCGGGATCACAAGCACCGCACGAAGCAACAAAGACAAAGTTGCTTCTTGCTGTGGACTGCATGGCTCTGACCATCTAAAACTGGGCAGAGGCCGTGACCATAAACATGAAGCGCCAACTAACCAAATGCAAGAAGACCAAACTGAAACAATTTGGTTATGGATCCATCCTAGTATCATTCTTCTTGGAATGATTACCAATTTTTCAGTGACAAGAGGTCATAGTTCCGACACCACCAGCGAGAGAACCACGGATGGCTCATTGGGTAGCACTGATGCCAAGGGCAGGGGGTGGCCAACAGATGTCCTAGAGGCCAGAATTATTTGATTGGCTCCATCGAAAATTGATTGTAGTGGAGGATTTACCCTACTCTAGCATAGATTTCACTGACGATCTAAACCTCCCACTCCCGGAGGGAGAAGATTGGGATGACGATTTGGGTGAGACTCAATTTTTTGAGTTTTATGAGTATTATGATTTTTTGTTTATTTATGTATGTTCTGACATTAAATCCATGTGATGCAGATGTTGGCCCAGAGAGACCTGCTGGTATGTCATCGATAGCGAGGCGAATCCCTCGCGATTTCGACCCTCAAGGCGAGAGAGGCGAGGAAGATGAGATAGTGTGCAACATGGAGGGGATCACCTGAGGAGTCCTAGGTTATGCATGTTTTGATGATGTTCCTCATGCCTATCAGAGACATACTGTAGGGGTGCCCAATCGAATCCACCATTTGATGAGGTGGCTAGTACGGGCCGTGACATGTTATCACGAGCATCATGCTAATTAGACACCTAGGTTTATTTTATGTGCATATTTTGCGAGACATGATGTCTCAGGATGTAACAGAAACATACATATATTTTTTGATGTTATGATGCACATAGTTGCAAACATGCGATATATATATATATATATATATATATATACATCTATTTCCTTACATGGATTTCTTACATATGATGATGCTTTTACAAATTATGCAAATGTCTATCTAATACAATGTTAGCCAGTGTATTAGTTAATGTGTTCATACAATATGTAAATACAATCTCAGAATGTGTGGATTTCTAACTGAATAATGATTATTGAGTTGCAGAACAACAAGCTATGAATCTAGATTTACAAGCAATGCACGTATGCCAAGGTTGATTGCCTCGGTTAATAGCTCAATGAAAGCGCTATATTCAGGGAAATTGTTTGTAGTTCATCCTAGACAAATACCTTGCAAATCTATCAACTCACCAGTAGGATCATAAATTACCTAGGTTTCTGAAGACAAATTCCTTGTACTGCGGGAAGCACCATCCGCGAAATAGACATAAGGGGTAATAGACATATACACAATAAGCAAGACCCAATAAGTAGGAAAACTCTCACAAAGCACACCAAACCAAAAAACATGTACAAAAATGAAAATGACACCTATGTACACCTATTATGCATGAATGACTCACGCATAATAATTTTTGAGATACAACCCATTTGTGGGCTGTTCAAGAGGATGACCTTCGTAGTCAATTAGCTCATAGGTCCCATTTTGCAACACACGTTTAACGATGTAGGGCCCATGCCACATAGGTTGAAATTTTCCTGCCCCCAGCTTATCATGAGCTTGGTCATACAGGAGGACGAGATCTCCTTGAACGAAAGAACGAGGGGAAACTGATTGATAAAAATGAGCTTTGACTCGCTTCTTTCATGCTTTGATGACCAAAGCGGCTAAGCGACGAGTTTCATCTAACCTCTCTAGGTAAAGGAGACGTTCTTCTTTCGGCTAAGTGTTAGGCAGTAATTCCACAACTAACTTGAGCAAAGGTATTTCACACTCAATTGGGAGAGTAGCTTCCAGACCGTAAACCAAATGAAAAGGGGTGAATCCGGTCACACTCTTTGTAAAGGTTTGGTATGCCCAGAGAGCCAAAAATAACATGAGATGCCAATTTTATTTTTGGATCCCAATCGTACGCTGAAGCATTGTGACAAGAAATTTGTTCACAGCTTCAACCTGGCCATTGGCTTGAGGGTAGTACAGCGTTTAGCTGTCGTGACGCAGACCCAAATTAGAAGTCAACATCGCCACCATATAATGCCAAAAATGGGAACCATGATTGGTAACAATGGCTTGAGGGACACCAAAGATAGCAATAATATGATTGAATATGAACTGAGTAGATGTCTTACCGTCAGTGGTAAATGTAGGGATTGCTTCGGCCCATTTGGTGAAGTAGTCCACGACTACGATGATATAAGCATGCCCCCCGGCTGAGTGAGGGTTACACATCATAAAATCGATGCCCCATTTGGCAAAGGGACCAACGATAATGACAGGGTGAAGAGGAACAGGTGGCGCACACAATTTGCGTTGATAAATTTTGCAATCATGACATTTACGAACTGTGACAATACAGTATTTGAAAATGGAAGGACAAAAATAACCAGCACGAAGTATATTTTGTGTAGTAGTGTGACCAGACATGTGACCACCATAGGTGCCACTGTGACAATCATTCAACATTTTCTTAGCTTCCTTGAGGGTCAAACATCGGCGAAGTACGAAATCAACTCCAATGCGATAGAGCATATCTCCGACTATATGATAAGGTTGCGAGTGATGTTGGATACGGCGGTGGGCATCCTTTGTCAACTCAGATTGGAATGTGGAAGTCTGGAGATATACGATGATATCACCATACCAGGGGTCGAGGGTGTTAATCAAGAAAAGTGTTTTTGAGAAAAAATATATGTCATGGGGTTGCAATTAGAAATCATAGTCACCGTATGCAAAAGGATATAATGACGAAAGCGCTGGACGACCTGGACCGCAGCTAGTGCTAACTTCTCGACATGAGCATAACATGTTTCAGGATTAAGAAGGTTATGAGACAAGTAATAAATGACATGTTCATGACCGTCATCATCGTCTTGTACCAAAACCATGGTGATTGTACTAAAAGCGACAGCTAAATAGAGGGAAAAATCACGATGATAATTCAGAGGACGTAATAAAGGAGCATTGACCAACAATGTCTTGAGTGCTTTAAAATATTGCTGAGCAATCTCATCCCAACAAAAAGGGACGTCCTGTTTCAAAATTTGCATGTATCCTTTAGCTACTTTTGCATAGTTCAGTATAAAACGGCGTAGAAAATTTTCCTTTCCTTACAGACTCTGAAATTGATGTAATGAGGATGGAGAGGGGAGATTGACAATAGCCTCAACCTTAAGTGGATCGAGTAGAATTCCATATTTAGACACAATAAACCCTAAAATTCTATCGTAATTAACATAGAAGACACATTTATGCGGATTAAGACGAATGTTGTAGTGTCGACAATGAAGAAAGATTTGACGAAGATGGTCTGGATGGTCTCTACGCTTATCTGAATGAGCCAGAAGGTCATCCAGGTAAGGTTGAATGATGTGACGAATGTCATGAAAAGCGTAGGAAATTTCTCGTTGGAAAGTGGCCCTGACATTCTTTAAGCCAAAAGGGATTTTCTTGTATGCGAAGGTACCCCAAGGACAAATAAAAGCCGTCTTGTGCTAATCAGCCGGGAGAATGTTAATTTGATTATATCCAGAAAATACGTCCATAAGGGAAAAAATCTCACTCCCGCCACAGTCGTCAATGATATGATCGATGAAGGGAGTGGGATAATTATCCTTAGGACAGACCCTATTTATGTCACGGTAATCAACACAGACACGGATAGTTCCCTGTTTCTTATTGACAAGAACAATATTGGAAACCCATTTTTTCAAGGGAATTGGATAAATGAAACCAGCTTTGAGAAGTTTTTCAACTTCACTTTTAATGGCCAGAGCCTTTCTAGGGTGCACCAGATGAAGACGCTGGCGAACAGGTTTCGAACTGGCATAGGTAGGTATTTCATGCACCACTATACTAGGATCAATGCCGGGCATTTATTCATAGGACCATGCGAAGACATCACAGAATTCGTGGAAAAGGCTAGTATAAACTTGGACTTCATCTGAAGAACAAGTGACCCCCACATGGATGTTCTCGACAATTCCTGACTTCACGAAAATGTCAATAAGCATCATTTGTGTGATATTTCTCAAGTTTCCTTCTGCAAAGACTTCATGTGTCAAGACTGGCATTTGAAGCGGAGGAGAAGGAACTTGAGATGCAAAATGCTTAAGACATGTAGACATAGCCCCAAGGTCAGGCATAAACGAAGAACGATGATGACCATCGTCCCACGGCAGGTCTTCGAGAGACATGGTTTCCACGATGGCTTCATCAGAAGGAAACACTTCTCTCAAAGGATCAGGCGAGTCTGAATCACCAAGCTAGGGGGATTGAGAATACACGTCAAGAGACAAGCTCAAAGGAGTGCCATCAGAAGGTGGAGTATCCGATGCAGAAATGAGTTCACAATAATCGAAATCAATCAGACTCAAAGGCATTGAATCTCCAAATTAATTGACTTGTTCAAGCGAAGGAATAATCCATAGGTCATCAGACCGAGAGATCATATTAACTTGAACAGTCTTTGGTGGTGAAAGGGGAAAAATACCCATGAGGGATGGATCCTTGAAGAGACCCGGCCCAACTCTCTCGAAGGCAGTAGGGATCTTATCCACATACGGAACATTTTTCTTGGAAGAAGAGGTGAAGAATGACAATTGATCGACAGTAACAATCTTGCCCTCATGTGGAAATTTCAAAACACGGAAGAGGGTGGACGGAACACAAAGCATAGTGTGAGTCCAACTGCGACTGAGTAGAAGATTGTAATTGAGTTTAGAATCAACTACTTCTACTTCAACATTGACTGTCTTCACTTTCAATGTAGTTGACAAAATTGCAAGAACACCCAAAGGTTTTGATTCCCTTTCATCAAATGCTTCAAGGGCATTTGCTGAGGAATTCAGGGCTGAAGAGCCAATCACCTTCCAGCAAGAAGCTGACATGATGTAGGTTGATGCACCTTCATCCACAATGGCTCGATGGATGTCGAGACCATTAATAATGACTTGTATAATGAGTGCAATCTGGTGCGGAAGTTGTGGGATGAAATTTTCTAGATCGAAAGTGAGAAGGCTAGTATCAGCAGGATCAACCCCACCGATTTCAGATAATAAATATTTCCGCTGAGATGGACAACTCTGAAGTACTTCTAACACGGACATTACGGACGACGCCTATGCCAAATCCTCAAAAATACTGTAATTTTGAGTAGCACGGGTGTTGGGATTATAATAAGACTTTCGGAGAACACCTTTGGAAGGTGGTCGCACAATGGGTTTAGCATTGGGACTTTCAATCTCAAGAGGGCCGGAAATAGGTGGAGGAGGAAGACCATCAATGATCTCCTTCCCCGTTTCCTGGTGCGACCTAGCATAATATTTCAACCGAGTAGCGATAGAAACAAATGCAGAACCATTCATCATGAACACTTGAGAGCCAAGTGGAGAAGACGACTGAGGTTGCTCGACCATCTGGGTTTGCTGAGATGGGAAAGGTTCTTTAAGGAAAATAGGAGTACCCTGAGTTCCCTTGAGAAATCTACGCACTTCAGACCGCTGAGGACAGTCCTTGGTTTAGTGCTCTTCATCACAAATCAGACAGGGATACTTCGGCTTACGCTGTGAACCATCATCAGCACGAGATTTGGACGAATCTAGTTTTGGGGCATCAACTTTAGTCTTTCCTTTACCCTTATTTTTTCCTTTAGAATTCTTATCCGCAAGATTGGCTTGAACAGCATTGACCTTCGAGGTTTTACCAGGACTTGGACTAGACTGAGGAGCAATATCATTGGAATAATTAGACGTTTGCTTCCCAAGGTTGGAAGAAGAATACTTACGTGAAGGATGAGACATAGAACCAATGATACTGTTGACGGATGGGATCGCCAGTGCTTGAGAAGTTCAAGGTCGAGGGGCATCAGTCAAAATATCATACAATATGCCCGATTGAGAGTACATGAGATCAAGGTACTAGGCATGAGAAATGGTCTATTCCTCGGTTACACATGCCCCTATGGCTGTGTCCTTCACGATTTGATTGACAAAGGAGGTAGTGAACCAATGAGTAAGAAGCTGATCAGGAATTTCAAATTTGATCAAGCGACGGCAACATCTCCATTCATGAATATGGTCCAAGATATGAGTAGCCCAGTCCTCTTTCAAGGAAGTGAGGAGATGAGTCTCGGTTTCATAATGAACCAGTAACTGGATATGAGTAAGGAACTCCATGGTGAGAGAGTTGAAATCTTGAAAGATACCATGACAAAGCTCAATATACCACTTAGCAGCACCACCAGTAACAGTCCGTTGGAAAAGACGAAGCTGAATAAAATCGTCAACCCAAGAGTTAGAGGAACACCACAAGTGGTAAGTCATAACATGTGCTTGGGGGTCTGTTATAGCCTAAATCTACCTCAGGCTGAATGAAGGCAGAGTTCAGGGTAACATCAAACCATGCTCAGTCTGGTAGCTAGCCCTACCAGATCAGGAGAGGGCTCTCTCTGGGTCAATCTCAGCAAAAATAATCAATGGGGCTTGATATCACTTGAAATAAAAGCTAATTTTAGGCTAGGTATATAAGTAAAGGAGTTTGATTTAATTTTGAGGGTTTTTGTTGGAATCAAAGGGAAAAGCAGTTTTGGGTCCGAGGATGAGGCCTAGTTTTTGTAGAGTTATGAATGGGGAAAGGAAGGCAATTGTTTTCATGCTTTAGATTGAATGAATGGATATTTCAGACCAGTGAGGAGCTAAAGAGGGAAAGAGGCTTTCAAGAATCCTCTTCAAACAGATGAAAACATGGAAAATTAAACAAAACTGAAGGCAGAGAAAAGCAATCTAATGAATTCCACCTTTATAACTCATTTGTTTAATTTAAGAAGAAAGGAGAAGGGAAATGATACACATAAACATAAATGAACTTAAAATCACATAGATAAACACACCATCAAAACACAGAGCCACATGGATCCCAAAGAGTGCTGCAAACCCTGGTCTATTCCTTTGCCAAAATTGCAGAGATGAAATGTACAATGAAGTGCCAAGCAATCCCAAGTGTCCAACCCTGAAAATGACTGAAGATATTCAAGATATAGACAAGCATAACTCATCCCCATGCTTCTAGGGGTTGAGCTCACCATTCTAGGAGCTGTTTTAACCAAATCTAAACTAAGAACTGGAAAATAGGCAATGAAACAACTTGCCTCTATATGATAGGAAACTGATTCATTCGCTTACATGTCACTTCTTGGTGAATGAATCTACTTGGATGAGTAAAAATGTGCAAAAATTACATCATAGTCATGAAATTACATCAATTTACATCAAGATTTACATGAAAAAGTCAAACTGGCCAAAACTAGGTGAAAAACTGAGCTGTTGAGTGAAAAATAGGCCAAATTTCCCAATGCGCCGCGCCTGAAATCTCTATGCGTAGTGCCACTTTGAGACTGATTTTGAAGGCCTTCCTGGAGTCCAAATTGAGTGAAGGATAGCTTTTTGGAAATATCTACCTGTATACTTTCCAACCCAAGTGAAATTTCTGAATTTGGTTTCCATTTACCCCTCCAAAAATCCAATCTCCAAACATTGCTTCCTGTGTGTGCAAAAAGTGGCAGAAAGGCCATTTTTGAGGTGTTTTTGACCCTTTAGGCAACCCAAAACTTGTAAAAATCCTTAGGTAATGGGTAGGCATGCATAATTTTTTATGAAAAATACAGAAATGAAAATTTTTCCTCAAAAGGAGCTGCCAATTATAAGCACGCGCCAAGTGGCGCTACGCGTCGGGCGGACAAATCTGTGTTAAGGCCAAAAAATTCAAAATTGACAAAACGTTTCCCAAATTTCTTGAAATTTGGGCTGAATTTCCACCATCAAGCAATATTCTGGGCCAAAGAAGCTTCAGCCAAAATTTGGAGTCTATCATGCCTTTCGCGACGCTTTAGTGCCCTCTTTAGCCTTGCTTTCAGGATCTTGATCCTCGGTTTGCAAACATGATTTCGCGCCCAATAATGGTTCTTCATGTGCCTGAGCATGTTATTTTAATTTTTTTCCTTCTCCAACAGCTTCTCAAGATGAATATTGACCCTCTCAAGCCAAGTCTCTATATCAGCCTCAATCTCCCGCTCAATGGGTGTCATCTCTATTTGGCTTCTTTGGGCAGCTTGCCGGTTTTCACGGATGTTTTGCAACTCCATGATTGTTTGCTGATATTCCAATTATTTTTTTCGCTGCTCCAGGTAATTTATGATCCATTGGGCTCTTTTCAATTTGACGGTTAATGTGTCAATCTCTACCTTCTTCTCCTGAATAGTCTCTCTCAACTTTGAGCTTGGAGAGCTCAAATCCTCATCAATGAGTACAAAATCAATATCCTGGCCTTCTAACCTCCATACTGATGTGAAGGTTCACCTGAATCATGGAAAACCTCCAGAGGAACCTGAGGAGCTGTGAAGAAATCATGGGAAATTAAATCCTCCCATGAAATACCCTGCAATCCAAGCTGATGTACAACCACGATCTTGATGAGTGCATAGTGATAAATACTATTGTACTGCTGCTCGGGAGTTTTCTTCTGCACAAGAGTGGTCATTCTCTCGATATTCTGGCACATGAAATAAGTTATGTTCATCATCCTCACTCTGGTGAAATGCATCAATAACCTGATGTGGTAGGCATAGAGGCGTGAAAACCGGCCCTCACAACTGAAATATCTGATAATGAGTTTCATCAGAGGTGCATAGGATTCCTTCAGGAACCAAAATGGGAACACCCTGCTGAGTTGCCTCACAAAGCTAGGCCTGATGTATGGTTCATAATGCACTCTATCCACCTGCTGTCTTTTGTTCCACTGTTCACCCACATTAGGTATTCCAGTTGCTTGAGAAATGGTTTCCTGTGTCAAAGTGAAATTTACACTAGCAAGAATTACCTGACCATCATGTAAATGCAACACAAAAAAACGAGCCAACTCCTGATGATGATGGATCCTAGCAATCATTTCACAATACTGATAGCATGATTGTTCTCGAAAACATGCCATGGCAAGTAGGCAAGCCTGTAATTGAGTCAATGAGGTGGGCTCTTCTCTCACATGTTTGCCACCTTTACGAGGCCTTCTAGGTGCATGTAGCTCAGTGGTGGAATCACTATCTCTGTCATACGATGTATCAGTGTCTGTCTCCATGATGTCCATGCAAGGTGTATGTTGGCTTATATGAGAGGAAAATGAGAATTTGGTGCTTTGTTTCAATTGCCAAATATATGTCAAAGGGGAGGGACTGTAAGAGAAATAGGCAGTAGGAACAATGGACCTAAATCAAGTGATAACTCAAGTGTAGGGACAACCGATTAACTGTTTGGGAAAGTTGGGGTTTGGGAGTTTTTTACAAGTGAAATGGGAAAGGGAGAATGATAGGAAATTAAATAACTTTAGGGATAGGGAAATAGGGCTTTAGGAGTGAATGAATTTTAGAGATGTAAGAGGATGGTGTAGTGATGAGATAATAGTGATGGGAGAGGAACAACAAGGTGGGGAATGGAGTATTTGGCACCACAATCAATTTTAAAACTTCAATTTCAAAACCCTAAGGAGGCACTTCAACAAGATGATAGGGTTTTAGCTTTGACATTCAAATTCTCATAATCCATTTTCAAACACTTGTAATTGGCAACTAAAGGGTCATATGAACTTACTTGAGCAGAAAAACCGAGTCAATTTAGAGTTTGTGGAAGCAATGTCAAAAATTTGGTTATCTGCCCTGTGCGCCATGACCACTGCCCAGTGCGTCGCGCCCTTTATATGCGCCGAGCTGGTTCAAAAATACACAGTGGTGAGCAGCCCTATGCACCGCGCTCAGCCAGTGCACCGCGACCGCTACCTAGTGCGCCGCGACCACAAATTACACACAGTTCAGCTTTTCAAGTGCTGGCTTTGCTCGTCCACGATTTTCTTGGCTTCACTCTTGTCTCTTGGCATGTAAATAGGGTTTGAATATGAAAATATCTTATATATAGAAAATAATTTGATTTTTCATTTGGGAAAACCCACTTTATAATGTTGCAGACTTTGACACCTTTAAATGAACTCTGTTTTTGTTTCCTTTTGATTTTTTGGACTGATGATGAGCTTCTTGTTTGTCTTTGCAGGGATAGCTAGCATGGAGATTTGGCAAAGGTGACCAGGGTTGCGAATGGAGTACTTTACAACTGAATAACTTAAAAATTACATTGCATTTATTACAAAAGATGAAATAGACGATTTTTCTTCAAAACAGAGTTTTGAAGAGAAATCATTATCAAGCATTATGACGATGAAATTTTTGCACTGATACCTTATTTGAGGCTTCCTCATGTGCCTGCTGGCCTTATTAGTCATTCTGAAGACCAAACCCTAGACCTAATGAGACTAAAAACCCTAAAATGACTCGTTGCTAACCAGGAGACCAAAAATGACTGTAAATGATTTTGATGAATAGACACGGACCAACAGGTACATGACATGAGGGATATGAGTGACAAGACCCTTCCGTCAGATGATCCATGCTCCTAATGGAATGCAGCTAACTAAACTGAGTGAGACACCTAAAATGAAATGCAACAAGAGAAATTTGATCTCTGACGGAGGGATGAAGATAACGACTCTAACATTGGCTCCAATGGGGATGTTGGAGGTGCCAAGAACTACAAATTTCTGGGAGAGTAGGCAGTGCCTTTGTCCATTGGGCTATGGAGTCCATAACTTCGACAAATCAACACAAGACTCTTGACTCATTTTATTGACTGAAAATTAACTCAAAATGACTCAATTTTGAAACCAAAATTACTGAAAGACTTGACTCGACAAACTCAAACCAAAGCTGAAATCAATCTTCAGAGTTATAGCCTTCACATTGGGCCCCAAACTGAAGAAAATATCACAACACACACTTGCAATGAAACTGAAATAAACTGGTATGTACAGTGAGAATGTAAAACAGCAGAAAACATTTCAGAAATGATACCGCTTGAGTAGCCGACCATTGACCGGCCCTCCTAGAAAATCTTCCCCGTTCATCTCTTTCAGAAGAAAAGCATTCTGACCCCGATATGCAGCAATTCTAAAGGGTCCTTTCCAGAGATTTTCAAACTTACCATGCTTACCCTTTTCCTCGTTTCTTGCATCCCATTTCAGCACCACTTATTCCAATTGAAATTTGTCCGCCTTGGCTTTTCTGTCATATATTTTCTTAATTCTCTCTTGCAGCTTGAACGTGTTTTGGAAAACCTATTCTCTAGTGTGCTACAAATGGATCATTTGATTTATTTTTCTTTGCATATGATCATCCTCACTGCCAGCTTCCTGCAAAATTTTGACCACTGGAACTACGAGAGAGGTAGGAAATACTGTGTCAACTCCATATACTAGCTCAAAAGGGGACATACCAATGGATTTCTTTTGACTCACTTTGTCTACCCAAAGTGCATTGACCAACTTCTTATGCCAAATTTTCTTGTTTATTTCCAGCAAATTTTTAATGATGTTGACCAAAGATTTGTTGGAAGACTCCGCCAATCCGTTGCCTTGTGGATGATAAGCGGTTGAGTGTCCCAAAATGATGTGATACTTGTTACAAAACTCAACCATTATTTTTGATTTGAAAGCAGCTGTATTATCAGTAATTAACTTATTCAGGCAACGAAAACGAGACAAAATGTTATTCTCAAGAAATGAAATTATTACCGAATCCGTAGCTTTCCTGGTGGGAATTGCTTCAATCCATTTCGTGAAATAATCTGTCGCTGTGAGGATCCACCTATGTTGAGCTGAAGAAGCAGGATGGATCTCGCCAATGAAATCCAAACCCCACTACTGAAAAGGAGCACTTACCTCAATGGGCTTAAGCGGAAAAGGATGAAATTTCTTCCTCCCTTAAAAAATCTGACATTCATGACAGCTTTTGATAGTCTTCTATACATCAGCAAAAAGAGTCGGCCAATAATATCCTGCTCTCAAAATTTTGTTGGCCGTTTTTTTCCAAAAAAGGTGACCCCCGCAATCTCCCTTACGAAACTCTTCCATAACCTACTTTGCTTCTTCTTCAACCAAACAATTTAGCAAAACACCACCCGGATCTCTCCAATAGAGTGAATTATTCAAAATACAAAACTTAGCAGCCTTCAATTTTAGAGTTCTACTTTTTTTTCTAGCCATGTCGGGCGGTGGTGACAAATTTTGAAGCACATATACAATATGTGAATACCAAGGAGAAAGCACAAAGATTTCTGATACCTGAACTGATGAACTTTCCTCGTTCTCCTCGGACATAGCAGCAATAAGAATAATATCCAAGGCATGTAAATTCGACTCAGCCATTAGCTTAGCCAGCCCTTGTCCTTTGATAAGCTTTGTAGGCTTTATCTCCACATCATACTCCAACAAGGCAGCAATCCATTTGCCTCGTCTCCCTTCCGGATCTGTTTGCACTAAAACATCCTTAACAACAGCATTAGGAACATAAGCAAGAATATGAGAATGCATAATATATACTCGAAAATCTTTCAACGCTTTCACTGAAGCAAGAGCTTGTTTTTCAATGATGTTATACTTTAAGGCTGCATCTCTTATGGTGTTGGGTGTGGAGCCTGATTATCTTGTTTACTTTGTATCACAGCATTGGACCCCTGTACCTTAAAAGGGGCGGCAACGCCGCCCGAAATTTAATCGCTGCCATGGGGGGTCTAGGGATGTAAAATTTCCTTGTAAAAGTATAGTAATTTCTAGTCAATCTGGGCCGTTCATTAGGAAAATGATCTGACAGTAGAAGTTATGTTTATATTAGGGTTTTTTGCCCTAGAAGGCAACCCCCTTGTATATATGAGGGCATTGTATTGCGGCTGTGTATTATGAGCGTATTCTCGGAGCGAGAAACATAGAGGGAGACTGTGAGAGAGAACAGAGGATATTGCAGCGGATCTGCTGTAGGTTTTGTCTCTTCATTTTTGTTGGATAATATAAAGGAAGGACTGGCTGTTCGGGGTGGACGTAGCCCAAACTGGGTGAACCACGTATATCTGTGTCTCTCTGGTTTTATGTGTTTTTTGTGCTTGTATTTTCCGCATATTTTATGTGTTTCATTGCTCTGTAATATATAATTCTCTAACAACTGGTATCAGAGCTGAAGGTATATTTGGCTGATAAACTCGCAGGAAGAAAGGGTTCCTGGTTCGAGTGGGAGCAATGGCGGACGATGGTAAGTTTAGGGTAGAGAAATTTAACGGCCAAAACTTTGCGCTGTGGAAGATGCAGATGGAAGATTATCTGTATCAAAAAGATCTGTACCTACCATTGAGCGGAAAAAAGAAGAAGTCGGCGACCATGACAGACGCGGAATGGAACATTCTCGATAGAAAGGCACTTGGAATAGTACGGTTGTGTCTTGCGGCGTCAGTCACCTTCAATATTTCGAAGGAAACAACAACAGAGGGTTTGATGCAGACGTTGGCGAAACTGTATGAAAAGCCCTCGGCATCAAACAAGGTATTTCTTATGAAACGACTATTTAATATGAAGATGTCAGAAGGTGGATCTGTCGCAGACCATTTAAATGAATTTAATACAGTTACCAGTCAGCTAAGTTCTGTAGGGGTAAAATTTGATGATGAAGTTAGAGCTCTATTATTCTTGTGCTCATTGCCAGAGAGTTGGAATGGTTTAGTAATGGCCATTAGTAACTCTGTCTCTGGATCTAGTACTTTAAAGTTTGATGATGTTGTTGGTGCTATCCTTAGCGAGGAAATGCGACGGAAAAGCTCCGGTGAGACATCGGGTAATGCTTTGAGTGCAGAGTCTAGGGGAAGAAGAATGAAAAGAAGAAAGAGCTAGGGATATCGCAGTAAATCAAGGAAACATAGATCCAAGTCCAAATCAAGAATAGTGTGCTGGAATTGCGGAAAGAAAGGACACCTAAAGAAAGACTGTAGATCTTGGAAGGGAAAAGAAGGAGACACACAACAAGAAAACAATCATGAAGAAAATGTGACAGGTGATGTGTTACAAGATGCTTTGATTCTTTCTTTCGAAAATGTTACTAATTGTTGGGTTGTAGATTTAGGGGCTTCATTCCATGCTACACCTGATAAGAAATATTTTCATGACTATGTTCAAGGAGATTTTGGACAAGTTCGTTTGGGTGATGATAAACCCTGTAAAATTGTTGGAATGGGTAAAGTTCTTGTAAAACAACAGAGTGGAAACCAATGGCTACTAAAGGAGGTAAGGCATGTTCCAGATCTGAAGAAAAATCTGATTTCAACAGGGCAGTTAGGCGGTGAAGGTTGTGTGACAACTTTCACAGATAAAATTTGGAAGGTCACCAAAGGAGCCCTGGTAATAGCAAAAGGCGAAAAGGTTGGTACATTGTATTTATGCAATGGTATTTCTAACTCTGTTAATGCTTTAAATTCCAAAGGAGCAGATGCAGCATTATGGCATCATAGGCTCGGACACATGAGTGAGAAGGGGATGAAAATTCTTCACTCAAGAAATTTACTACCAGGTTTGAAGAATGTTGATTTGGATTTCTGTGAGAATTGCATTTATGGAAAATAGAAGAGAGTCAGATTTCTCAGAGTTGGGAAAGAAAAGAAGAGAAAAAAATTGGAGCTTGTGCATACAGATGTATGGGGACCTGCTCAGGTATCATCTCTCGGTGGCTCTCATTATTATGTTACTTTTATTGATGATGCAACTAAAAAAAACTTGGATTTATTGTATTCAGAATAAATCTGATGTATTTGATACTTTCAATAAATGGAAAGCTTTGGTTGAGATTGAGACAGGAAAGAAGTTGAAGTGTCTCAGATCAGACAATGGAGGTGAATATTGCAGCAAAGAGTTTGATAGGTACTGTTCAGAAAATGGAATACACAGAGAGAAGACAGCTCCAAGAACACCACAAGAAAATGGTGTGTCAGAAAGGATGAACAGAACAATCATGGAGCGTGCAAGGTGCATGAGATTGCATGCAGGATTGCCTTTACAATTTTGGGCATATGCTGTAGATACTGCTGTTTATCTAATAAACAGAGGGCCTTCAAGTTCCTTGGATGGTGGTATTCCAGAGGAAGCATGGACAAGTAAAAAGGTAAACTACTATTTTTTAAAGCCTTTTGGTTGTGAGGCCTTTGTCCATATTAATAAAGAAAACAAAACAAAACTTGAGGCAAAATCAAAGAAATGTACCTTTATTGGATATGGTGCTAATGATTTTGGTTATCGCTTATATGATTATGAAAATCACAAAATCATTAGGAGCAAAGATGTAATATTCAATGAAAAGGTCTTGTATAAGAATCAGTTGCAGGAAAAGAAACAAGAAAAAGAAAGCAAGGAATACACGGTTCTTGATGAGATAACTGAAAAAGTAAAGGTGCCTGAAAATAATAATAATCAACAACCACAGCAACAGTAACTACCACAACAGCAACAGGCACCTCAAACACCTGAAAGTGGTGTTAGAAGATCTACCAGATAAGTAGACCCCCTGAACGATACTCTCCTTCATTATATTATTTATTATTGACTGATTCTGGTGAACCTGAATGTTATGAAGAAGCAATGCAGGTTGAAAGCAGGAAGAAGTGGGAGCTAGCCATGGAAGAAGAGATGGACTCATTAATGCATAACCAGACTTGGGACTTAGTCAGGTTGCCTGCAGGTAAAACTACATTGCAGAATAAATGGGTTTACAGGCTGAAGGAAGAAGATGGAGGAAAACAAAGGTACAAAGCTAGACTTGTGGTGAAGGGATTTGCACAGAAGAAAGGTATTGATTTTGATGGAATATTTTCTCCTGTTGTTAAAATGAATTCAATCAGAACTGTTTTAAGTCTTGTAGCAGTGGAAGATTTACATCTTGAACAGTTAGATGTAAAGACAACATTTCTCCATGGAGATTTGGAGGAAGAGATATACATGCAGCAACCAGAAGGATATGAGGTAAAAGGGAAAGAAAAATTGGTGTGAAAGTTAAAGAAGAGCTTGTATGGCTTAAAGCAGGCTCCAAGGCAGTGGTATCTAAAATTTGACAAGTTTATGTTTGAACAAGGTTATACTAGATGTCACTCTGACCACTGTGTTTATCTAAAAAGGCAAAATGATGGCAGCTATATTATATTGTTATTGTATGTAGATGACATGCTTGTTGCGGGGTCTAACATGCAGGAAATAAATGTGCTCAAAAGAAAATTGGCAAATTCATTTGCAATGAAGGATTTGGGAGCTGCAAAACAAATCCTTGGTATGAGGATAACTAGAGATAGGAAAAATCGCAAATTAACACTGTCTCAGAATGAGTACATAGAAAAGTTGTTGAAAAGATTTAATATGCGGAATGCAAAACCAGTTAGTACACCTTTTGCTAGCCATTTCAAACTTAGTAAGGAGATGTGCCCAAAGACCCAAGAAGACATGGATTATATGTCTAAAGTTCCATATGCATCAGCAGTTGGAAGCTTAATGTATGCAATGGTCTACACAAGGCCCGATATTGCACATGCAGTGGGAGTTGTAAGCAGGTACATGAATAATCCAGGAAAAGAACATTGGATGGTAGTAAAATGGATTCTCAGATATTTGAGAGGTACCACAAATAAAGCATTATGCTTTGGTGGTTCAAACATTGCTCTACAGGGATATGTTGATGCAGATATGGCAGGTGACAGAGATAACAGGAGGAGCACTACAGGATATGTATTTACTGTAGGTGGAATAGCTGTCAGTTGGGTTTCAAAAATCCAAAGTGTTGTTGCACTTTCAACAACAGAAGCAGAGTATGTTGCTGCTACAGAGGCTAGTAAAGAAATGATTTGGTTACAAAGGTTTATGGATGAATCGGGTAAGAAGCATGATATGGGCACACTATACAGTGATAGCCAAAGTGCTATTCATCTTGCAAAGAACTCAGCATTTCATTCCAGGACTAAACACATACACCTCAAGTACCATTTCATACGGTTAGTATTGGAAGATGGAGAGTTGAAGCTGGAAAAGATACACACTAGCCAGAATCCTGCAGATATGCTAACAAAAGTTGTAACCAGGGAGAAACTGAGAACATGCTTAGTTTCAATTGGTCTTCAAGGATGACGATGAAGATGAGAAACAGCCAGGTCCAAAGAGGATTCATTGTCCAGCAAATGAAGCAGCGATGGAGTTGCTACAATCAGTCTCCAAGTGGGAGATTGTTGGGTGTGGAGCCTGATTATCTTGTTTACTTTGTATCACAGCATTGGACCCCTGTACCTTAAAAGGGGCGGCGTAATTTAATCGCTGCCGTGGGGGGTCCAGGGGGGTTTATTGCCTTGTAAAAGTATAGTAATTTCTAGTCAATCTGGGCCATTCATTAGGCAAATGATCTGATGGTAGAAGTTATTTTTAGATTAGGGATTTTTGCCCTAGAAGGAAACCCCCTTGTATATATGAGGGCATTGTATTGTGGCTGTGTATTATGAACGTATTCTAGGAGCGAGAAACAGAGAGGGAGACTGTGAGAGAGAACAGAGGATATTACAGCGGATCTGCTGTAGGTTTTGTCTCTTCATTTTTGTTGGATAATATAAAGGAAGGACTGGCTGTTCGGGGTGGACGTAGCCCAAACTGGGTGAACCACGTATATCTGTGTCTCTCTGGTTTTATGTGTTTTGTGTGCTTGTATTTTCCGCATATTTTATGTGTTTCATTGCTCTATAATATATAATTCTCTAACATATGGTTCGGCTGAAAAAAGCAATTGGTTTTTCATGCTGATCTCTTTTCTGCATCAATACTGCTGCCATAGTATGCTCTAAAGAAAATGAAAATAAAATAAAATCCTGAGTATAATCCGGGCTGATCAAAACCAGAGCTGAAGAAAGAGCCAATTTTACTAAATTGAAAGCCTTTACAGCCTCCTCAGTCCACTTCACTACGCTATCTTTCTTAAGCATGTTTGTAATTTATCTTAGATGTTCGGCAAGATTAGGCACAAAGCGGCGTAAGAAATTCATCTTACCATTGAATGATTGGATCTCCTTTTTTTTCTGGGGAAGATCAATTTGCTGAATAGCTTCTATTCGAGCTGGGTCAATACGAATGCCATCCTTTGAGATAATATGACCAAGGAGCTTGCCCTCATCCATGGCAAACAAACTCTTCCTCGGATTGAGCGACACACCATACTTTCTACATCGCTGAAAAACAACTTTCAAATGATACAGGTGCTCTTCATCAGAATTAGAAAATACTGTCAAATCATCAAGATAAACAACTAGAAAAACATCCTTCTCATTTGAAAATGCCATATACATTGCCCACTGAAATGTCGCACCAAAATTATTTAAACCAAAAGGCATTTTAGCATAATGGAAAGTTCCCCACAGAGTGGTGAATGCTGTTTTGTCTCTATCATCCTCATGGAATAGAATTTGATTATACCCGGAATAACCATCAAGTAGTGACATACGAGATGCTCCAACTACTCGTTGAAGTATGTGATCCATTTTGGGAAACAGATAATTATCTTTCAAAGAAACCTTTTTCAGATTCCTAAAATCAATGCATAAGCGAATCTCACCTGTCTTCTTGCGTACAGGCACCAAATTAGAAATCCAATCTGAAAACCTTCTGGGAACGATGATAGCAGCCTTGTACAATCGATCTACTTCCTTCTCAATTGAGGGCAGCAACTTTGGATTTATTCTTCTCAACATCTGCCTGAAAGGCTTTTGATTTGGCTTAATCGGAATGGTGTGCTGAATTATATTGGTATCATATGTCTTCAAATCTGAATAGTCCGAAGAAAATACATCAGCAAAAGAAGACAATAAGCTAACATATTTTGCTTTTACCTCTAGTGGCAATTCTTTGGAAAATTTCACCATCTTTGGATTTTCAGCTGATCCAATGTTCACATCTTCAACTCCCTTTTCGGTTGGCCACAAGGTTGGTTTTCGAGCTACGTCATCTTGATCGAAAAGATCCTCTAAAGGTATCAAACCTTTAGGAATGACATTATCCTTTAGCTGCAAAACTTCCATCTGATTTACTTGCACATCAGCCTCACCATCATCATGCTCCATATCAATTGAAGTGTCTTTGAATTTGCCTTCATTTTTCAGAAATTCATCGATCTCATCATCATTTTGGAATACTTGCCAATACCTTTGATTGTCCGGGATAGTCGGACAATGTTTCACATGAATTTCAAATTTGTTACTTGAGTTCATCGGAATTTTCAAATTACTTTCTACCTTTGCAGGTGCATCTGCAATACCATTCTGAATACGAGGGACACATTTCAAAGTATAGTCTGAAAACAATTTCAAGATATCAAGAAAAACATTTCAGTAAGCCCGCATTCGAGGATGCTTAGCTTGGTATTCACCTTTCACTTGCTTAATTACCAACCCGGAGTCGCCATACACTACAATCCTTTTAGCATTCAACTTTCTAGGAATTTTTAGACCAACAATTAAAGCTTCGTATTCTGCCTCATTATTTGAACAATCAAAAGCTAATTTATAAGAACAGACCCTTACATTACTTGGTACCTTGTTTGGGCGGAAAAATGGCTATGTACCCAAATGCCAATTCTAGCACCATCACTCCCTACTGCACCATCAAAATACATGGTCCATAAACCATCTTCATCTTCTTCCAAGTGCTGAAATTCTATTTGTTCTGTTATTTCTGCTTGCTGTCCATCAACTTTTTGCTGCTGTCGGAAGGCTGATTGCTCAGCGAAACTTTCAAGCTTTTGTCTCTCTTTCTTTATGACCTCTCTGAAATTCTCGGTGATTTCTGGAATGTCTTCTACTTCAACTAATTGACTATTTACATAATTGAAACTATCTGAATACAAAACAAATGACTCTAAATCTGTATGTACATAGTTAATTGGATGATTTACCGATTTATCCTTGTTGGTGATCATATACTTCATCTTTTGTTCACGGTACAGTTTCCTCATCTGACCAAACACGGAAATGGTAGCATAGGAGAAATCAAGTTGCAATGTTCCCTTTAGTTTCGCTCCCCAAGATCTGGAAAGAAGCATGCCAAATCTAGGAGGAATATCCGCCACAACCACATCCATCAAAACATTCTTTTTCCTCATCTGACCAAACAAGGGAATGGTAGCATAGGAGAAATCAAGTTGCAATGTTCCCTTTAGTTTCTCTCCCCAAGATCTGGAAAGAAGCATGCCAAATCTAGGAGGAATATCCGCCACAACCACATCCATCAAAACATTCTTAGTCAGAATCTGATCTAAACTAACCACCAAATCTTTGATAAGCCCAATGCATCTTACTGTATTGGAATCGAAAGAGTAAATATCATGATATTTCCTAGTGATGTCCAATCCCAATTTCTCCATGATTGCTCTCAGCATGAGATTATGAGATGCTCCGGAATCAAACATGGCATTTTGTAACACAAAATCATGCAATCTAAGGCTGATATAAAAAGGAGGCACATCACTATCTGGAGAATCACCATCCAATGTTGGTCCAAATATCAACTCAGGTTGATCATCTTCCACATTCACCATATCAGACATTGGATCTAAATTTAAAATTTTAGACACCCGACCCTTATAGCTGCTATTCTTCATCAATTCAGTCAAAGGAATGGAGACTTTTAACTTAGCAATTTCATTCTCTAAGCTAAAAACTGAAGTTTTTTCTACCTCTTTGACTGGAACATCCTTCTTTTCAGCTTTCTCCCTCGATACAATTGGCTGATTGGGTCTTTCATTTGCTGATGGGGATTTGCTAGTAGTGGGATCAACTATCTCTTTTCCCTTCTTTTGTGCAACGGGTGAATCATTCTTATGCCAACTTTTCTTGTTTATTTCCAACAAATTTTTAATGATGTTGACCAAAGATTTGTTGGAAGACTCCGCCAATCCGTTTCCTTGTGGATGATAAGCGGTTGAGTGTCCCAAAATGATGTGATACTTGTTACAAAAATCAACCATTATTTTTGATTTGAAAGCTGTTGCATTATCAGTAATTAACTTATTCGGGCAACCAAAACGAGACAAAATGTCATTCTCAAGAAATGAAATTATTACCGAATCATAGCTTGCCTGGTGGGAATTGCTTCAATCCATTTCGTGAAATAATCTGTCGCTGTGAGGATCCGCCTATGCTGAGCTGAAGAAGCAGGATGGATCATGCCAATGAAATCCAAACCCCACTACTAAAAAGGAGCACTTACCACAATGGGCTTAAGCGGAAAAGGCTGCAATTTATTCCTCCCTTAAAAAATCTGACATTCATGACAGCTTTTGACAGTCTTATATACACCAGCAAAAAGAGTCGGCCAATAATATCCTGCTCTCAAAATTTTGTTGGCCGTTGTTTTCCAAAAAAGTTGACCCCCGCAATCTCCCTTATGAAAATCTTCCATAACCTACTTTGCTTCTTCTTCAACCAAACAATTCAGCAAAACACCACCCGGATCTTTCCAATAGAGTGAATTATTCAAAATAAAAACTTATTAGTCTTCAATTTCAGAGTTCTACTTTTGTTTCTAGCCATGCTGGGTGGTGGTGACAAATTTTGAAGCACATATACAATATCTAAATACCAAGGAGAAAGCACAAAGATTTCTGATACCTGAACTGATGAAATTTCCTCGTTCTCCTCGGACATAGCAGCAATAAGATTAATGTCCAAGGCATGTAAATTTGACTTAGCCATTAGCTTAACTAGCCCTTGTCCTTTGATAAGCGTTGTAGGCTTTATCTCCACATCATACTCCAACAAGGCAGCAATCCATTTGCCTCGTCTCCCTTCCGGATCTATTTGCACTAAAACATCCTTAACATCAGCATTAGGAACATAAGCAAGAATATGAGAATGCAGAATATATACTCAAAAATATTTCAACGCTTTCACTAAAGCAAGAGCTTGTTTTTCAATGATGTTATACTTTAAGGCTGTATCTCTTATGGTTCGGCTGAAAAAAGCATTTGGTTTTTCATGCTGATCTCTTTTCTGCATCAATACTGCTGCCATAGTATGCTCCGAAGAAAATGAAAACAAAATAAAATCCTGAGTATAATCTGGGCTGATCAAAATCAGTGCTGAAGAAAGAGCCAGTTTTACTAAATTAAAAGACTTTACAGCCTCCTCAGTCCACTTCACTACGCTATCTTTCTTAAGCATGTTTGTAATTTCTCTTAGATGTTCGGAAAGATTAGGCATAAAGCGGCGTAAGAAATTCATCTTACCATTGAATGATTGGATCTCCTTTTTGTTCCGGGGAAGATCAATTTTCTGAATAGCTTCTACTCGAGCTGGGTCAATGCGGATGCCATCCTTTGAGATAATATGACCAAGGAGCTTGTCCTCATCCATGGCAAACAAACTCTTCTTCAGATTGAGCGACACACCATACTTTCTACATCGCTGAAAAACAACTTTCAAATGATGCAGGTGCTCTTCATCAGAATTAGAAAACACTGTCAAATCATCAAGATACACAACTAGAAAAACATCTTTCTCATTTGCAAATTCTCTATCCATTTCCCGTTGAAATGTCGCACCAACATTCTTTAAACCGAAAGGAATTTTAGCATAATAGAAAGTTCCCCACGGAGTGGTGAACGTTGTTTTGTCTCTATCATCCTCATGGACCAGAATTTTATTATACCTGGAATAACCATCGAGTAGTGACATACGAGATGCTACAACTACTCGCTGAAGTATGTGATCCATTTTGGGCAACGGATAATTATGTTTCAAAGAAACCTTATTCAGATTCCTAAAATCAATGCATAAGCGAATCTCACCTGTCTTCTTGCGTACGGGCACCAAATTAGAAATAAAATCTGAAAACCTTATGGGAACGATGATACCAGCCTTGTACAATCGATTTACTTCCTTCTCAATTGAGGGCAACAACTTTGGATTTATTCTTCTCAACTTCTGCCTGAAAGGATTTTGATTTGGCTTAATCGGAATAATGTGCTGAATTACATTGGTATCATATGTCTTCAAATATGAATAGTCCCAAGCAAATACATCAGCAAAAGAAGACAATAAGCTAACATATTTTGCTTTTACCTCTGGTGGCAATACTTTGGACAATTTCACCATCTTTGGATTTTCAGCTGATCCAATGTTCACATCTTCAACTCCCTTTTCGGTTGGCCGCAAGGTTGGTTTTCGAGCTACGTCATCTTGATCGAAAAGCTCCTCTAAAGGTATCAAACCTTTAGGAATGACATTATCCTTTAGCTACAAAAATTCCATCTGATTTACTTGCACATCAGCCTCACCATCATCATGCTCCATATCAATTGAAGTGTCTTTGAATTTGCCTTCATTTTGCAGAAATTCATCGATCTCATCATCATTTTGGAATACTTGCCAATACCTTTGATTGTCCCATATCTAATGAGTGTTTCACATGGATTTCAAATTGTTACTTGAGTTCATCGAAATTTTCAAATTACTTTCTCGCTTTGCAAGTGCATCTTCAATGACCAATACGAGGGACACAAGTCAAAGTATGTCCGAAACAATTTCAAGAGGTTCCTTACAACATTTCGGTAGTTTCCTGAATTTGAGGATTCTTAGTTTGGCTCAATTTTCTACTTGCTTAATTACCAACCTGAAAGTTTATACACTGCAATCCTCTTAGCATTCAACTTTCTAAGAATTTTCAGACCAGCAATTAAAGCTTTGTATTCAGCCTCATTAGTTGAACAATCAAAAGCCAATTTATAAGAACAGACCCTTACATTTGGTACCTTGTCTAGCTGAAAAGGGCTGGCAAAAAGACTCAAATGCCAATTCCAAGACTATCACTCCTATCAGACCATCAAAATCCATGGTCCATAAACCATCTTCATCTTCTCTCCAAGTGCTGAAATTTTGTTTTTTCTATTATTTCTTCGTTGTCCATCACCTGTCATTGCCTAAGGCCGACGTTTACCAACTTTTCAAGATTTTGTCTTCGCTTCTTTTGTGACCGGGAATTCTCAAGATTTCCGGAATGTCTTCTACTTCAACTAATTGACTATTTACATCATTGAAACTATCTGAATACAAAACAAATGACTCTAAATCTGTATGTACATAGTTAATTGGATGATTTACTGGTTTCTCCTTGCTGGTGATCATATACTTCATCTTTTGTTCACGGTACAGTTTCCTCATCTGACCAAACACGGGAATGGTAGCATAGGAGAAATCAAGTTGCAATGTTCCCTTCAGTTTCGCTCCCCAAGATATGGAAAGAAGCATGCCAAAACTAGGAGGAATATCCACTACAACCACATCCATCAAAACATTCTTAGTCAGAATCTGATCTAAACTAACCACCAAATATTTGATAAGCCCAATGCATCTTACTGTACTGGAATCAAAAGAGTAAAGATCATGATATTTCCTAGTGATGTCCAATCCCAATTTCTCCATGATTGCTCTCGGCATGAGATTATGAGATGCTCCGGAATCAAACATGGCATTTTGTAACACAAAATCATGCAATCTAAGGCTGATATAAAAAGGAGGCACATCACTATCTGGAGACTCACCATCCAATGATGGTCCAAATATCAACTCAGGTTGATCATCTTCCACATTCACCATATCATACATCGGATCTAAATTTAAAATTTTAGACACCCGACCCTTATAGTTGCTATTCTTCATCAATTCAGTCAAAGGAATGGAAACTTTTAACTTAGCAATTTCATTCTCTAAGCTAAAAAATGAAGTTTTTTCTACCTCTTTGACTGGAAAATCCTTCTTTTCATCTTTCTCCCTCGATACAATTGGCTGATTGGATCTTTCATTTGCTGATGGGGATTTGCTAGTAGTGGGATCAACTATCTCTTTTCCCTTATTTTGTGCAACGGGTGAATCATTCTTTGGTGATGAAACTTCCTTTCTCTTTTGGATTGGATTGATAGGCACATCTCTATTTCTAAGTGAATATTGACGCTGCTGGGCGGACAAAGCATTCATGTAACCTCTCTGATATTCATCCGACTCTTCTTCAAGAGCTGTCTCATTTGCCAAGATGAAATCCTCGTCTTTTTGTACAGATGAGTTTTCTGCATGCTCCTCATCTTCAGTGATAAAATTTGGCAAATCATCAGGTGTAAAGAAGTGATTATCTTCCCCTATTACATTATCTTCATCATCTGATTCCGGACCAACAAAATTCTGCTGTAAAGGTGTCTTTACTCGCTGTTGTACTATTGGTTCTTGTGCTCGCTGCTCTCGTTGTTTGATCCTGAATTGTGGTTGCTGCTGGCCACGAAAGTTAGGATTTCTGATCTGTAGCTCAGGCTTACAAGTTTTAATCTTTCAATCATATTTTCCACCTTACAGAGTACTTGATCTGAAGTAGAATCCTCTTCCTTAATTGCTACTTTCTTTTCAGCTTTCAATCTAGCTCTCTTGTAATTTAAATTAGCTTCAACACTCACTGCAATTTTTTGCATGTCTTCCAAAGTGGTCGGATCTCTTTCTCTTAATTGATAGGCCATGCCCGGATCGAAACCATCTGGAAACTTAAGCAAATCTGACCTCCTAGATGGCTTTAAATCATCAGGAATTGCATTGTAAATCGCATTGAATCTAATACAGTAATCTTGAACAGACTCACCAACATTCCGCTTGATTTTGGTATATTTAGAAGTGATCTGAAGAGGATATTTATTTATTTCCCATCGATCCAAGAATTGTCTCTGAAGCTCAGCCAATGTAGCAATACTCCCAGGTGGCAAAGCTCTGAACCACTTTCTCACTTCACCTCCAAAGGTTTGCACAAATAATCTCATGGTCACATTTTCTACATCAATCTCATGAAGGTCAAAGAAATCTGCCATTCTATCCACATGTTTTTGAGCAGGAACACTCTGAGGAGTTCCATCAAACAATGGAATTTTTCTTTGATAATCAGCGGGCATGTCATCCAAGTTTTGAGGCAACACAAGGGGTGCAAATCGGGCAGCCATTGCTCTTGGTGGATTTACAATAAGATTTGGAAATATAGGTGGAGTAGGAGCAGTAGATATATGAGGTGTGGATGGAGGTGAAACTACTGCAGATTGTTGATCAGAAAGAGATGGTTGCACGAGAATGGTAGGAATGAAAGAAGGCTTGGTATGAATTTGTGAACCAGATGTAACTGCTGATGGCCCAAGAGTTTCAGATGCAGACTCTATAAACTCAGGAATATTTGTTGCCACAATAGAATTCTGAATATTCAAAATATAACTGTCAATGGATCTATTAGCCTGTTCAATTTCAAGATACTTGATAAACTTTGGATTTATGACAGTAGAACCAATTGCACTTTCAGACTTCGTCTCAAACAACGACAACTCAAATTGTTCATCAAATTCAAGATCTTCAAGGTACTCAAAAACAGCGGGACATGAATGATATTTAAATAGAGGAATCACAAGACTTTCTCGAAAAACAATTCTTGAAATCAGATTGGGATTTTCATACACTGGAGGTGGATCGAGATCCCAATTTGCTCTAGTATGTCTTCTGGAAGCCAGTGTGTTGAATTATTTTCAAAAATCAAAGGGACAAAATCAACTTGTTTAGCCTATCAAATTCTAAACTCATCATCCAAAGTATAGAATGATCTGATGTACTGGGGGTAATTTACAAGTCAAGTGTCACGTTTACAAACTAGACGAGAGATTTACTGAAGCAGTGTTTATCTATTTTCGCTAATGCAAAGCAAAAGCATTTCGAAGGCCACCTGGAATAACTTCAGGCTCCGTCTGTAGCTTATAAAATGAATAACACTAACAAGAAAACCATTTGATAGCTCCCCAGTGGATTCGCCACTATGTTATAGCCTAAATCTACCTCAGGCTGAAGGAAGGTAGATTTCAGGGTAACATCAAACCACGCTCAGCCTGGTAGCTAGCCCTCCTAGATCAGGAGAGGGCTCTCTCCAGGTCAATCTCAGCAAAAATAATCAATGGGGCTTGAGATAACTTGAAATAAAAGCTAATTTTAGGCTAGGTATATAAGTAAAGGAGTTTGATTTAATTTTAAGGGTTTTTGTTGGAATCAAAGGGAAAAGCAGTTTTGGGTCCGGGGATGAGGCCTAGTCCTTGCAGAGTTCTGAATGGGGCAAGGAAGGAAATTGTTTTGATGCTTTGGATTGAATGAATGGATAGTTCAGACTGGTGAGGAGCTGAAGAGGGAAAGAGGCTTTCAAGAATCCTCTTCAAACAAATGAAAACATGGAAAATTAAACAAAACTGAAGGCAGAGCAAAGCAATCTAATGAATTCCACCTTTATAACTCATTTGTTTAATTTAAGAAGAAAGGAGAAGGGAAATGATACACATAAACATCAATGAACTTAAAAGCACATAGAGAAACACACCATCAAAACAAAAAGCCACATGGATCCCAAAGAGTGCTGCAAACCCTGGTTTATTCCTTTGCCAAAATTGCAGAGATGAAATGTAAAATGAAGTGCCAAGCAATCCCAAGTGTCCAACCCTGAAAATGACTGAAGAAATTCAAGATATAGACAAGCCTAACTCATCCCCATGCCTCTAGGGGTCGAGCTCACCATTCTAGGAGCTTTTTCAACCAAATATAAACTAAGAACTGGAAAATAGGCAATGAAACAAATTGCCTCTATATGATAGGAAACTGATTCATTCACTTGCATTTCACTTCTTGGTGAATGAATCTAATTGGATGAGTAAAAATGTGCCAAAATTACATCATAGTCATGAAATTATATCAAGTTACATCAAGATTTACATGAAAAAGTCAAACTGGCCAAAACTAGGCGAAAAACTGAGTTGTTGAGTGAAAAATAGGCCAAATTTCCTAATGCGCCGCGCCTGAAATCTCTATGCGTAGCGTCACTTTGAGACTGATTTTGAGGTCCTTCCTGGAGTCCAAATTGAGTTCAGGATAGCTCTTTGGAAATATCTTCCTGTCTAATTTCCAACCCAAGTGGAATTTCTGAATTTGGTTGCCATTTGCCCCTCCAAAAATCCAATCGCCCAACACTACTTCCTGTGTGTGCAAAAAGTGGCAAAAAGGCCATTTTTGAGGTGTTTTTGACCCTTTAGGCAACCCAAAACTTGTAAAAATCCTTAGGTAATGGGTAGGCATGCATAATTTTTTATGAAAAATCCAGAAATGCAAATTTTTCTCAAAAGGAGCTGCCAATTATAAGCGCGCGCCAAGTGGCGCTACGCGTCGGGCGGAAAAATCTGTGTTAAGGCCAAAAAATTCAAAATTGACAAAAAGTTTCCCAAATTTCTTGAAATTTGGGCTAAATTTCCACCATCAAGCACTATGCTGGGAAAAATAAGCTTCAGCCAAAATTTGGAGTCTATCATGCCTTTTGCGACGCTTTAGTGCCCTCTTTAGCCTTGCTTTCAGGATCCTGATCCTCGCTTTGCAAACATGATTTCGCGCCCAATAATGGTTCTTCATGTGTATGAGCATGTTATTTTCCTTGTTTTCCTTCTCAAATAGCTTCTCAAGATGAATATTTACCCTCTCAAGCCAAGTCTCTCTATCTGCCTCAATCTCCCGCTCAATGGGTGTCATCTCTATTTTGCTTCTTTGGGTAGCTTGCCGGTTTTCACAGATGTTTTGCAACTCCATGATTGTTTGCTGATATTACAACTATTTGTTTCGATGCTCTAGGTAATTTATGATCCATTGGGCTCTCTGAAATTTGACGGTCAATGTTTCAATCTCCGCTTTCTTCTTCTGAATAGTCTCTCTCAACTTTGAGCTTGGAGAGCTCAAATCCTCATCAATGTGTACAAAATCAGTATCCTAGCCTCCTGACCTCCATACTGATGTGAAGGTTCACCTACATCATGGAAAACCTCTGGAGGAACCTGAGGAGCTGTGAAGAAATCACGGGAAATGAAATCCTCCCATGAAATACCTTGCAATCCAAGCTGATGTACAACCACGATCTTGATGAGTGCATAGTGATAAATACTTTTTTACTGTTGCTCGGGAGTTTTCTTCTGCACAAGAGTGGCCATTCTCTCGATATTCCGGCACATGAAATAAGGTATGTTCATCATCCTCACTCTGGTGAAATGCATCAATAACTTGATGTGGTAGGCATAGAGGCGTGAAAGCCGGCCCTCACAACTGAAATGTCTGATAATGAGTTTCATCAGAGGCGCATAGGATTCCTTCAGGAACCAGAATGGGAACACCCTGCTGAGTTGCCTCATAAAGCTAGGCCTGATGTATGGTTCATAATGCACTCTGTCCACCTGCTGTCTTTTGTTCCACTGTTCACCCACATTCGGTATTCCGGTTGCTTGAGAAATGGTTTCCGGTGTCAAAGTGAAATTTACACCGGCAAGAGTTACCTGACCATCATGTAAATGCAACACAAACAAACGAGCCAACTCCTGATGATGATGGATCCTAGCAATCATTTCACAATACTGATAGCATGAGTGTTCTCGAAAACATGCCATGGCAAGTGGGCAAGCCTGCAATTGAGTCAATGAGGTGGGCTCTTCTCTCACATGTTTGCCACCTTTACGAGGCCTTCTAGGTGCATGTAGCTCAGTGGTGGAATCACTATCTCTGTCATATGATGTATTAGTGTCTGTCTCCATGATGTCCATGCAAGGTGTATGTTGGCTTATATGAGAGGAAAATGAGAATTTGGTGCTTTGCTTGAATTGCCAAATATATGTCAAAGGGGAGGGACTGTAGGAGAAATAGGGCAGTAGAAACAATGGACCTCAATCAAGTGATAACTCAAGTGTAGGGACAACCAATTAACTATTTGGGAAAGTTGGGGTTTGGGAGTTTTTTACAAGGGAAATGGGAAAGGGAGAATGATAGGAAATGAAATAACTTTAGGGATAGAGAAATAGGGCTTTAGGAGTGAATGAATTTTAGAGATGTAAGAGGATGGTGTAGTGATGAGATAATAGTGATGGGAGAGGAACAACAAGATGGGGAATGGAGTATTTGGCACCACAATCAATTTTAAAACTTCAATTTCAAAACCCTAAGGAGGCACTTCAACAAGATGATAGGGTTTGAGCTTTGACATTCAAATTCTCATAATCGTTTTTCAAACACTTGTAATTGGCAACTAAAGGGTCATATGAACTTACTTGAGCAGAAAAACCGAGTCAATTTAGAGTTTGTGGAAGAAATGTCAAAAATTTGGTTATCTGCCTTGTGCGCTGCGACCACTGCCCAGTGCGTCGCGACCTTTATATGCACCGTGCTGGTTCAAAAATACACAGTGGTGAGCGGCCCTATGCGCCGTGCTCAGCCAGTGCACCGTGACCGCCGCTCAGTGCACTGCGACCAAAAATTACACACAGTTCGGCCTTTCAAGCGCTGGATTTGCTCCTCCACGATTTTCTTGGCTTCACTCTTGTCTCTTGGCATGTAAATAGGGTTTGAATATGAAAATATATTACATATAGCAAATAATTTGATTTTTCATTTGGGCAAACCCAATTTCTAATGTTGCAGACTTTGACACCTTTAAATGAACTCTGTTTTTGTTTCCTTTTGATTTTTTGGACTGATGATGAGCTTCTTGTCTGTCTTTTCAGGGATAGCTAGCATGGAGATTTGGAAAAGGTGACCAGGGCTGTGCATGGAGTACTTTACAACTGAAGAACTTAAAAATTACATTGCATTTATTACAAAAGATGAAATAGATGATTTTTCTTCAAAACAGAGTTTGTTTTGAAGAGAAATCATTATCAAGCATTATGACAATGAAATTTTTGCACTGATACCTTATTTGAGGCTTCCTCATGTGCCTGCTGCCCTTATTAGTCATTATGAAGACCAAACCCTAGACCTAATGAGACTAAAAACCCTAAAATGACTCTTTGCTAACCAGGAGACCAAAAATGACTGTAAATGATTTTGATGAATAGACACAAACCAGTAGGTACATGACATCAGGGATATGAGTGACAAGACCCTTCCGTCAGATGATCCATGCTCCTAATGGAATGCAGCTGACTGAACTGAGTGAGGCACCTAAAATGAAATGCAACAAGAGAAATTTGATCTCTGATGGAGGGATGAAGATACGGACTCTAACAGGGTCTTCTCCGTACTTGCCCTCAAATTTGGGACAATCACCAGGAATCTTAGTCAGAACCGAATGCCAATATGGGTTATGAAGAATAGGATCATTCGTTAACTTTGACACATCCGATAACTCTAATGTTGTGAGAAATGGTAATTGAGGGTTAAAAGGTATATTAGGTCCCTGATAAGAACCCAAATTGACATTCCATCCTGTTTGAGAAAAATTCTGCCCCCATTGGTTCTGTCTCGAAGGATTCTGATGGTATGGGGGATAAGCTGAATAATTCTGTTGATATTGGGGACCAAGATACTGATTCTGATTATACCATCGAGGTCCTTGCTGAGCAGCATAAGGATTTTGTAGCGGAATGTAAGTATGGCCTTACGGTTGATTATACTGCATCTGAGATTGAGGGTGATAAGTAAAACCTTGAGACGCACTATATACTGGTCGATATTGACCACGAGGATAATCAACGCCTTAGGGTTTAACTAGATATTGATAAGGGGGGATCTGTTGAGCTGAATAAACAGGGTGGAATAGCTTCTGAGCAGACTGAATAGGTTTCTGAATAGTAGGACCCTGCTGTGAAGCAGAGTAAAACTGATGTTGAGCAGATTGATATGGTTGTTGGGCCGGTTGAGTAGGTTGCCCCTGTGAAGCAGATTGGCCTGGATGCTGAGCGCCACCAGGTTGCCCTGGCTGAATAGGTTGGCCTGATGGTTGCGATGGACCAGGTTACCCCGCAAGAGGACCAGAGGTTTGTCCTTGTTGCCCAACATTCAGACCAATTTGAGTATATGATCCTGGTTGTTGTACAAAAGGTTCTCCCTGAGACAAATAGATTTTCCCCCTAGGACCATAAGAAGGTCGTGCTTGATAAAAAGGTTGATCGAAAGGCTCCTGGGGTTGTCCTTGTTGGACCATAGGCTGACTTTGTAAAGGTTGTCCTTGTCGACTGTAAGGTTGTCCCTGAGGACCTACTGCAAGTCCCGACTGAGCCGAAGGTTGTCCCTGAAAGGGTTGTCCTTCTGGGCCAGGGGGTTGCACCTGATAAGTCCTCCCAATATTGGGAATGATTTCATAGGGGTCGTAAAAAGGAATTCCATGCTCATCATAATGATGGGGAGTAGGAAACACATAGATGGGGGTACCAACAACATCATAGTGATGAGGAGTAAGATAGGAAAAATAGATAGGATTACCATATTCGTCATAATTGTGTGGCGGATTAACAGGAGCATGAGGCTGCTGAGAAACCTAAGAGTTTTGTTGATGAATAGCTAATAGATACTCTTCAAAAGTAAGGCCACCAGGTATCCTAGTCAAGACTGCTAGTGACTGAATGATCGGTGCAGACGCAGCCATGCAGATAGTAGGTTGAACTGGGATAGATGTAATTGAAAGCGATGAAGCAGGTGTCGTCAGTGACTATCCTAATTATGGAAGGTCTGGACTCCCGGACGGAGTATATGTTGCCATGGATGCAAAACCAGCAATAATATGACCCAGGGACCTATATCCAGCTGGAAGTGACACCGACGCTGAAGATTGAGCAGACACATGAGGGGTGTTTTCAGGGAAAATTTGATATTCTTCAGTAGAAATAGGAATTCCATCACTACCAATAGGACCTAATGTGTCCATGTCTGACTCCTTCGTAAGATCTTTGAAAAGACTATGGGGATTAGGAGGTATAACAGCAGCTAAAAATGGTGATCCCGACGTAAGAGGAGGGAATTCTTCCTCGTCCCCAAAACCAGACCAAGCACCTAAGGGAGGCCAATTGAACTCAACTGGCTCATCAGCGGGAGATTGGGTAGCAAGGGGTAACACTGACGGGAGAATAGGTTACTAAAGCTTGGCAGACCTAGAGGATTAAGGAGTTTCAAATGAAATGTCCGGTAAAGGAATACCTTTAGAAGGGAGCAAGGACGATGAAACTGGTGGTTTCGCGACTGTGACTTCTTCACAACAAGAAGGAAAAAGAGAGATTCAAGCAAAGACTCAAGAAACCAAGGCAAACAAAAACAAGCCAAGTGCTATAAATTTTAATGGGCGTGTGATCGTGGGTAGTTTATTTTAGGACACTGAAACCAAACTTTGTTGCTTCATGTTTCAAGAGTCAACAAATAGGCAAAAGATGACTCTAGTCACTTTCAATTTTGAACAAGCATGAAAGGACAAGTGCTCGATGATCTTTTCAAATTTAAGGAGTCAGTAAAGATAAAAAATTACTACTAAGGTGTTCTAAGCAAGAGGGTATGCTAGGTTTCCGTGAACTACCATATACACCTTGGTGATCAAATGAAAGAGAAATTACCAAGGACTTAACGTACGTGCAGGTCATCTCTCCGAATGCTGTGTTCGGTGTATCACGGTTACAAGGGGGCAGACTCAGCTTCCTATGGATAAAAGGATTGCAACCTAGAAGGGTCTCCCTTTATATATGGGGAGCACAAGCCCGTACTAGCACTGTCTGGAGCCAGATGACGAATGACAGCTACTAGGTTTTAAGATGCCGGAACATGTCTCTAACTTAGACCACTAGAATATTTCGTTAGGTTTCAATGTTTCCTTAGGTTAATTGAAATAGATTTTAACGTTGATCTTGGATTAGGTTTCAATTTCCAGGCCTTAACGTATGTCGGATCTGAAATTTTCCTACATGAAAAAATATATGTAGAAGGATACCATTTTCGTTCAATGAAAGCTATCTACGAGAAGGAAAGAAAACTTTCAAGCGATAGCAAATAATGAAATCATGTGAAAACATCCACTAATGCATCTAATGCAATCTACGGAAAACAAAACTCTTTCCTAGCCTATGCAATGCTAGTTATGCGAGAGAACGTTTCATTTTCAAAGCAAAAGAATGCAATATTTTGATTTTTTTCTTTTTAATGCAATATAGCAAACATTTCACTAAATGACATGAAAAAAAAAACTAAACACTAGTTTGAGAGAGCGAATGTAAAGTCGAAGCGGAATGACTCTAGAAATATGAAACAACCACAACAATACCCAAACCAATGCTACAATCTTTTAAAATCAAAGAGAAATCTCCAAAATGACCCATATATGCAATGTAATCGGTTCTTGGAGTAAGAGGAAGAAGAATCAAACGAAAAAGGAAATGATCATTCAACCAATGAACGTACTCAATAGGATCAAAGAGACAAAGAGAAATTAAACAGGGAATGAATTCGAAAACTATCAAGAAAATTGATCTCCAAATAGAAGGCTCAACGCACTAAGGCACTCAGAAACCGTATGACCTCAAGTCACAATGATAAGAAACATACAAACAAATGAGGAAAACAAGCCTCCAACAATTAAAGACAATCCAAAACACTTCAACTACTCTTAAAAATAACCCAGAAACAAGTACAACTGACCAAAAACTCATGAAAAAGCTCCCACCCAAAAATCTACAGGGGTCGGCGCGACTGTGAGGCAGCATTCAGTGCCAAACAAGGGATGGCACGAGTGTTACAAAAGCAACATGCACCAATCGGCGTGACTGTTTAGGGAAAAACTGTGCCGAGTGAGTTAACCAAGGAAAAGGGAAAAAACTCCATAGAGCAGAGGTCAATCTTGAAACTTTGGGGCTGAACAAGTGTTTGAAGCATAGTTAAACAACCAGAAAGGTAAAAAACAAGACAAAAAACCCAAAAAACCGACCCAACAAGATCAAAGACAAACTCGAACTGATCCCCAGTGGAGTCGCCAACTTGTTATGTAGGTAAATCCTCTCTGCAGACAGAGACGATCCCTCTAGCCCTAGAGTGGGTCTAGTAACAAGGAATCATGCTAGAGTGTAGGTTCCTAGATATTTGAATGAAATATGACGTGATAAGATGGCCTACCTGTGGGCCAATGTTGTTGTTGGCAATTGTAGTAGTGATGAGAACTTCTCGATCCCGATTTGGAAAGTCACAATCCCTTCGCTTATCACACTTGGACACCTGCACACAGATCAGAAAATGATAACCACATGCCACATACTAATTTCATCCAAAAGCTACTAGTCAGTCAGAGAATACTAAGCATATTGCATTCGATAAAGACAAAATACAAGATGGGAACCAGACAATAGTCTCTTATATTATTAGGTAGAAAGAAGAGATACAACCATGCTCTAACATTGGGGTCTCCTCTAGCAGGGTTCGGGCAAAGCACATCTCAAAGCTCGTCGGGGAATTCGGACGGGATAAGGGCCCTCTCGATGGTTTTCCTTCTTGATCTACCTTCTCAATAACTCAGTTATTTAGCTATAGTTCAATTCTCCAAGTTTATAACTTCAGCTGTATAATTATATTTGTTCAGCTAGTTTTCATAAAGGGAGAAGGCTTGTTTATATAGAGGGAAAGGAGGAGGTTGGAATCCCTACAAAGGTGGAAGGGAGGCCTATCCTTTAGGAGTGTTCCAAGGGAGGTGGAAACTACTAACTAAAGGAGGAAGCCTGTGGTTGTTTCAGTTCAACCACTCGCAATGACTCATCCCCGAGGTGGTTGCAATGGAACCTTTGCCTCTATTTTTTTTTTAAATTCCATAAACAGCTTGGCATGGGTGTCTAACTGGCATAAAGCACCAAGTGGCCCGGGCTCAATGTTAAATTTCCAGGTCGGTGCGAGGAGGTAACGGGCTACTCGCGTCGAGGCAAAAATAGGGATTTTCACAGCTCTTCTTAGGGAAATGTCAACAAGAAGAATGTTGCTTTCATCAAAAGGGATGAAAGGATGATATTTTCAAAGCATGACACTGCGTATTGGTCATAGAAACAACCATCCAATGGGGATTGCAGGGATAGTGACAAAATGTTGTGTAACAACAGCCCAACATTTTGGCACCGTTTCCAGGGATGACAGTGATGATACAATCATTGACTAGAGTTGTTTGTTAGAAGATATATTTTACCTAGTCTACAAATTCTAGGTGGTAAGATGAGAGGTAAAAACATGTGCATCTCTCTAACATACCTGAGTGGGCTCAACAATTCTACACTGGGGCACTTAGAGGTGAAATTTCCGTGTCTCTCTAGCGACACAATTTCCAGATGGTAAGATGAGAGGTAAGAACCTGTGAAATTCTCTAACATACTTGAGCGGGCTCACTAATGTCTTGCTGGGACACTTATAAGTGTGAATTTTTGGGTTTTTTATTTAGTGCGTCTTCCACTATATAGTTATAGGGTGGTAAGACAAGAGGTAAGAACCTGCGCATCACTCTAACATATATGGGTGGGCTCACCACTATAGAAACTGAAGCACTTGTAGGATGAATTGATACACATAGGGTCCATGTGTGCTAGTAGGACGATAGAGAAATCCACAAACATCCCCCACTCTAAAAAGCCCCCAAAATTCATGGGATAAGGTCAAGGAATAAAACATCACCAAAATTTGGAATCCAGTTGAAGAACTTCACGATATAAAAAATATGGGAAATCAAGACTAGATTGAAGACTGGTTTCACTCTATTGTTTGCTCGCAACATCACTCCATACTTCAACAATTATTAGCACCATCCTTAACAGGGGAGTTGGTCTCTCATACCCTAGTAATTATTAGCATACATCTTTCAATCATGGGTATGTGCATACTTGCAGCCTTATTTCGAAAATGGCTTCATTGGAGGTACTCTTATACATAAGTATATTTTATTATTCAAGGTAGAATAATGTAGTGTAGAAAATAGAATAAATGAAGACATAAATAAATAAATTTCTTTATATGTAAAAATAATTGTTTTTGTTGCAACATGCTGTGAAATTTGACTTCAGTGATCAATATTCGAATTTGTTTATGTATGTAGAGGTGTTATATTGGAAAATGAAATTTCTACAAACAATTATATTCATTTTGATCACCTTCTTGGAAAAAATTCCTTGATTATCATATCTTATGGCTTGCGGGCTTAATGAAAATTATAGAAAAAAAATCGGGAAAATCATGTTTTGAGGTACCAAATGGGCATATTTTAAAGACATGTTTCTATCCTAAATAGCCCTTTATTTCTACTTTCTAACCCAATTTTAATCACTCGATTTGGATTTGAAACGGAAAAGTTATGACCAAAACAATGAGAGGATGTCTAGTAGGCAGCCCAGGAACATAGTTGGGATAGTCCATTTTTGGAGGCCTAAATGACTATATTTTGGAAACTTGTTTCTATGGAATATTCTCCTATGAATCTAGTTTACAATTCAACTTGAATCAATTTATTTCAATAGTTTATGAGAAAGTTATGACCACAATACTGACTGTTTATCATAAATCAACAATCTTGAAACTCTGTTTTCCTGGTTTCTCACTAGCGTATTTGACCGATAAATTATTATTTCCTTAAAAAACTATTAATATTTGGGATAGCTACATGCATATAATTAAATTTCCAATTTGAATCAGTTCAATCCATCATCAAATGAAAAATTTATGCTTAAAATATCAATTGTTGTTCTGAGCTAGAAAATAAAAAATGACTTTGTTATGCACGTTGTTATAAGAAGATTTAACATACCATTACGTGGAATTTTTAAAATATGTTTCTATTGGAGACATCTCGCTGAATTCAATTTCATTTGGCTTTGCAAACACTCAAATCAAAAGAAAAACAAATAAGTTATGATTGAAACACTGCTGGTTAGTATGGTTGGCCACCACTCTACCGCGGGTAATAAATTAATTTTTCTTTGTTTATCTTTCCGTGGATTTATTTTACAGAGTAACAACTTGTTATTTTTTTTCATATGTATTGAATTGGGAGAGCCCAGGGATATCTCTTCTTTCATAATTTTATGTTTTATTGCAGGTATATGCTCATTTTTTTGCAGGTCTCGGGAGAATAAATGAGGTCAATTTACGAAAAAGTGATTTTTGAAGACAATGATAATGGAATGAGAACATTTTCAAAGACGTTTCCTCACATAGAGAAAAAAACATGAATAATTTTCATCACTTAACGTATTTATAACATGAGAAATGAGGAATTGATTTCCGTTTGAAGATCCAAGTCATTTCCAAAAAATGATTTTTCCATTCATTCACCATTCACAAACAACATTGTTGCAACATAAATCATAACCATTGTAACTTAAGTTATTTATTTATTTATTGGTTTTCAATAAAGAGGCTTTGTATTCTTATTTCTCTTATGTTTTTATGCTTGAGGTATTGTTGACTTCAAGGTCACATTTTTGTTTTGTTCTCAAAATAAAAGAAGTGAGTTCTTAAGTTTCATGATGTTGTTACTCCGGAAATATTTTCTAAAGTGTTGGATGCTATCACTCCAATGGTGCTATGAATCTATCACTATTGTTACTCCATCATTTCTATTACACCATCAGTGTTGTTACTCCATTATTGTTGTCACTTCGTCACTGTTCTTACATTGTTAGTGTTGTTACTCCATCATTGTTGTTACACCGTCAGTGTTGTTACTCCATTACTGTTGTGACTCCATCACTGCTGTTACACCGTAAATGCTGTTACTCCATTACTGTTGTGACTCCATCACTGCTGTTACACTGTCAATGCTATTACACTGTCACTGCTGTTAAATTTTCCGTGCTATTACTCCGTTACTGCTATTACTCCATCACTACTATTACTCCTCTGGTGCTGTTAATCCAAGAAATTTTCTAAGTGTCTGATGTTGTTACTCCTCCGGTGAAGTTTCTCCATGGTGATATTTTTCTAAGTACTTGGTGTTGTTACTCCTCTAGTGTTATTAGTTCGCCAAGGTAAGTTGCCAGGTACGTCCTCGACCGACTCAATGGATTTCATTGGTATTTTACTTATGACATGAACAACTATGACTAATGACAGACATACTTTAGTTGGGGGGAGGTCTCGTATTTAGTAATAAGAATGATTATTATGGTAAGCCTTGTCAGGAATGATTCACTCTTAATTCCTCATTATTTTGTATAGTGACTAATCCTCCTTCATGTCACCTTCCTAACATTGTTCTTTCTCCCCTTTCCATGTTATTACCTAAGTCATGGTTGTTGTAACCACAGTCACAACTATTGTTGTTGGCCAATTTTCACACTGAATTCAACATATGGAGGTATTTATGGTTTGTTTTTCTCTTTGGTGAATTGGAAATACTTTTAATGGTCTAGGCCCTCTTTGACATAATGATTGGGTAGTCAATTTATCGTTTTTTATCTATAAACATAATCTTATTTTTAAGGAACAATTATGCAAAGATGATTTCATCATGACAACTTTCAAATTTCCTAATTGGTTAAGTCCCTGATCTTGTAAAATTTATGATGATGACCACATAATTTTATTTAAATATTTCCGCCATTATCTAATGAATTGTTCCTCAACCCCAATCTCAGTAATGAAAAATACATTTATCAGTAGCCATTTGAAGGTTATTAGTTTTTTGAGAAGAAAAACAATCAAAGTTGAAAATAGTTACTATACAACTTTTTACGCCATCCCTAGCTCTTAAGGAGCTGACCTACCACCCCATCTATTAAGTAAACTTTTATTGATTAACAATAACCATAGTTGAATTTTAAACATGAATAGTCAACTAGAGGATAGGAGGTCTCATCACGAGCCGACCTACCATGATCCTAGGTCTTAATAAAGTGACATTACCACTGTTGGTCACCAAGCCACGGTAATGGCCTTTGGTCATAAAACTGAAGGACAAGTGGTCTCATCACGAGCCAAATTTTTCACTTTTGTTAGCTCCCGTGAATGGCATTGTTACTAACTAGTTACCACAACAGAACAATGATCTTCAGTTGACATCTAAGTAAATTTAAAGGCTTTTGTAACTATGTACTTATTTCTAATAGATTTGACACTAGCATCTCAATGGGTTAAAAATGCATCCCTGTCAAGGCTATAGACCCCTACTGGAAGTAGTAGCTATGCTTATGGTATAGAAGTTAATTTAATACTATAATCTACTTGGTTACCTTGTTTTCTCAAAGCCAATTTCCGATAAAGCTGAATGTTGCATATACAAGGTTTTCCAGAACTCATGGTTCATGGGGTAATATTTAATTAGTTCTTAGATGATGGTGGTTATGGTTTATATCTATTATTGAGTTATAAATATTTACTTTACATGTCAGGGATGAAAATTTTAGGATATTTGATAGTTGACATTTTGTATCATCTAATCCATCTTTCTTTTATTCTACAAGTATCATATCTTTAACCAAAGATAGTTTCTTTTCCCAAGCAGTCACCATTTATTCATAGCTTAACAACACCACTACTGTTTTGATGTGGAATAAAGAGGCCTAATTCTGATTTTGAATCCCAAGTAATTGGACATACCTCGAGAAGCATAATTTCTGTGCTCATAACAACCAAAGCTTATGGGTATAGGGAATGCATTTTTTCTCTTCTTATCCATTATTATCCCATGCCATTCAAAATATGATTATGTCACTTTTATATGTAATGAGGTAATTGAGGTGATGAATTATTGATTAAGGATACTCATGAGATGTTTTATAGGTGATGGGGAAAATAATCAGTTTGGTGGAAGGAAACACTACTACACTTTGATTACTTTTTTCAGCTTGCATGGCTTCCACCTTCCGCATCACTTTCAGCCTTAGCTCAACCTACATCAGCTTCAACAAATGTCAATCCATAAATGTCATTCCACACTTTTACGGACGTAAAACTTGAGGTAAAACAACATAAGTTTTTGATTTATTAAAAGTTTAGGAGAATGTCATAAAAAACCATTGAGCATTATTCAACCATATTTTTGACCATTATTTCTCGTTCTTTACCACTTTCCATTTTTCAGAAACACAAAATATTTTAGTTTGGAGGAGTGTTACTTTCATTATCACGAACATGCCATTAATATTCTTTATCATCCATCGATCTCCTTATTCATTCACAAAATCTCTCTTATTTTATGTTCTTATACACCAAGAAAAGATCTCAACAATGATCATAGCAACCACCTAAACGTGTTTTCTAGTATAGCATGAGGACATGCTAATTTTCGAGTTTGGGGGAGAAAGAGTTGCTATGTTTCAAGAAAAACCAATTTTACCTACAACCATTTTGTTGATATATTGAAATTCGTTCATTGCTTTGATTTTATTTTTGGTATGGACAAGTATTAAGAACAAACCTGTGAAATTTCATGAAAAACTGATTTAATTTTTTTTTTTCCATCATTACCTACAACTATTTTTTTATATCTCAAGATCCGTGCATCCTGTATATTTGATTTTCGGATTCAAGAAGCATTGATGTAGTAAAAATTTGCTTGCAATATTTCAGCAAAATGTGGTTTGTAATTTTTGAGAAAATGGTTAATGAAGTTTGTTCTTACTTGTATCATAATTTGTTGCAAATTCATATAAATCTAATTGAAAATGAAAATTGTTACAGCTCCATTAATTTAACATCTATTATTTTAAGGAATCATATAGGGAATAACCATTTTCTTCCATCAATATCATGAGTTGAGGTGTGCATATTGATTATTTGAATTACAACTTGGCTAATACAGAGGCATTGGTTTGCATGAGGACATGCAACATGTTCATTTTGGGGGAGATGTTGGGCCACTAAATTTTCATTCTTATTACCATTTTTTAACATATATTTCATCCATTCCTAGCATTCTTTTATGACATTATTTATCATAATTTATCATTTAATCCCATTTTATAATTATTTATGCTCTTATGGATAAGTAATATTTATTCTCCTTTATTTTTAATAAATTGAATATTATTATTAATTATTTTGTAAATGATGGCTTATTAATGAATTTGTTATAACTCACTATTTTAGCCTCCAAGATATCTTTGAGATTGCAAATTTGATTTTCAAGTTCATAATTAAATATTCCAACTCAGAAATTCACTGGAATAACAAGTGATAGTTTTGTGTTGGACATTTCAGGCAAAGAAGAAGAATATTGAAAATCCGAGACATGGGTTTTGTGCAAAATGGACCAAAATAGTTTTCTCATGAGAATTTTTCCAAAATTCGGTCTTCATTGGGAGAAACACAAGGTTATTCGAAGGACATATTCGAAGATTTTTTGTTGTGGTCATTTTCCAAATTTCCTCAATTGCAATAATCATATTCAACTTGTTACAACTGAATCATGGTGGAATATCTCTTAGATTTTGTAATCAATTGGTTGGAAATTTCCCTTTTGTATCTTGTATATTTAAAGAACACAAATCAGAGAGAGAAGAGAGGAGATCATCATCTTGACTCTGTAACTTTCAATCATCATAATACAGAAATATTGTGTTGCTATTACATGCGTTATCTGATTTAGTTTCTCTTAAGTTCTTTCTCTTCCTGCACCCTGCTATGGAGGAAGGGCCCTCCTCTTTAGCAGGGATTGCAGTGGTTAAGGTAGCTGTGTACACATATTTCTATTTTCTTTATGTATTAGTTGAAGTGTTGTTGCTGTTGTTTTAGCTGTGAATATATTTGCTTCAATTCCAATGTTTTATATGTTGTTACACATATGAGATGAGAGATAGCAGCTGGGTAATTTTTGTGTGGCGCGCTAGGATACATTAATTGAGGTGCGATTACAGTCTTGTAGATCATTTTATTTTTGCATGATTGATTTCTTTTAGCATTTACTTTAGCAACGATTTCCTTTATTTGGATTTTCTTCTGGTTGGATGTATTAGCACAAATAGTGGAGCTGTCATCACTGGATTGATAATTTATGTGTATTGTTAAGTCATTTAATCGTCATTAATACAACCCTACAACCTCCATTTCTTCCAATGGTTCCCTTGCTACTCTGGCAGGAGACTCTGGTTCTTATATGACAGTTTCACATGCATGTTCTTCAACTGTTGGCATTTTTCCCATTAATTCAATAGCTGATGATGGTTCTTGTGTAAAAACACTGACTACGATCCCTTCTACTTCCATTACTTTTGTTTCCAGGAATACAGTCGACGCTGGTTCTTGTGTCACACCATTAATTTTAGTATCTTCCTCCTCCATTTCCTTGACTCCCATTGCTAATTCTTCCAACCGTTCAGCATCTAACACTGGTTCTTTTTTAATAGTGCCTTCTGCGGCTTCTTTTTCTACCATTTCTTCTGCTATTTCCACCAATTCCTCCAACTTTCTAGCATTTGATGCTGGTTCTTGTGTAACAACATCGTCTACAGCTTCTCCTTCTTCCACTTCCTCTACTACCGTCACCAATTCCTCTAAATTTTCAGTATTTGACACTAGTTCTTGTGTAGCAGCGTTGTCTGCAGCTTCTTCTCCTGCCACTAATTCTTCCTCCACTCTTGCCAACATCATACTTGCAAGCTCTTCCTCTGCCAATTAAATTATTTGTGGCTAGGCCATGGAAGTATGTGATATGGCATGCACCATAAAAAACCTAATAAGCTCGTGGTTTGTGAGAGTTTCCAATGCTTTTTGCGACCGACGAGCAGACCGTGCCATAAATTGAATATTATTCCATAAGAAATATGGCATATCCACAGAATGCACATGAGGAAATTGAAGACACGCAAGAAGTTTAAAATGGTATTTGAACAAGGTGGAGAGCCGAACTTCACAAGTAATATATTGCATACCAAAATATGTGACTTTGGCCGACAACTGCAGCAAGGATTTCTGATCGTATCCTTTGCCTTTTTGCACCATGACTTCCCCTGCCTGCAAGAATAATTATAGGAATTCTGGTAATGTTGTCTTCATGGAAAACTATTTCTGACCCCTTTGCGGCAACCCACTAGTAGCCGAGATGGTTTCTTCAATTATAGAAATGTATGGTCTGCGTACTTTTGAATAATGTCCATCCAATTTTAGTGCAAATTCGACTGTAATGGCTTCATTGAACTCCTGCAACCTTTCAAAATACACATCCCAAACTACATCCGAGAAATCTTGCAATACGTCTGGATTGCACCAGACCTACACTGTGTTTTTTCTGTTCATGCCTCATAGCTTTCCCACCCATTCTTCCATTTGCTATGTAGCAACACTCATAGTAGCAACAAGGCCATTGAGGAAAGTGTTAGCCACTAAGATTGTAGTGAAAGTAACTGTGAAAGGGAAGTCCGAACAGGGGTTAATGGAAAAATCCATGATGGATCATAAAAATTATAGTAATTATTCCAACATATGGGAAAATACCAAAATTAATTTATATCGTACATATTAAAATCCCAATGTGTGTGGATAATTGTGCGGGGGATGGTGATGATTAGAGCAATGATCGTGGGGGTGTACGAGTTGCCATGAGGTTCGAGAGAAATAATGGTATGTAATTTTTAGCATTAAATATAATACCTCTCCCCAACTAAGGAATGAATGTCCACGATCATGTCTAGTCATATCATAAGTGAAATATCAATAAAATCCATAAACGTCGGTCGGTGACGTACCTAGCGACTTACCTTGGCGGAGTAACAACACATAAGAAGTAACAAGACTGGGGTAGTAACAGCAGCGGTGAGGTATTTAGAGGAAATTTCCATGAACAAAGTAACAACACCGAAGGATTAACAATAGTAGTGAAGTACTTTTACCATTAACCGTCGAAGGAGTGACAACACTTGGGTATTAAAACACCGGAGGAGTGACAACACTAGTGAAGTACTTCGACAATCGACCGTCAAAGGAGTGAAAACACCGGGGGAGTAATAAAATCGAAGGAGTAACAACATCAGTGAAGTACTTAGACAATCGACCATCAAAGGAGTGACAACACCGGTGGAGTAACAACATCGAAGGAGTAACATCACCAATGAAGTGCATGCAAGAAAACAAATAATAGAGTAATAACAAAATTTTATTGTGTATATATATATATATATATATATAAGCAAGGGGTACAGAGGAATAATTATCTGCACCAATGATTTCAAAACCAGAATTCTCAGAGAGATGTTTAATGAAGGAGTCCCTAGAAGCTAGACAATGATACAATCTAAGGAGATTTCCATTTACAATCAGGGGAGTATGCACCTCATAAATTGTTACAAGTCTAACAATCCTGTTATCAAATACCATGTCAAATTTAGACGATCTCATTCATCTTGATCAAAGATTTCCCTTAAAATCCTTGAATCGAGAATCATAGAGAAATGCCCAATCCCCTTTCTAAAACATCTTTTTCTTAATGAATTTATCATTCCATTTAGTTCGCTACTGCTAGATTGCAATAGTGCTCTGGACAATCATCAAACAAATTTCATCCAACTCATTCAACTATTCCTGTCAATTTTTATGGGCTTCTGTAAGATCCAATCCCACTTCAAGAGTTGTCATGTGTGTCTTAATCTCAAATTCCACCAGAAACAAAGGATATTTCCCATAGAAAAGTTCATAAGGTGAAAATACTCTTGTATTCCACCATGTTGTCCTATATGCCCACAATGCCTCAGGAAGCTTCTCAACCAAATTTTGGCAATGTGTTGCTACATTGCTTCTGAGCATGTTTTCCAGAACCTTGTTCGTACGTTCGACTTGACCATTCGACTAAGGATGATATGGTGATGTCACCGTGTGCTTGATTCCATAATTCTTCATGAGTCCCACTATCAAATGTGATGTGATCTGCGCTCCTCCATCTGAAACTATCTCTCTAGGAGCTCCATACTGAGTGAAAATTTATTCAAAGAAAAAGTTTGAGACAACTTGCTCCATTGATTTCATAACAGACTTGGCTTCTACCCACTTTGTCACATAATCCATGCACACCAAAATATTAACTTTCTGATGTGAATATGGATTAAATGGTCCAAAGAAATCAATAACCCATTTCTTAGAAAGCTCAAGAGATATTTGGGGGTGTAATGACATCTCATCTTCCCGACCAGGCTGAACCATCCATTGGCAGCTATCACACCCTTGAAAATATTTCCTTGAATCTCGAAAAATAGAGGGCCAATAGTATCCCATCTACAACACTTTGTGGACTGTCCACTTATCTGCGAAATTCCCTCCACAAGGGCCATCATGGGAAGCTTTCAGGACTTCATAGATGTCATCTTCACCTATGCAGCACCGAATCTGCATGTCAGGTCCTTTATAAAAGAGGTATCCTTCAATCCATGAATAGAGGGTGCTATGATGGATACTATTTTCCTGCTCCCTGTATGGAAAATGTTGAGGTACTTTCCCTGTAGCAATATAGTTATAAATATTTGCATACCACAGAGTGTGAGTAGAAATTGGAAAAAGATGTTCATCTGGAAAACTATCCTCTATAAGTGTACCTTCATCACTAATATCCAACCTAGACAAGAAATCTGCAACTTCATTATCTTTCCTTGGATTATCTATAATGATGTTATCAAATTGCTGAATCAACAATAACCACCTTGTAATATGACTAGGGGTTACATGTTTGTTCATCAAATACCTGATGTTTGAATGGTCAGTGTGCACAAAAGTGGGATACCCTATAATGTAATGCCGAAATTTATTAATGGCATAAATGATTTCTAAAAACTCCTTTTCTGTTACTGTATAGTTCAATTCAACAGAAGTTAGGTTTTGTTGGCGTAATATATTGCATAAAAATTATTTTCCTCTTTTTATCCCAAGATTTCCCCTACTGCTACGTGAGAAGCATATGTAGAGATATGAAATGGAAGCTTGTAGTATGGACCTCGTAGTATTGAAGCTTTGCAGACCAACCCTTTGATTTTCACAAAAGCTGCTTCACATTCATTTTTCCACACAAATTTTGCATCCTTAGGTAACAATTGAAAAAGTGGATGCACTATCTTATAATTTTTTTCTATAAAAAATTTTCAATAGCCTGCATAACCGATAAAAATACGTACCTACATTGGTTTTTTAGGTTTAGGGAAGAGTAATATTACCTCTACCTTGGTAGGATCAACCCAAATTCCTGTAGCTAAAAGAAAGTGCCCTAGAAAAATTCCTTTTTCCATCATCATGTGACATTTCAGAGTACTAAGAGAAACATGTGTCTGCTTACATATGTTGGGAACATTCTCTAAATTTTCCAGAGCCTCATCAAAAGAGTCCCCATATGGGGTGAAATCATCCACATATATTTCAACACTACCATTGACTATACTGGAGAAGATCCCTAATAATTCCCATTGGAAGGTGGCAGGTGCATTACAAAGAACAAATGGAAGGACTCAATATGTGAAATGTCCCCAAGGGCATGTGAAGGTAGTCTTGTCTTGATCCTCAAGAGCTATTTGGATTTGGTTATACCCTCTAAACCCATTCAGGAAGGAGAAAAAATTATTCTCGACTAATGTATCAAGGACCTGGTTAATGAAGGGTAAGGGAAAATGGTCTTTCTAGGTTTCTTTGTTTAGTTCCTTATAATCAACACAAATTTGCCACTTGCCATCTTTATTCTAAAAAATGACTAGTGGCGACACCCATTGACTGTTCAAGATTGGGTAGATAAATCCCACATCTAGTAGTTTATGAAGTTCATATTTGACAATGTTCTTTAAGGATGTATTCATTCTTCTCTCAGGTTTCCTAACAGGTCGACATTCTTCCTTAATGTACATGTGATGGGTGCACAAATCAACATGGATCCCTTTCATGTCTGTATACTCCCAGGGAAAGGATTATTTTTTTTCTTGGAGGATTTTAAGTAACCGTTTGGATTAGGTAAGTGAAAGGTTAGGATTAACATCCAACATTTTCCCTGGTTCAATTTTTATAGGCACACTGTCACGGGGTAAAATTATATGAGTATCTTCAACTACAGGTGTTAGTTCAATAGGTTCTTGAACATTGCAGCTCATAACATATTCTAATAACAGACAGGTTTAATCAGAAACAAAGCTAGAAATGCTGATAAAAGTACTAATGGAATCATCCTTCATTTCATCCTTAAAACAAAGGGCCTCACCAATGGTAAGAATTGGTCTTATTTCTTCATTGTCAGTTTCAAGCCCTTTCATAGGTAGAGATTTCTATTTTAAGGTAAATCATGGTTTATTTGATCAAATTGGTTCTGCAGGGGGGTAAAGGATAAGGTTCTTTGTGACTTTTCCATTTGATATTACCATATTACCTGACTGAAATCCAATATAGGAATCCGCGGTTACAAGCCAAGGTCTTCCTAGAATCGAAGGATGCACCCCCCCCCCCCCCCCCCCCACCCGGCTGGGGATTGGATATGTAAAACCAAAATATCAATAGGCTACTATAATGAGTCTACTAAAATAATTATGTCTTTCACCTTCCCTACGAGTTTTACAGTAGATTGTTCTGCCAATTCTAAGATGGTAGGAGTCAGTTTAAGGTTTCACAGACCCAAGATAGTAGTGGTTGCAAAAGTTATAACATTAATTGCGGCCCCCAAATCTACCAGTACATTTGGGATATCAATCCCATTGATTTGTACTGTTAGAATGGGGTTCCCTACATCCCCGTATTTAACAGGTCTAGGCTTCCCCAATGTTAGGGTCCTATAATAATAGGGTTCATAAAATTTTGAATTTACTTTGACAGTCTTGTAAATATGTACATACCTTGCTTTCTGCAAGTTGTTTTCCCATATTAAAAAAAAAAATTGAAAAAATAATAAAAGCCAAAAAGAGGGTAAAAATTCCTAAAAGAAAAACCAAAGGACTTAGAAAAATATAGACCCCAAAAGAAAAAGAATAAGACCTGAAAGTGAGAAAGTCCAAATGCCACTACTTTAATTTTTACTGCAAGAATAATGATTACGTGCAGAGTGTCAATAAATGCCATAATCCATGATTCATTAAACTGTTTAATCTTAAATTTTCATGTTTTCAATTTCATGTTTTAGATAGTGATTAAAGATTTGTCAATCTGTTTAAACTTGAGAAATCAGTAGATAGGTAGAGAATAATGAGGAGCTCAACTATTTAATCTGAGCCCTCAGATGAAATCAGGTAGATTTAGATATTTTTATGCTTTGAAAGAAAAATGTTTACGGTTGCAAGCCTAAATGTGCCTACAAAAATGAAAAAAAAATGCTAGAAATAAAGATGGGTAGGTAGAAAGCAGTTGAGCAAGCATGTAATAAAGCATCATCAAGAAAAAAATCACTAATTTTCCTCCCCTGCAATTACTCAGATTATAAACTATCACTCAAAGAGGCTTAGAGCATTTCTCTGACTTTTGTTGGGACCGGACCCAAGGCTTGATGACTGATTGGTGAAAAATATTGAATTCTTACACAAAATCCCTATTCATCAACATTTACCCTTCATCCATTAATCATAATCCCTTTTTCTAAGTAAGAACCCATTTTTACTTAGTAAAAGTAAATCCCTAAGTAACTAATTTCATTTTCCTTTCAAAACACTCAAAACCCATAAAATGCATTTTATCCTAAGCTAAAGTGTGAAAAATATAAAAGGGACAAATAATGCTTTATTTGTATTTTATTTTTACTTAGTGACAAAATATGTATTTTCATTCATCCCCTACATTTCACCTTTACTATCATATTAAATTATAACTTATTATTAATTCCCTAAACTATACCCTTCCCGTATATTATTAAATCCATTGTATTTAAATAACCCCAAAACCCTTCTATTTAAGTTTAAACCTATGTTAATATTATCCCACGTGATGAAATAAATCCTCGCCATATCCCATAGGTTTAAAAAAATCAAAAATATAAAAAATATCCCGCCCCCTCTATGGTATTAAAACACTTGTTAAAAGGTTTTATATACTATATAATATATACCCGCGCTCATGGTTGATACATTTGTTAAATGTTTTAAATTAAAATATATGAATTTACCCCCCCCGCCCCCCCCCCCCTTGACATCATATAACATAGATTTTTAACTTTGTAAATATATGTTTATAAAGTTTGAAAACTCGTCCCGCTGCGTTAATAAACCTCGCACCCACTCCAAATCCCTAGCACCTTCCCAACAGATCTTAACCCTTTGCGTTGATCTCCTTAATCCGATGGTTGATACTTGATATCGCGTGAAATAGATGCATGATCATCTGAATGCCAAAGCCACGTGAAATGGGTGGTTTCACCCATTCCTCTCTTCTCCACGTGTCTTCTTTCTATTGGATTGCATGGGTTGAGCTCAATACCACTTACTACCCAAAATCCGCGTGATAAACACCACTATTTTTCCCCTATGAAGCCCAAAAAAAATTTCGTCCGAGTTGACTGCCATTTATTTTAGACTCCTTTAGACCTAAAAAATGCCTAATAAACTCTGAAATCGCACCCTTAATCCCTTTTTTCACTATCTTATTGTATTTTCCCTCCAGACTCAGAGAACGAAACCTCGAGCCATGATCATAAACCCTATTTTACCATAGAAATACCTATATATTCCTTCAAATAATTGATTTGTTGTAGAAACCCTTTGAAAGTTTCAAACTCTTTACCAATGCTCAGAATCCTGAACTGTTACACTCAATTACTCAGTGCCAACAAAGTTAAACCTCCAGAGTCAAAATTCATTCCACAGGTTTTCCCACTTCATCAAAGCCATAATCCCTCCTTGCAGACCCAGATTTCATTAATGAATTGTTTGATTTTTGCAAGTTATTAACAAAAGGAAGAATTGGATAAAACAATCTAAATACTAGTTAAAGATATGTTTTGCTCTAGGAAGTTACAAGGAAATGAATTCAAAGGATTTCCCTTAAAAAGTTTCCAGGCATCAGAGTTAAAAAATAGACATCCTATGAAAGATAACATAGAATTCATAATTTCAAAGTAAATTAAGAATTCACAGTGACAGTGAAAACAGAGCAGTCAAAGAGCATCAGAGTTAAAGTGTATCAGGTGAAAGTCAGAGTGAAAGTTAAAACAAAGTTACAGACCAGTCAAGGTAAAATAGTAAAACTAAATACAGAGGCAGTAAATGGTAAATAAATATGAAATCACTTTCAACAACAATGAATTTTATCCAAAGTGAAAGTAAAAACAGTTAAAACAACAGTAAGGTTAAAAGATGAAAATAGAGCAAGAAAGGACATTTTTTGCAGAAATTTCCTATTTAAGTCATAGTTTTGCAGAAAATATTGTGTTTACTCCAAGATGAATTTTTCAAAACTGAAGGAGTTTTATGTTCCTAAGATCTCCAACTACAAAAACCTCTCTCACTTGTCTAACAACCATTACGTATTTGGAAATATTAAACAATATTTGAAAGCACGTTTTACAGAAAATTCTTGCTAAGTCATCAGTTTGCAGAGAATATTGTGGCCAATAAGAAATACATATTACAAAACTGAAGGAGGTTTTTGTTCCTAAGAGACCCTTATATAAAAACCTATCTCACTGTTTACACAGGTATTATAGAAGGAGAGATACATTTGCATATTTACGGCCTATTTTTCAGACTATGCAAAACTCTGTTTTACACATCTTTTGGAAGAGCCTATTGTGAACACCTGGAGAATAATTTTAGGGAATTGAGAGGTTTATCTCGAAAACCTATTTCTAGACAATAATCTCTTTCACTTTTTACATATCGATTTCATAATGAGAAATACAAAGGTATCATTGGACCCAAAGTTTGCAGAATTTCTGGAGCAAAATGCACAAAGAAAGGAGACATTTGGTGGCTTGGATGCCTCATCATCAACTAAGAGTTGAGATCAAATTTGAATTCTCCTCTTTGTCATCACCTATCCATAAAAAATAGTTCCAAATAGATGCATTATTTTTGAGTGTCCTTTACTTAAGTTCTATTTATGTAAAACAGATGGAGATATTTGTAAGCCAATCTTGATATTTTTTCAAGGTATTCTAGTTTAGAATTTGTATAAATACTTCACTCTTTGAAGTATTTTGTGGAATAAAATTTCTGGAGATTACTATAGATATTTTCATTGACTTGAAGGCTTTGGATTTCAATATTGAGCAATAGACTGGATCACCTTTTTGGCATCATACTTTAGGATCCCTGTGATAAGCTATCTGGAGTGAAGAACTCTCTTTAAACTTGTCATTGTTATCTTCTTTTGTTTCATGCATACATCTATGTTTTAATTCTAAATATGAATATATCACTAGGAGTATTACTACAGGACATGTTAATAGCACCCTATTTTTAAATAGTTATCATTTCTTTGTTTTCTTCTGATTTCCGGTGTAGGGAATTCTTAATTTCTCCCTCTCCAGTTTGTTGGGAAAAATACTGAGAGGGGGGGGGTGAATCAATATTTACTGCATACTCAAAAATTTTCACCTTTTCATTCCTTAAAACCCATATGCTACTTTCCTTCAGTAAAATCGTGTATACACGCGGATATCTTTCATGCAACTAGCGTATACACAGAGATCTAATTATGTCATTAGTTCTTTGCTTATATCATTCCATTATTCACTCATCAGATGTTCAATAAACAGTAAACATGTGCAGTAAGAACAGAATAAACCATCACACAAAGCATCACACATGAACACCAGGATTTTTTAGGTGGAAACCCAAGTCGGGAGAAAACCACCGCCGTGCTTGCTCACCTCTTAATATTTTATTATAGAGAAAACATCTTACAACATATGTGCCGGCGCGTACTTGACCACAAGCAGCACCCACCGCGCTCGCTTACCGGCCTCTCCCGGAAGGGAGCCACGACCCTCTCGACTCGTTTACTCACCCTCTCCCCGGAAGGGGAGCTACGACCCCCCGATCTCGCTTACCAACCTTCGGAAGGGAGCGACTACGACCCCCCGATCTTTTTTACCACCACCTCGAAGGGAGCTACAACCCCCGACCGAAGGCTACAAACTTCGGCGCACCACCTTGGACCACGTTTCATCAATAATCACACTCGGATCCAACAACTTCCATAGAACAACACTTGCAAAGCCACGTTTCATCATATTTTCATAATCGGACCCTTTCCATACTTAAGCACACACATACATCACTCACCGTATACTTATCAACACGCATCGTACAGCGTAAATACGTTGGTAACGCAAAGTTAATTTCATACTACGATTTTCAAAGAACCCTAGTTTGCATACGCGCTTTCCCTTCACCGATGTCGCGCATATACGCGCTTCCGTCCACACAAACGCGCGTATACCTCTCCGTATGTATTTCATCGCGCATACGCGCTTTCTCGCAGAATCCGCGCACAGACGCGCTTCCTCCGCGGCTAAGTAGCGTATTGATCTTTAATCATTACGTAGCAAAGATACTTTCTTCGTATCAGATATTCGCCCAGATTTACCTTTTCATCAGACAGATGTTCGCCTAGATGTTCGCCTCATCACAGATCTAGGCCTTCCATAAACAGATCTAGCAAATACAAGTACATTTCAGATCTAGATATCCCGCTTCATCATTTCTTCATAGGTGCATCATAGATTTAGATCTATCATCAAACCTTTACCCTTTCCATTCAGATGTACTTCACAGAGAAGTATTCATTCAAGCTCAGACATCTTGCACCCACTCTCATATTTTGCACAATGAATTTCTTCTCCTTATATAGGTTTATCCTTTTTCAATACCATGAGCCCCTTTTTCAATACCATGGGCCAAAGCAATACCATGAGCCCAAAACTACCTGGACGGGGTCAATTAGGCGGATTATTACCTAATACAATGGGTCAATACCATGGTGGTTACCCCTGGTTTTGCACTTTTTGAGCGCTTTTGCCCATACGCGACTTGGAACGTTCCTTTACGTGTGCATACGCGACTTCCCCTAGGCTAATCCGCGTATACCTAGAGACATACTCTTTTTCATCATAGAATTAGCACATGCTGAATTCCTTTCTTCATTGCCTTCTGTTCACACTGTAGATACATCAGATTTCCTTCATCAAGGACATATTCTATCAAGCACAACTTCATCAAGTAAGTGGTCATCATCTTCATCAAGTGGGTTACCTTCAAGGACAACACTTAGCATCATATTGTCAACAAACATCATATCACATCAGATCTACATCATTTACCAAGTCCATCAAGTCAAGAATAACTTCATCAGGTGGATTGCCATCAAGGACAACACATGTCAACAGTCGCATGTCTTCATCTTCATTCAGTGGGTTGCCATCAAGGACAACACTCTGCATCATATTCCCAACACAGTTTGACCTCTAACTTCTACTTCCCTTTTCCGGATCAAAGGATCCTTAAGTTCCCTTTATCTCGATCATACCATCTCAAAAACCAATTTTCCCAAGATCTCTAAGGGTTATCTACCTTTCCCTGCAGACATTTGACCTTTTAGGCTTTGATCCCAGTTCTGTTAGCTTGACTTAGACTCCATAGCCCAATGGATAAGCAGATTTCCCTCTATCTACCCTCCAAGTGAAATTTTCCCACCAAATCCAGCAAAACAAAACCAAATTTGTACTTTAATAACTAACCTAATATTCAAAACTAAAACAAAGTTAAAAATTAAAGAGAGAGCCCTCTCTGAACCCTAGGAAGGTTAGATCCTAGATTTTGAAGTAGTTTTGTGGTTACCTCAGACTATTTCTCTTGAACCTAGAGAAATTAGAGTGATAACATATTGGCGACCATACTGGGGAAACTAACATTTTCTTCAGAAATATTTTACAAGTTCAGATATGATCTATGATGGTGGACAGTGATCAGACACACAAAGGTTAAAATCATCCACCTGGCGACTCCAAATCAATTTCATAATCAAGACTCCACTAGAGGAATGAACCTCAAAGAACAATATGGAAAGATCAAGCTTTCAACTTGGATCTTAATGCAAGACATTATTTTCTTTCTCATTAATAAATTTTTTCAATGTATATTGTATTTTATAGAAGATATTAGATTAATTTTTAATTATTTTCCTTTGAATATTGTAAGTACTAATTCTCTTAATATCTTTGAAGCCTCAAATAATCAAGACTGATCTTACAATCCATGTACATATTATTGTACCATATAAAGTTCTAGATAGATATAAGCCCCTTATTTTACCTCCTATACTCCATGATTTTCCTGATAACTATTACAAACATCTTCCTAGATTTGATGAAGAGAATGGTATCACTGCTCAAAAACATGTTCAAGGTTTTGAGAATTATTTGGACCTATTTGAGATTGATGAAGATGATGTTAAAATCAGACTTTTTTCTCTTTCTTTGCAAAATAGATTAAAAATTTGGTTCAATAATCCGCCTAATGCCAGCATCTCAAATTTCCAACAGTTTGTTAAATTTTTCCTTGATAGATGGATAATCAAAGTTAATCCTTTTATGATCATAGAAGAATATAATCAGTTAAAAAGACATCCAAATGAAACAATACAACAATTTTCTGACAGATTTAATCAATTTTATTATTCAATGCCAGAAAATATTAGACCTCCTCATGATTCAGCTCTCTTGCATTATCCAAGTGCCTTTATCCAGAAATAGAGTTTTGATTAAGAGAAAGAGATCCAGAAACAATTGTACAGATGCAAAAAATTGCAGTTGATATAGAAGTCAATCTGAAAATCAGATAGGAAAAATTGAAAGTAGAAGAAGAAGAGAAGAACAACATTGTAGAGGTAAAACTGAGCCTTTTGGTAAGAAAACTAGATAAAATCATACAAAAGATAACTATGAAAGATGAATTTTTTGTTCAAAATCACCATGATATACTTATTGAAGAAATAGAAGAGGTTGATAGCCATGAACCACTTCCTGCTAATTCCAATTATCATAGATCAGAAAATTGATTTACAGAGCAATATGTGGAAGAGGAATCTACTGATCTAATGTGTATTTTTGATGACATTCCTTCTTTTAATGATTTTCCTAGGTATGATCATTATGATGATAGTTATGCTATCCAAACTCAAGCTAACTTTACAGAGCAATCAGAAGCTAGTTTGTGGGATGAGGAAACTTAGTTTCAACAATCAGAATACAGTAATCAGCTAATGCAAATCAGCTATGAGAGTAAGGAAGAAAGTGCACACAATTTGGAAATAAGTGAAGGTTCTTTAACTCTTTGTTTTGCTTCATTTAATTTCATTAGAGACAAATTTAATGCTATCAATAATCATCAGTTTTTAGATATTGTTATAGACAACAAAGAAGATAATGAAACTCTTGATTAGGATATTTCAGTTTCACAATTGCAGTTATCAAATTCCATTGAAACATCTGATCAAATAACACAAGAAAGTTCCATACCACTATGTTTTGAATCATTTCAGCTTTTAAAGGAGATATGGTATAACATCATTAAAGAAAAGGATGAGAAACTTGTTGAAGTTTATGAAGTCCCAGGGATTTCCATATCTAATAGATTGCAACCATCCTCACAAGTTTTTCATGATCCAATAGCAGATATGTTGGATATTGAATGTATTCAAAGCTTTCCTCCATTAACTAACTATGATTTTTAGAATCAAGATGATAAAAATTTCCTTAAACAGACATTTCCATCAGTGGAAATATCATCAAAACTCTTATCAAAAAGTTTTCAGGGAGATAAAGATGAAAATAACATTTCAGTTTCATGGCATGGAGGCCATCCAGAACAAATGTACAGTTGTTTAGATTAGTTAAACATTTGTATATATACCTCAGAATATCATTTTTAAAATTTTCTAGAGTCAACAAAGGAAATAAAGTATTTCCTTATCCTTTCATTTACTGACAAGTTTCTAATAGGTTGCAGAATTATAGTTTTGAAAATCAAAAAGCACATGCAAAAAAATACCTCAATGTATATAATGCTTGAATGGTTGCATTGACTATTTCATTTTACCTAACCAGCATTTGGACAGCTGATTAGAGTAAGTAGGTAGCACTTCAGCTTATTTCAGTTTTTCAGTTTTCAGCCAGTTTGAAATAATTCATTAAGATTTGAAGCCAAGGAAAAGGCACTAAGGTCTTGTTTATTTAGAAGTTTGGTTTGAAGGTTTCAGCACCTTTTAGCCTCAGATTAGATTTCAGTTTGCAGAAAAAGGTGTAAATTCAGTTCAAGAGTTTTCAGTCACAGCATATGCCTGTTTGGAATTGGCTCAAAGGATCAGGCTACTAGTCAACGATGTTCTTGATATTTCACCATGAATTATCATCCCCATGTGGAGCCACTGTTAGGGTCCTATAATAATAGGGTTCATAAAATTTTGAATTGACTTTGATAGTCTTGTAAATATGTACATACCTTGCTTTTTGCAATTTGTTTTCCCATATTTAAAAAAAAAAAAATGAAAAAATAATAAAAGCCAAAAAGAGGGTAAAAAGTCCTAAAAGAAAAATCAAAGGACTTAGAAAAATATAGACCCCAAAAGAAAAATAAATAAGACCTGAAAGTGAGCAAGTCCAAATGCCACTAATTTACTTTTTACTGCAATAATAATGATTATGTGTAGAGTGTCAATAAATGCCATGATCCATGATTGGTTAAACTGTTTAATCTTAACTTTTCATGTTTTCAATTTCATGTTTTAGATAGTGAATAAAGATTTTTCAATCTGTTTAAACTTGACAAATCAGTAGCTAGGTAGAGAATAATGAGGAGCTCAACTTTTTAATCTGAGTCCTTGGATGAAATAAGGTAGATTTAGATATTTTTATGCTTTGAAAGAAAAATGTTTAAGGTTGCAAGCCTAAATGCACCTACAAAAATGAAGAAAAAATGTTAGAAATAAAGATGGGCAGGTAGAAAGTAGTTGAGTAAGCATGTAATAAAGCATCATCAGGAAAAAAATCACTAATTTCCCTCCCCTAAAATTACTCATTATTCTAAACTATCAGTCAAAGAGGATCAGAGCATTTCTCTGACTTTTGTTGGGACTGGAACCAAGGCTTGATGACTGATTGGTGAAAAATATTGAATTCTTACAAAAAATCCCTATTCATCAACATTTACCCTTCATCCATTAATCATAATCCCTTTTTCTAAGTAAGAACCCATTTTTACTTAGTAAAAGTAAATCCCTAGGTAACTAATTTCATTTTCCTTTCAAAACACTCAAAACCCATAAAATGCATTTTATCCTAACCTAAAGTGTGAAAGTATAAAAGGGACAAACAGTGCTTTATTTGTCTTTCATTTTTACTTTACTTAGTGAAAAAATATGTATTTTCATTCATCCCCTACATTTCACCTTTACTATCATATTAACTTCTAACTTATTATTAATTCCCTAAACTATACCATTCCCATATATTATTAAATCCATTGTATTTAAATAACCTCAAAACCCTTCTATTTAAGTTTAAACCTATGTTAATATTATTCCACGTGATGAAATAAATCCCCGCCCTATCTCATAGGTTTAAACAATATCAAAAATATAAAAATATCTCGCCCCCCTATGGTATTAAAACGCTTGTTAAAAGGTTTTATATACTATATAATATATACCCGCGCCCGTGGTTGAGACATTTTTTAAATGTTTTAAATTAAAACATATGACTTTACCCCTCTGCCATCATATAACATAAAGTTTTAACTTTGTAAATATATGTTTATAAAGTTTCAAAACCCGTCCCGCCACGTTAATAAACCCCAGACCCACTCCAAATCCTGAGCACCTTCTCAACAGATCTTAACCCTTCGCATTGATCTCCCTAATCCGACGGCTGATACTTGATATCGCGTGGAATATATGCATGATCACCTGAATGCCAAAGCCAAGTGAAAAGGGTGGTTTCACCCATTACTCTCTCCTCCACGTGTCTTCTTTATAATGGATCGCGTGGGTTGAGATCAATAAAACTTACTACCCAAAAGCCGCGCAATAACCACCACTGGTTTTTGAATATGAAGTCCGAAAACCATTTCACTCGAGTTTACCACCATTTATTGCAGACTCCTTTAGACCTAAAAATTCCTAATAAACTCCAAAATTGCACCCTTAATCCCTTTTTTACACTATCTTACTGTATTTTCCCTCCAGACTTAGAGAACGAAACCTCGAGCCATTATCATAAACCCTGTTTTCCCACAGAAAGACCTATATTTTCCTTCAAAGAACGGATTTGCTATAGAAACCCTTTGAAATATTCAAACTCTTTACCAATGCTCAGAATCCTGAACTGTTACACTCAATTACTCAGTGCCAACAAAGTTAAACCTCCAAAGTCAAAATACATTCCACAGGTTTTCCCAATTCATTAAAGCCATAATCCCTCCTTGTAGACCTGGATTTCATTAATGAATTGTTTGATTTTTTCAGGTTATTAGCAAAAGGAAAATTTGGATAAAACAATCTAAATACTAGTTAAAGATATGTTTTGCTCCAAGAACTTACAAGGAAATGAATTCAAAGGATTTCCCTTAAAAAGTTTCCAGGCATCAGAGTTAAATAACATGCATCCTATTAAATATAACAGATAATTCATAAGTTCAAATTAAAGTAATAATTCAAAGTGACAGTGAAAACAAAGCAGTCAAAGAGCATCAGAGTTAAAGTGTATCAGGTGAAATTCAGAGTGAAAGTTAAAACAAAGTTACAGAGCAGTCAAGGTAAAACAGTAAAAGTAAATACAGAGGCAGTAAATGGTAAATAAATATGAAATTAATTTCAACAACAATGAATTTTATCCAAAGTGAAAGTAAAAATAGTTAAAAGAACAGTAAGGTTAAAAGATGAAAACATAGCAAGAAGGGACATTTTTTGCAGAAATTTCCTATTTAAGTCATAGTGTTGCAGAAAATATTGTGTCTAATACAAAATTAATTTTGAAAAAATGAATGAGGTTCATGTTCCTAAGAGCTCCAACTACAAAAAATCTCTCACTTGTCTAACAACCATTAATTATTTGGAAATATTAAAGAATATTTGAAATCACTGTTTACAGAAAATTCCTGTTAAGGCATCTGTTTGCAGAGAAGATTGTGGCCAATCAGAAAGACATCTTACAAAACTGAAGGAATTTTATGATCCTAAGAGGCCCATCTATACAAACCTATCTTACGTTTTGTACAGGTATTACAAAATGAGAGATACATGCACATCTTTACATCCTATTTTTCAGACTCTGCAAAACTTTGTTTTACACATCTTGTTGCAAAGCATATTGTGAACATCTGGAGAATAATTTTAGGGAACTAAGAGAGGTTTATATCAAACACATATTTATCTACAATAACCTCTTTCATTTTTTACATATCTATTTCGGATTGAGAAATAAAAAGGTATCATTGGACCCCAAGTTTGCAGAATTTCTGGAGAAGAATACACAAAGAAAGGAGACAGTTAGTGAATTGGATGCCTCATCATCAACTAAGAGTTGAGATCAAATTTGAATTCTCCTCTTTATCATCACCTATCCATAAAAAATAGTTCCAAATAGATTATTTTTGAGTGTCCTTTACTTAAGTTCTATTTATGTAAAACAGTTGGAGATATTTGTAAACCAATCTTGATATTTTTTCAAGATATTATAGTTTAGAATTTATATAAATACTTCACTCTTTGAAGTATTTTGTGGAATAAAATTGCAGGAGATTACTATAGATATTTTTATTGACTTGAAGGCTTTGGATTTTGTTTTTGAGCAGCAGACTAGATCACCTTTTTGGCATCATACTTCAGGATCCCTGTGATAAGCTATCTAGAGTGAAGTACTCTATTTAAACTTGTCATTGTTATCTTCTTTTGTTTCATGCATACATCTGTGTTTTAGTTCTAAATCTGAATGTATAACTAGGAGTATTACTACAGGACATGTTAATAGCACCCTGTTTTAAACTAGTTATCATTTCTTTATTTTATTCTGATTTCCGGTGCAGGGAATTATTAATTGCTCCCTCTCCCATTTGACCTCTATCTTCTACTTCCATTTTCCAGATCAAAGGATCCTTAAGTGCCCTTTATCCCGATCATACCATCTCAAAAACCATTTTTCCCAAGATCTCCAAGGGTTATCTACCTTGCCCTGCAGACATTTGACCTTTTAGGCTTTGATCCCAGTTTTGTTAGATTGACTTAGACTCCATAGCTCAATGGACAAGTATATTTCCCTCTATCTACCCTCTAAGTGAAATTTTCCCACCAAATCCAACAGAAAAAAACCAAATCTGCAATTTAATAACTAGCCTAATATTCAAAACTAAAACAAAGTTAAAAATTAAAGAGAGAGCCCTCTCTGAACCCTAGGAAGGCTAGATCCTAGAGTTTGAAGTAGGTTTGTGGTTACTTCAGACTATTTCTCTTGAACCTGGAGAAATTACTGAGTGATAACACCCAACATAATGTCTGATAATTTCCCCATAATGTGAATACTGAGTGGGTCCTTTGGTTTCCTACCAGGTTTCTTAAAACAATATTATTTGATCACTTTGGAATAAATTGGTACATCCCTCATAGCTTGAAGTAAGGGAATTTTAACAAATATGTTTTGTAACTCCTCTAAAAAGTCAAATTCAGGGTGAGGATTTTTTTTACTCAAGGATAGTCTCTTAGGATAGGGTGGATTAGTCTAACATCCTCTAGTGATAATGGTTTGAGAAGGAGGTTGATGTTCCATAGGAATATTGTTTGACTCTTCCCTCATTCTCCTATATTCTGGTTTGGAGACTTCATCATCAATATGTTCAACAATTATAGGTGAAGTATGAGTATTTACCACTCGATCAAATAAAAGGCTTAACTCATTACATTTCGTGGTAGAAATAATATGTGCAAGGAGGTTTATTGTCTCAACTTATTGAGTCCCCTTATTGTTTCGATTGGGGTTGGATTGAATGGGAAATTGCGGACGAAGGGGATGATTACTGGTAGACACATTAGGAGGCAGTTGTAACTATTATTGTGGCATAGGCTCGAAGAACTGTCCTAAAGGAGTAGGAGAAGGTCCAGACAATTTTGGGACCATGATGGGGTTGGATTGGTTTGAGGGAGCCATGGTTGCCAGGACTTTGGATATTGGTAATACTATGGCCATGAAGGTGAAAAAGGTACAGACTGAGGCCCAAAATTTGAATTATTAAAATATTGAGAGAAGTCTTGGGGAATACCTTGATTCATGTTTTGTGATCGTGGTTTCCATGGATTTTTCAATCCTATAAAGTACAACTGATCCACCTCTTCATTTTCTTCCTGAAAGACTGCCTTTAGCCTAGGAAGAGAGGGACACTCCTTAGCGGAATGAATCTATTCACATATCGCTTAGGTCTCAACAACATTCACTAGACATTCCTTTAGTGGGTGTTTCTTCCTGCATTTAGGGTAGAAAATGGACATAGCCTTCACTTCTTCAATATGATTCTGATTCACCTGTAAAGCATTCAACTGTGAAGACAATGTACGAAGGATATTGGTTCTTAATTTGTCTAGCAGGTTCCTAATTTGTTCTTTCATAATTCCACCGTTGGAAGGCTTAAGAGTTTAGATACCATGCTTTTGTCTTGCAGCTCCACTCGAATAATGGATACATAATTAGAAGATGGTATTAAAGTCTGTATTTGATATATCTCCCTTTCCTACGATGTTCAATAGTTCCAAAGATTCCTCCCTTAGTTCCCAAAGAAAAATTATCTTCACGATGTCCTTTTCCAGATCACTATGGCCTGATCTCTGCAAACTATATTTGAAACGTTCCACAAATTCCTCAAAGTTCTCATCCTCTTTATGCATTATCTTAAATATTTCTTCCTTACACCTCAGGATTTTCAGTAGTCTTGATATTTATCAAGGAAAATCATCTTTATATCATCCCATGAGGTAACATATTTTCCCCCTAAATCCATGAACCATCTTAGACCTATTCCTTTCAAAGTAGTAGGTAATATTTTCAATTTATGATCATAAAAATATAGTAATATCCCCGATAGACAATTTCAAACTCAAATATAAATGTTTCTATATTTTTGGAAGAGATTCCATGGAAGTTAGACAGTGTTGTCAAATGAATAGGTTTAATAGGTGCCTCATCCGTGCTATCTCCAATTGGAATTTAAATCGAAGAAGTTGAAGGAGCCATGAATATCTTCCAATACTCGCTTGTAATCTCAACCGATTCTGGTTATTCTAGAATATGCAGTTGAGTTTTCTTAACAACACTCCCTTGATCAAGAGTCTCAAATAGTTCTGATTTTTCTACAATATGCGGTTGATTCTGCTTAACAACACTTGATCAAGAGGTGTAGTGGATTCCTTCAAATTCTCTTCTTCCTCTGAACTTGCAATATCTAAATCTCTTGATCCTCTACTTGCTACTTCTTCTTCATTGGATTGGAATTTTTTTATCAGAGAAGGTTCAGGTTGTGTCACAAACTTCCCTTCATACTTCTTCTGAGATTTTACATTGAAAGCAACTTGTGACGATGCCCCTGATTCAGATCTCGAAATGATCTCCTAGATGTAGGTAATGTTGCCTAGATCTTTGCCCCTTCCTCTATTTTGGGGTATTCCTCTGCCCCTTTTATTCAAATCTGTGTTCATGCAATTAGAGAAGGGAAATAATTTAAACAAATGTTAAAGCTCAGGACCTGAAGTAGGGTAAAATATTCTCTCCTCAGGACGAGAGAGTGGCCCCTAAAAGAAAGTGGAAGAAAAGAAAACAAACATGACAAGATCTAAGCTCAGGACTTGTAACAGGATACATTTTTTTTCCTTCCAAGGATGAGAGAGTGGTTCCTATGAGAAAGACAAAACAATCTAATGCTTAGGACCTAGAGCAAGGTAAAAAAAATTTCCCTCCCTAGGATGAGAGAATAATCCTATGGTCAATACTGGTAATACTTTCTCGCCTTCAATAGCCTCCTCGATAATGATGCCAAAATGTTGGTGTTCATATATGAATCATACAATTAACCCTGTTCCACATTAATATTCAACCTGAAGTTTGACTGGTTATTTCAAGTCTGTCATGCAAAATATATGCAGGCCATAGTTTCCCTACCCAGTATTGAACATTCAATCATAACATAACAATGTGTAACATCAAGAAATAATTGTAACAATAATTAAAATATTAGCAATACATGACTCACAACAACACATCAATAAATTGTCACAACAATAAAAATAAGACAACATAAATGAACTACACACACAACTAATCCAGTAACACCTCATCAGGAGAGTGGGCCTAACTCCCTGATCAAGGCTGTGGCAAGATCAAAATTACAAAATACTCAGAGAATCGAAAATTGCATTAATAAAAAAAGGAATTACAAAATTGTACCATCATAAACTCAGAAGTCTCGTATCTCTCTTGTAGGCCTAGTTTTCTAGTCCTCGTAACATTATTTATACAATTTAGTGAGGACTGATAAGTCCTGAAATTATGGCAACTTTCCATCCACAAATACATAACAATCCATAGTATAAAATAGAGTAAAAAAATAGTGATCGCGTTGATCAAGAAGTTGAACCATCCTTGCAGCTGATATCCAAATATAGCATTTCCAACTCAATAGCATCCACTAAATTGTAATATTTGACCATCATTCCTACGAATCTGCAAAATTACTTAAGCTAGCAAGCCTGTTTAGATAATTCCCCTACGACTATGCTTCACTGACTAATAATTCACAAAGAAATGATAATAGATATAACTTTGCAACTTAGAATACAAATTGATCCATCAAGTACATAGGATAAGTACATGAAAAAGGATAAAAGGGCAGGTAAAAAGTAGGAAATTTTACCAAACAACACCAATGTCGGTCATACTCTACCTTTCATCATCTCCCATGTAGATCTACTTTTGGAGGTCCTTCTCCTCCAAGTCATGGAAGAATTCTCGGTTGCCATTAATATGGAATGAGGCTTCGCTATCCAGGTACCACACACTACCCATCACTGACAGGGAAAATTTTAAGGATGGAAAATTATCTTGAAGTTTAAAAAATTGGCGAATTTCACTAGTCCCTAATATGAAAAATATAAATTTTTTATTGATTTATTTGTAAATTTATTCAAATTTACAATGATATTATATATATTGTTTATATAATGTTGGTGATTTTTAAGGTAATATAATTTTATATTTTAAAATTTGGGCGAATCATTCTGATAAAAAATGGAAATTGGTGAATTTTTTTTTTGGAAAAACCATGAAAAATTAGCCCACCTACAAATATTAGCCCCTAAAATTTTTGTAATCACCGATGACACCATGCATGGGATGAGGATGAAATCCAACTTGAATTTTGAAGCAAGAGCTTCACCTTTCGCTCCTCCTGGGGGCTTCTTTCCAGCCTTCTTGTGCAGACACTTTGTGGCATAATGTCCCAGCTTGTGACAATGAAAACATTTAATCTTCAACAAGTGCTTCTTCTTGCCTTCTTGACTGGTATCTAATTTTAAATGGGATAAATTCCCTTTCCCTTTATTTTCCTTTCTAGCCAAGGCACAATTATCCTCATCATCATGCTTGTATGAGGATCCACCTCTGGTGTTTCATCGAATCTCTTCTTGCACCAAGTCGGACCATAAAATCTCCCAATTTGGTAGCTTATCCCTCCCATTTACTGAATCTTGGTGATTATGCTAGCTCTTGGGAATGCCTAGAAGTTTTATGCTCACCATATTATCTTGATAAACCATAACACTAACACTTCCAATCTCATTCCGAAATTGGATAAAATTGGTCAAGTACTTTGGTATTGAGTCACCCTTCTCCATCTTGATTTTCTTGAGCTTGTCCTTTAGTGAAAACTTCCTGTGGTCACTGTTGTTCTAAAAAAAATATGTCAAGGCCTTCCACATTGCATATTGAGTTTCCTTTCCATAGAGTTTCAAGACAATATGATCTCAAAATCCTTCCAGTATAATCCTTCTTGCCTTTGCTACAGACTTCTTGTGACTCTGTTAGATCTTTTGCATCAACTAGCTGGCTTCAGGATGTATTTATCAATGAGCTCCTTCAATCATTTTTCTTCCAACATTGCTTCCATTCAGTCTCTCTAGGCAATGTAATTTGAGCTAAACTCAAGGGCATACTTGAGCCTAAAACCATAGAATGCCATCCTGATCCTATTGCTAGTTCTAGAGAAGAGATCTGGAAAAATTATTCCTCCTACAAGTACAAACTCATATTCTTCCCTTCTATAGTGATTTCAAATCTGATACCATGTATAAATTCCTTGTAGATTCAAACTTCTAATTTTAATTTTCTAAAACAATAGACTTGACTCTACTCTACCAATCGAGGAACCCAATTTAAACGATTGAAAAATCACAAAGAATAAAAGAGAAATAATTAAATCAACACATTACGCAATAATTTCTTGGGAAAGCCTCTACTAAAAACCCTGCTATCAGTATATTTCATTAGTCATAAAAAATGAGAAGATTACAATTCTTTTCTCCAACCTCAAAAACCTCTACACCATATCTATCTGTCTCACTACTTCCTAGACAAGCATAGGCCAATAATTAACCAAATTTTGGCTTGCCCGAGACTCTATTTCCTTGTGTTGTTTCCTTTGGTAACTAACCCCTATTAGTTAGGGAAATCCCCTTATCCATATTTGTACAGGAATGCAAAAGAATACACATATAACCATAAATACAAAGATGCAATAGAAATAACACTTCATTTCATTAATATCAAAGAACTGAAATTTGCTTACAGATAGAATGGAAATAAACTAGCTAGGGCATTGGTAGCTTACCTTTGAGAAGATATGTGGAGGCTACATGCCTTTGAACTGTATTAAAATGAGGCTCGAGGGCCTATTTATTATAGAGAAACAATGGAAAACCCTAAACATCCAAAAACCTAACCCTAGGAGATGAAGTGCCAAAACTATGTGCCCCATTTGGGAAAATTGGTGTTTCAAATTCCTGGGGTCATAACTTTGGCATACTATCTCCATTTGATGCATATGATACATCATTAGAAATATCTATCTAAGGACTACAACTATTGTGTTAGTGTGTTTGGTGCATGTATGTACAAAATCACACAAACTTAAGGGGTGTGGTATTCCCTCTTAAGTTATTGTTCACACACAGAAAATAGATGGAGTCAAGAAAGTTAGTGGAACATGCTAGAACATAAACATACTAGATAGAGAAATAGCATGCATATTCAAACAAAAAAATTAAACTAAAACTACAAAAAATAACACAAAATCTCTAAATAGAGTCAAACACCTTTAATAATCCAAACAATGGCGCTTATGTCCCCTCTTATTGAGTGCTGGTAGGAATGAGGATGAAACTTTAACCCACTTGTCAAGGGGCCCTTAGAAATAGGGGTTCTAAGTTCCGATGCAAGGATGTCTTTACTTCTGAGCTGCCTTGGCACAAAGTCTCCCTCTCTCTACTATGGTGGACTGGAGTTGTTGGATGGCCAATAACTGAGTCCCATCTATCTCTACTCCGGATCACACACTGCTGGTATTGCTTGGGGAAATTCTAGCCAGCATAACAATGTGCTCTCAAGTTGTTCATCTCTTGGTGGCCTTTTATAGGCTAATTCAAATCCTCCTTCCCTCTCTTCGTACATTGTGGATAGTGACCCAAGAGAGGAGGGTGATTCCATTGTGTGCCACATTTATTCCATTGTGTGCTCCCTTTATGTCCTAAGGAGGCTTGGGTGGCTATCCTTAGGCGGCTTCAAGTGTGGAATCAATGTCCTAGAGTGTGCCTTGTGGTCCCGGAAAGTGACTTCCACCACTCCTAGGATTGTGCACATTTTGGGGTAAAAAGCGCACAAAGACACGACTATCGAAGACTTTTGCGCCCAAAGGCACATTTGACTAGCCTTCCTTGTATTGATTTGATTTTTTCTTAGACCTTAGAGATTTTTAAATACTTTTTAAATTCTCTAATGTCTCTCAGTCGTGTAAATCCTTCTGCCTGACATTAAATAATGTCACCTTTTCTTGTACGATTTTCCAGTGATAACAGTTTCCCCCTAATGTGTGAGGTCTAGGAAGAACTGTATAGCCAAAATACATTATAGTTTCATTTCTGTATACTGTGCATAGAGAGAGAGAGAGAGACCTGCATGTAGCTCAAAATTGGAGACTCTCAGCATTGAGTCGAAGAGTGACCATGTCCTGTGAGATGCCTGTAAACAATCGTATAATACAATATATAAAAATTTTCTACGAGGCGAGCATGTCCCATGCTCGTGATGCTTTGGCTAGTTAAACAAATCTATTTGACAGATACAGATTCTGTCCGTGTCACTAATATGGTAGTGATCTGTTGGTTGATGATGATGACAGCTGATGCCCTCAGGGGCATTTTTTCTTTGAGAATAGGTGGAAAGTGGTACCCATATGCATCAACTTGGTATAGCATCTAACTGCTCATTATACACATAGGTTTTGGCTGGGTCTGTCCCATGAAAGCATTGATGAAAGAGATGCTATTAAATGTATGGGTATTCGATGAATTTGATAAAAGTGCAATGGTTGTAAGATACGATACCATCTTGACATGAAAAATTATGATGTAGTCAAATGTCAGGAGGATCGATGACATCTGTGGGAAATGATGTCTCCCACAGTGCCACCCAAGGATGCCCCTTCTATGGAGAGGGGAAATCCAAGGTACTTCTTCCTTTTTGGAAAAGAGGTGTTGAAGTTGACAGCAAGGAAGCCTAAACCGAACGAGAGGGTCACTGATACGGAGGGTCAAGATCCTGGACTTGATGGGTTTAGCTTAGGCATGATGGCGAGGGGTGACTGAAAACTGATGATGGGGATTCAGTGGCCCAAGGTTGGAGTATAAAATGCAGCTTGGTGGTAGTCATAACTATTTCTGATGGGGAAAGCCCTGGAGTCGGTAGGACTTCCAGGATGGGTATAAACTAGTCATGGGTGTCATGGTGGCTTCTGGGTGTGGGTGTGATACTCCAACGAAGGGTGATGAAGGACTGCTTCCATATGAGAAAAAATGGGTGAGTGGGTGGGGGACATAGTGCATCGTTTGTGGTATTTGTAAACTTACCACAAGAATAAAATAATGAGGTTTGGTTTGTACAAAAAACAAATACGGGTGTCCCAAAACATGAAAGTATTTGTTCACTGATGATGTGAGGACGGTGTTTTGCTGAGGGTGGGGGCCCCATTGGTTGGTCTCATGTGTGAGGTTGATGAAGCGGATGAAAAAGTATCGCAGATGGGTTATGCTGATGGAGGTATGGTGGGAAAAATGTGAGGTGTGGTAGTGCATTTTTCGATCTAATTGTACAACCTGATGGTCCAGGAAAGGGGTTTATTTCATATGGTAAAACTTGACCTTATGCATGATGACTGAATGGGCATGAGGTGCTTCCCAAACTACAGTGGTATGACCATGGCGTCACTTTTGCTATGATATATGGTCTACTTTGGGTGACGAGCAACATGGAGGGGAGGCTCTACCAACCAACGAGGATGCTTATCATGTGCAAGGTGAGGTGATGATAAACATGTTCAGTTGTGTGGAACCTATGGTTGATTTCTGATAGAGAAATGATGTTAGGATATGCAGAGTTTTTTTGGGACTTTATCATGCTGGGGGTAGAATGATACCTGATCTGGAAATTTTAGTGGATGGAGCTATGGATGGTTTTGCATATTACCTGAAAAAACAAATACCCTAAGTGAAAGCATCTTCTTTATTAAAATATTATTGAAATACATGTCCTTTTAAAATAATATGAGTGAGGGCATACCTGCCGACGCTAAAAAAAATTATTTTTTTGGAGATGTAAATGTGTGGTACCTCCTTTGGGAATTATGAAGTGTTGATCATAGTGTTACAGATTACTTCTTCCTAAGTGACCTTGGGCCAAAGAATCGATCAAACCGTCTGCAGTAATCGACGTGCATGGTAACTCAAGAGGATGAGGCAACTAGGTTCCCCTGTACCTGCTAGGTGTATGGTGGCTTGGGGGGAATTTCCATGATGGGAGCTTGCGTGGGTGAAAGGATGGGTCCCTCGTTAGGATGGTGAACTTCCTGTCGGTGGAAATTGTGCCTGGTGCAGAGGTGCCTGAATGTTTCCATTAACGAGCATGCCTTTGGTTCGTGGTTCTAGCCAGTGCAGATGGTGCATGATTCCACTGTGCCAACTGAGCAGATTGTGTGGGAAGCAACACTACTCTTCATCCCAGATGTGGATACTTGGAAAGGATTCGATGTAGAATATGAGGTGTTTTTCTTCCATTTGCATGTCATTGGCTTGGGTGCGTCTAGCTCTTTGGGGAAATGTAGACTTAAAATTGTTCTTGCCACTCTTATCTTGGGGAGATGCTCACATTTAATTTTATAATGAAAGTGTGTAAAAATACGGCTATAAGTACGTGTGATCTTCTCTTGGTTAGAGATAGGCTTCTATGGGAGAGAGGAGACTTTACAATAACTGTTTGCTAAGGGCTTCAGTTCCTTACACTGATTGAAATGGTGGCCCATCAGGTTGCACAGTTTGCATGTTATCCTCGGTTTGGCTTATGTCATGCTTGGTCGGTGCAGGATCTTGGTTTTCCCATTATGCTGCTATGGGTATGGGGTTGCTGGTCTGGGGGTGATGTAACTTTTATACCACTCAAGGAGGTCATCTTGTTTTTTCTCTATTGTATGAATCATATCAATGAGAGGACGTAATCTCAGGATATAGGTACAATGCTATCCACAGTGATTTCCCAGACATACCGGGAAAAATAGCCTAGATATGGGGGTCCCGTCGTGCTCAGTTTGTGGTCTAGCTGGGTACCAGCATCGTAACGCTGCTAAATCAGGGCAAGTGGTGACCACGTGATTGGGTGTTTTACATAACGCACATGTTGGTCTCCTCTGTAAAGAGCCATTGGGGGTAACTAGAGGTTCCTTGATTGGTCGCTTTTTAGCTGACAAGAATAGGATGGCTCTGCTCATCACATCTTCCTAGGTTGTCGAGTTGTTCATGGATTTTGAGTCCATGCCATCTTCTTGGGAGAGGCGTATTATGGTTGATCGCATACAGGCTAGTGCTGTGTGAAATATAGGTATGTAGTGACAATGACACAATGGGTGGTTGTCACCACATATCTGACATGAATACTGGATGTCCATGTTGTCACGATATACTATATGAACTAGATACCATTGCTAGAACATTTCTAAAATTGGGAAATCAATGATGAAATGATCAAGCTCATCGCAGAGCACACAACTCTCGATTGGGGGAGGAGGCCTGGCCAAGAGCCTCTTAGGTGATCATCCTTCCTCCTGTAGGTAAAATATGATACGAGGTTCATCTCCAGAAGACTAGGTGGGGGGATCCTCTTGATAGGATTGCTCGATGGCATGCAAGGAATCCCTATATCGCGGGATTTCTGGGTAGCGATGGGTATACTGCCCATAATTGCTACATATGGCACATGCGTGATTGGTACGTAATGATTTGAATTTACCTTTGGTGGTAGGTTCCTTTTTACGGGAACTTGGTGTCATGATGTCTACCTCAGAGCCGAGGAGCGGTTTTAATTCATCCAGCTCTAGGCAGATTTGCGTAGGGTGTCCTATTACATCACATATGGTGCAAACTAGTGATTCTAGTTGTGTGGTGGGAGTTTCCAGCTTCTTTCCTCTTCTCTTGGTTTTGTTAGCTGTAATCATCAGTTTTGCAATGGGATTTTCCTTTGCAGGGATGTTTTCAACCATTTCTTGAACAGGTGGGGCCTCCTCGGGATTGAGGGGCTTTAACCCTGTGGCAGTGATGTGTGTGGCTCTTGTGCCAATAGGGGGGTAAGATACGAAAATGGTATTGAAAATGATATGTTTGGTCATACCACTATTGCAAAAACTAGCTGGGATACGAAACCACCTTGGGGGTACAGCAAAGGGGTTTTGGAAGCGGTGTAGGCTAGAGAAGTTGTTGTGGTAGAGGACTAGGTGTCATTACTTCTTGTGTCCATGTCTTTAATAGCTTTGACACTTGATGTAGACATCATGCACATTGGAGCCCCTGTGACATCAAGTGATGACTCAGGTATAATAGGGGGATCTCCTTGGAATGATCCTAGGATGGATGACGGTTTGAACTGGCTAGGGCCATATTCATAGTACCGTAAAAGCGTGTCCGTGGATGTATCTACATAGGGTAGAATAACATCAGTATTTTTTAGGGGCCACTTTTTTCTATGCATCAATTGGTGACAGTAATGATGTGGTCCTCATGCGGGAACATCATAGTTCGAAAGAAGGAGGAGGTGACGGATGACATGGCATACATATAACTCCAACCAAGGAGTATATTGTAGTCCAAATGTTAATCTAAGACTTCAATTTCTATAAGGATCATCTTTCCAGCTAAGAAGACCGGGATGTTTTGGTAGAGACTGATGGGGGTTGAAGGGTGACCATCGTATGCTCTAAGTGTGATGTCTGATGGCTTTAGTTTGGGAGACCCTAACTTCTGCCAAATTTTCTTTGACATGATGCATGTGGATGCACCCTCGTCGATGACGCATCGGTGAATGGTAATATTTTGGACCGATACTGGCATCTGAAAGGAAACCATTGAGGGAAGCCTTGGGGTGGATTTGTCTAAATCAAAATCCATTAGGCGTGTATTGGCAGGGTCGATAGCACCTAACGCAGAAAGCAAGGCTTTTCATTGCTTTGGGCATGACTGTAATACTTCTAAAGCTGACATGGAAGTAGGAGATTGAGATAGATCATCCATGATGCTATAGTTATGGGCTTCTTTGGAATAGTTTACCACTTTCCTATTTGGTCCCTTATACATTTTTGGCAACGGGTTGGTAGGCATCTTTGATATGGTCAAAGGTGCGGTTGGTGCACTAGTACTAGCCCCTGACACGTTGGTGTTTGGTGGGGTGTCATAATTTTGATTCTGTGTTTGAAAAAACATTTCCTTTCCAGTCATGTAGATTTTATGGTTGTTATTTCTGGATTCATCGGGAGTTTGTTGCTGCATGCTAACTATCCCTTGATGGGGGAAGGGCTCCTGCATGACTGCTGGATGTTGGGTTGATTCCCCTTGTCCACAGTTACTCTGCAACTTTTTTAGCTTAGGGAGCTTGGGACAGTGGTGAGTGTAATGATCGTACTCACCACAGATCAAACAAGAGTGGTTTTTTCGAAGAGGTGGCCTTTTTTTTCCTTTGGGCGTTGTTTGGCTCTTGGTTCTGATTTCGGTTGGAGTTTCCTCCAACCTGAGATTGCGGAGGGTGCCGCGAGCTGTTGCCCCCTGTCTAGGATTTCCTTTAGGCTTATTTTTTCCTTTTTTCTTAATCGCATTAGTAGGATAGTTCTCCTAGTTATATGGTTGGCGCGGTTGGCTTTGGGAAGGTTGCACAAAGTTCACCTATGCATTACTTTGCATTGGCGGGTCTTGTGCTGGGGACTGAGCATAATGCGGTCCCTGGTTTGCAAATGGCTCTTGTGGGGGAAATCTTCCTTCAACATATGTATATGCGTATTGGGTCCCCTGAACTGGAGGAAAGGGTCCTCCTTGCTGATGGTGATATGACAACACCTTATTAGTCAAATTTTGCGGAGGCATGTGATGACTTTGATAGCTGGGTTGTGGTACATTCTAGGTAGAATCATATGTGTAATTGGGGTTTTGAATGCTACTGCCTGGGTAAATTTGGGTCAATGACCCAATTAAACCATTTGCAGAGTTCGACACGCTTGGAAATTCTTTATAAGTTTGCAGGCATGGGACGTTTGGTAGGATATTATAAATGTAGCCTGAGTGCATATAGATTAGCTCAAGATGTTGGGCCTTACTGATGGCGTCCTCTTCAGATATGGACCTTTGTTTTGCCACATCCTTCAAAATATATGCAGTGAGAGTTTTCAGGAACAGGTCTAACAGAATTCGATCGCTGAGTCTGGCTTTACACAAACTACGACGCCATCGCCATTCGTGGAGATGGCTGAGATATGGACGATGGGGGTTTGCCTAAAATGTGTTAGTAATTCCATCCCGAAATCATGGTGGATGGGTAATTGAAAATAGGTCAGGAACGTAGTGGCGAGGCCACTAAAGGTTCCATGTGTAGCATAGGGTTGCTCCACATACCATTTCACTGCTACTCCTATCAGAGTGCGTTGAAACAATCTCAGTCGAATATTATCATCAACGATGATTTTCGACGAGCACCATAGGTGGAAATTCATAACATGATTTCCTGGGTCTTCTGCTTGCTTTTCTTAAAACTTTGGAATGTCTGAAGGGAGCTTCGTGGGCATGGGAGGCCACATGGGGTTGTGCATAATGGGTTTGTTTTTCAACTTGGTTAAATATGGTAGATTTAATGAAGCTAGAAAAGGTGACTGCGAGGTTGTAGCCAATGCGACTTGTGAAAACACAATGTTCTAGTTAGGAAAAGAGTTTATCTGTGACGTAACCTCCTGTGCGTTCACCTATCTTCACGAATGGGTAGCACTCCTATGCCCTCCAGGGGTTGAGGGAGGAGTGGTGTGTGGTGTGGCGTTGGGAGACCGACCAAGGTTCCCAACTAAAGATGCCCCAATAAAGGATGAACCAATAATGGTGGCGGTGTTCCGTCTTTGATGCCTAAATGGTGAAAGACCTGGAACCCCTCCTGGTAATGGGGGGAGGTCCAAAATATGTTTATATCAACAAGGTCCCGTTGGGTCTATTCTGGCATTCACTAGGTATGGCTTTGGAAATATTTGAGAGGATAGAGATTATGATCAAAGAAAAATTCTGATCGCATACATAAAATTAAGCGAAAATAAAATAAATTTTCTCTTTAGATTAGTCCTATGTTATAAGTTAATGAAAAAATATGATTTTTGTTTGTTTGCATATGATACTCAAATCCTAGAAGACCTAATCATCCTCACACACTGAAATGTAACTAGGACATGAGAAGATATCTTGCAAGTGCTGGCACAACGTCCCGTAAGAGCTGGAGACGCCCCCAGTTAGCCGAAGAAAATCCACCAAGGTAAGCGTATAGGATCTAGTGCTTAACTGCACCATCACCTATAAGTAACGGATGCCCTAATTTTGGCCACTAAGTACCACTGTCCCATGTGAGTGTTCATGTCTTGGGCTTCTCGGTAATTCAGCTAATAGTACCAAGTATCATTTGGGTCAGGTAGCCCCAACAGATACCGCATGCACTGCGCCTAAGCCTAACCCCCTCTGAATCGGGTCTCTGCCGCGCTTGGGTCTTCTTTTTCGTGGGCTGATATGTGGATTTGAAAGCTCCCTAAATAGTCAACTTCTATTTTTCAATATGAATAATGATCAAGGCAGCTTATTGGATGCCTACCCCCTTGATCCAAACTTAGACTGTAAATTCTTTTGTGGCCCCCATGGGGAGAATTTAGTGAGTTTTGTTAAGTTAGTTTTTAGGTGTCTTTGCGTTGCTTAGTGTGTGGATGTGTGTGAGAAAAAAGTGAACTAGAACATAGTTTGAACGTGTGGATATGTGATGATCCTGTTCTAATTCCCTATTTAAACTATGTTCTATTGTTCCTTGCTCAAAAGAGAAACATGTGTGGATATGGGCTGCTTTCTATTTTTCCTAGTTAATTTATGTGATCAACTATAGGGAGATGGTGAATTGTGAATAGAGAGTGTTCATATGCTTGCCTAGGATCACCAGAGGGTGAAAAGGTAGAAAATATTACTTGCTCTTCTATCGACAATTCGGTCCTGGTCCTGAAATCCTACTGCAAAAATTGAACTAAAATAATGACTTGTACACTAGAAAAAAGGAACTAGCTAAGCATTCGTGGACTTGGGCCACTTACTTTGGATAATTATCTAGGTGTTTTGGTACCTTAATTTGCAAAACGTAATTTTTTTTTCAGAATTCAAGTTAATTTGACCCCCTACTTAAACTATGTGTGAACTTTGCAAAAATAAACTTGAAATAAAACTAACACCAAGCCTACCAAAAGCAGCTAATAGTGAGCTTTAGCAAGTTGCGGTGCACCTCAACCAGTGATGGCAGATGTATTATGGGCTGCCAGGCACTTTTACAAGCAGGAAAAAATGGAAATACTGGAGGAATTTCTCATTCTTTTTTTTGCGCACAAAAATCTGAAATAGGTGCGATGTCTGCGCATAGGTCAGCTTTGAACGCTCGCCTTGGGGCTCGGCTGTCTGTGAGAAATGCATGAAAATTCTTGCAAACGTAATTTTTGGAGTTATTTTGCTTTAGCCTGTCACTTGGGATGACCTAGGGACTGAAAGAGAGAAAGGGGGAAATTCTAGCCCAACTCCACAACAAAGATGGAGGTCTCTACAAAAAGGCACTACCACATAAACTTGGAAATAAAAGCTAGTGGAGTCGTCAATCCTGTGTTAGTGTTTTGGTGCACAAATGCATGAAATCAAACAAACTTAAGGGGTGTGTTATTCCCTCTTAAGTTATTGGTCACAGGCAAGAAATAGATGGAGTCAAGCAAGTTAGTGGAACATTCTAGAATATAAACATACTAGATAGAGAAATAGCATGCATATTCAAACATAAAAAGTAAACTAAAGCTACAAAAAATAACACAAAAGCTCTTAATAGAGTCAAACAACTTTAATAATCCAAACGGTGATGCTTACGTCCCCTCTTATTGAGTGATGGTAGGAATGAGGATGAAAATTTAACCCACTTGCCAAGGAGCCCTTAGAACTAGAGGTTCTAAGTCTTGACGCAAGGATGTCTTTACTTCCGAGCTACCTTGGCGCAAAGTCTCCCTCTCTCTACTATGGTGGATTGGAGTTGTTGGATGGCCAACAACTGAGTCCCCTCTATCTCTTCTCCATATCACACACTGCTAGTATTTCTTCGGGAAATTATGGCCATCATAACAATGTGCTCTCAAGTTGTTCATCTCTTGGTGGCCTTTTATAGGAGAATTCAAATCCTCCTTCCCTCTCTTGGTACATTGTGGATAGTGACCCAAGAGAGGAGGTGATTCCATTGTGTGCCATATTTATTCCATTGTTTGCTCCCTTGATGTCCTAAGGAGGCTAGGGTGGTTTTCCTCAGGCGGCTTCAAGTGTGGAATCAATGTCCTGGAGTGACATGCCTTATGGTCCCGAAAAGTGACTTCCACCACTCCCAGGATTGCACGCATTTTGGAGTAAAAAGCACGTAAAGGTGAAACTATTGAATAATTTTGCGCACAAAGGCACATTTGAATAGTATTTCTTGCATTAATTTTATTTTTCCTCAGACCTTAGAGATTTTTAAATAATTTTTAGATTCTCTAATGTCTCTCAGCCTTATAAATCCTTCTACCTAACATTAAATAATGTCACCTTTACTTATAAGATTTTCTAGTGATCACAAATGCTGAACATTAATATCGATTCCGGAACAAAATCATATTTTTCATAGGTGCGATGCCCAAAAAACGTCATTTATGGTCTCAAAATGGCTCCAGAAGTTCAGGACCCGAAAAACTGCTAAAAATAGTAATTTGTGTTGAAATTGAAAAACTAAAAGAGACAATGGTTGGGGCCCCAAGTGGAATAGGTGGGTGGCCACCAATATCCACCTGGATCATTCCTCCCCCCTTAGGAAGCAATGGTCCCCATTACGTTGATTTCCTCCATGAGATGAGGAAAATTCTGCTAAACTTGGTCCTTGGTGAACCACTTGCCTTGGTGTAGAAGCTGGCCAGCTTTGACAACCCAATATAGATGGATCTTCTATTGGCGAGTATTCATGATTTGCATGTCCACGATACAATCTGTGGTGGCTTGTTCCATGCAGTTTGGGTTGAACTCTGTTGGTGTGAGTTGTTCTGCAATGTCAGAGGTGTCCAGTAGAGGTGGGAAGTAGGGACGAAGGCAGTCCACATTGAATATTGAGTACAAACCTAGGAATGGTGGAATATTGAGCTCGAAGGAATTGTTCCCTATAGCCTTGGTGATGGTGTACGACCCATATCAGAGTGGGCAAAGCTTGCGGTGGGGTCCAGTGAGGCACTTCTTCTGCAAATGTAGCCACACTTTGTCGCCCACCGGAAAGTTGTGTGGCACCCGATGTTGATCATGTTGTTGCTTGTACTTAGCATTGGCTCTATCCAATAAGTCATGAACTTGTTTTTGGATGTGTTGAATGTGCTCAATGAAGATGTTTTCTTTGTCAGCTTCAGAGTGTACATGAGCCGAATTGGCCTAAGTAGCCGCAAATGGCATGGCTATGTTAATGGGACATAGTGGATGGAATCCCAAGCCCACCTGAAAGGGGTTGTAGCCAGTTGAGCTGTGGAGAGCCCGGTTATAACTGTGTTGTACATAGGGGAGGATCTCATCCCATGTGTGTGGATGCTTTGAATTGTACATGTGCAGAATGTGTATCATCATCCTGTTGACAACCTCTGTCTAGCCATTAGTTTGGGGATGGAAAGATGTGGACTTGGTGAGCTTGGTTTCCAGCATTGACCAGAGGCTAGACCAAAATGTGCTAAAGAACATGTTGTCCTGATCTGATATGATAGAATCTAGGATCCCAAAGTGCACCCATGCTCATTCAAAGAAGATTTTAGCAGTGGCTTATGTTGTGATATTCTTCATGTAGGCTGCTATAATGGCCATATTTGAGAATCTGTCGATGACCATGAAAATAAAGTAGTTTCCATGCTTAGTAGAAGGAAGGCCTGACATGTAATCCATGGAGATGGATTCCCAAGGTCGAATAGGGGTGGTAGCGAAGTATAGAGGCCTTTCTTCTTGATGGCTGATTTGTCAATGGCGCAAGAAGTGAAGGATCTGATGTGCTTTTTGACATCCTGTCAAAGGTTTGACCAATAGAAATACTTTTGCAGTACTGCCACTATTTTCTCGACCAAAAAATTCCCAATGAATCGACTGTAGTGTGCTTCCCATATCATCTTGACACACTCGCTTGAAGGAACAAAAAGGTGTCCCAGGTGAAATAACAATGCATCTTGGAGGTGAAAATTTGGAACTTGCGTACCCCCCAAGAGTGCCTTGTATGTGTGGCCGAATTCTAGATCACTCTTGTAGAGAAGCAGACAATTAGAAGTCTCGTGCCCACAAGAATTGAGAATAGTTGTTAGCGCCATGATCGGTGGTCAGCTGAGGCAGTCTGCAACATTATTGGTGCTACCCTTCTTGTACTTGATGTTTAAATGAAACTATTGCAGATATGTGAACCACTTCTGATGGCGATCATTTTGCAACTTCCCTTTTGTCTGTATGAACTGCATGGGTTGGTGGTCTGTGTGGATTATTATTTCCTTCCCCAAAATGTAATACTTCCATTTTCGACAAGCCCGCACAGTGGAATACTTTTCTTTATCATAAGTGGGATACTTGTGAACTATGTTAGACAATGTATCACTGTGATATGCCACTAGATGCCCCTATTGAGTAAGAACTGCCCCAATAGCATAGTCAGAGGCATCTGTCTTGATCTCAAATGGTTGTTGCAAGTCTGGTAATGTGAGAATTGGGGTAGAATAGAGGTGATGTTTCAATTCTACGAATGCCTTCTGTTGAGATTACGACCAAAAGAATTTTTCTTTCGATCATCCCTTGGTGACTTGACTCAAGGGCCAAGTGATATGAGAGAATCCCAACATGAACCTCTGGTAGAAATTAGCAAGACCCAAAAAGCTACGAAGCTCTTTTAGAGTGGTTAGGGATGGCCAATCCAGAATGACATGGATCTTGGTTGGATCCACATGCACCCCCCTTTCATCAATAATGTATCATGGGTCATGCCAAAAGTGCACTTCTCCAAATTGGCACACAATTTGTGTTTCCGTAGTGTTTGGAGGACTTGTCAGATGTGGTGGAGGTGCTCTTTTGTAATATTCCCAAATAGTCATGAACTAATTAGAATATTCAATTTTGTTGTATTGCTTTGTTTAAAGAATAAGAGGGAAAAGGAGGCCCATATTTCTCCTTAATAATGAATAAATCAATGCCAAATGTGAAAGAGACAAATCTTGGCAGCTTAATTGAAGCACCCTTGGTGTGAAATGGGCTGGATCACTTTGACTGGGTCAACCTTGACCAAATCTACATCTCTGTCATGGAGGAGTGGCCATCAATGAGGGACAATGTAGTTTTAGATGGAGATGCTTTGTGTGAATGTAGTGATCTTTTTGGATGGGGCTTAGGGTTTGCAAGCTCATATTATACTTAAGGAAGAGGATGGCAGCCATATGGAGGTTGTTGATGTATATTATATTTCTGAATATATGTTCTATTTATACATATATCTTTCTCCATCTGTTTAGCTGAGATATAGCGTTTTTTAGCACAGGGTGTTCCTGATCGAGAATCCCACCTCTTCTATTGAGTAACTCTTGGAGGAGTCTTGCACTACATTGTCCACTATCTAGCTTAAGGCCAACCTTCTTCTTTCAACTACAACACAAATCCTGTTGATGGTTTGGTTGTTTTTGCAAGCTGTAGCAAGTGGAGACTAGATCTCTAGATCTAGGCCATTTCAGTGCTCCTTTTCAGTGGAGGAGGTTTCTACTTCATTGGGAGGACAATATTGGAGGGCTTTGAGCTCATTTTCAGATCTTGGCATCAGGACAAGCTTATTTTGATCTCTATAGCACAATTTACTTCCAGATTTGTGTTATTTCTGTAGGAGTAGTTGCAGGGTGGTTTAGCACACCATTTGGAGAGCTAATTTAAAAGTGATGGGGATCTGCCTTTCAGTTTGAGGATCTATTGGAGGAGGATATTATATTGATCATATCATATCAGCCACACTTTCCATATCTATATTTCTCAGTAGATCTGTAGTTTTAGATCTCAGATCTACATCTTGTACTTGGTGTTTTGTTGAAAACCCCTAAGGGGTTCTTTAGAGGAGCTTGTATAATGCATGGATCTGATATAGATCTAAATTTTGAGGCACATATCAGCTCTAGATCTGATTTATAATCTACTGCTATTGCAGAGCCAATAAAATAACGCTATAAGGGTTTTCCAGATTTTATATATGGTTGCAACACCTCATATTGAGGCATTTTATTAATTGGAGGCTTGTATTTCTTGTTATGGTTCTTATGGGCCATCTTTTACACATATTTTGCTGTTGTAATGACATATGAAAGGTATCCATATTGGCCTCTTTATTTATAAATTAGGATTTGCGTTATTGTTCCATCATTTTGCACTATATTCCTGCTTTTCCCATTTCAGAATATTACAGAGGTATCAGAGCATAATCTTGGCACAACCTGTGCATTCTAAAAGCCAGTATGTCATATGAAGAAGGAGAGCCTCTTACTGACAGAGAGAAGAGGTATCAAAGAAGAAGACACAGAAAGTATGATTATGCCAATGAGAAAGAAGACAAGGGTAAAACCCATTTATCTAGAGGTGAATATGAAGAGGAGTTCCCTAAGATCCTTATTAGAGCCATGCAAGACATTGATAGAAAGATCAAGGAGATGAGAATGGAGAGATTCAAGGAATCCCCTAAAGGATTTCATCATGGAGAAGGCTCTGTCATATCTCATCACTGGAATGATCAACCAGTGCATCAACCACAAGTTTCCCAATGCTCTACCATGCCTACATTTTTGGCTATGGGAAATGAAGGGTTTCAGGAGAAAGAATCCCTTGAAGACTATTTTATGGAGTATGAATCTCAAACTCAGAGATTCAAATATCACTTGATTTTTTAGGAGTTTTGTCAAAAAAAGGACAATAGAAGACCAAGGAATCATCATGGAAGTGGTGGATTCATTCAGAATGATGATCGACACCATACTATGGGAAGATTATTTTTACCTAATTTTGATAGGTCATCTAAGTGTTTTGCCAAATCTTGGGTAGAAAAACTTGACATCTACTTTCAGTTGAACAAGGTTCCAGAGATTGGGGCCATTAAGATTGCAAGGCTGCACCTTGAGGGTGAAGCACATGACTGGTGGTTCAATGGCTTGTCTACATTGGGTCATGCCAATGTGTCTGCTTATTCAGAGTTCACTAGAAGGCAAGTGGAAGATTTAATAGAAGATATCCAGAAGTGCGATTCATGAGCCTTGCAAAGTTGAAACAATCAGGTAATGCATAAACTTACATCTCTGAATTTTTAAGACTTTTTGTTATGGTTCCTAATTTTTCTACAACAAGAAGGGTGTACATGTTCATTGATGGTTTAGATGAACCTTTTCATGGGTTGGTTAAGTCTACCAAGCCCAATACCCTACATGATGCCATTAAAAGGGCTAGAGACCTTCAATATGCCTTGCCAATAGCAAAGGCAACATTTCAGAATAAGCCCTCTTTTCCATTAGAGGGAAAAGAAGAAAAGGTTGCTCCTTCAAAGGAGAGCTCATATAAAAAACCTCTTGATGATGATGTATGGAGAGATCTAAGAAGAAGGAAGTTTTGCTTCACTTTCCAAGAAGTTTGGGCACCTGGACATAGATGTGCATCTGGAAAAGCACATTACATATAGGTCTTCTCAGATGATGAGGAGGAAGAAGAAGGTAAACCAACAAGAGGTCACAACATTGACACTGCAGGAGATGGGAATGGAGCATTTTCTCCTATTGGAGGGGCTCTTGAATCTTTGAGGGGAGTACCTAAGTACTTGACCTTAAGAGTTCAAGGCTCCATATTGAATCAAAGGATTTCTATTTTGGTTGATAGTGGGGCTACCCACAATTTTATTGATGCCCAACTAGTGCAAAGGAGGGAAATACCCACTGATTCTTTTGAGGGATTTTCTATTTTGGTCCTAGGAGATAGAACTATGCAATGCATGCATTATGTCCCTTCATTATTAGTCACCATGGGAACATTTACATTGATTGATCACTTCTTTGTGGTTGACATACCTGACACTAATGTGATAATGGGTGTTTAATGGTTGATTACTTTGGGAAAAGTCACCACTGATTGGGAGGCAGTGGATAAAAAGAGCGGTAATACTCAAATGATAAAAGGCATGCATACATACCCCTCACATACAACTTACACACAGAAATCAGAGATGGATTTTCATAGTGGAAGAAAGGGCCTTACAATCCCATATATTATGTTTATGAGATTTTTTCATGGGACACTATTATTTAGTGGAAAACCACATGGGAGGCCACATGATTTAGATTTGGTGGGAGATATCTCACAACATGATGCTCCAAGCATAGATCTAGGAGGGATTGGAGCATTAGAAGGTAATGATACAACGTTGGGAGTCTTGGGTAGGTTTAAGGAGGAGGGAGACATTCTCCCAACATCATTATTACCCACCCTCATTTTAGATATTGCACTGTGGGAGGAGATGCATGGAAGGAATGAACTTCTAACATATACCTTTGGCATGGGATATCTCAAGGAGGAGAACAACCATATGACAAAAATTTATTTTGATAGATCATCAATGTTGTCACTATGGGAGATTGATCCATATTGGAAATCCCAGCTGTTGGTGGATTATTCTAAGGATCTTCACACATGCATGATACCTGATGACCAGCTACATGAAGAGGGCTATTCAGTCCAAGAAGGAGTCATCTACTATCATGGTATGATATTCTTATATAGAGCCTCCAAGATCAAGGAGAAGTTGCTACAAAGGGCCTATGAAGAGTTATTTTTCAGCCACACATATTCCATGAGATTCTACAACATCATCATAAGAAGCTACTCTTGGAAGGGCTTTGAAGGAGAACTATAACAGAATTTTCAAAGATGCATGAACCATGTGGAGTTGGGATAGAAACATAACTCTAGAAAGGAGTTAATTCAGCCATCTCTTTCTTATTTTGAGAGAGGAGATAGATCTATGCACCACTCCATTTGTTTGAGGAGAAATCTTGGTGAAAGATATGCTTGTGTACCTAATGTTTTAATTGATGAAAATATGAATTATTTTACTATATTTATGTAGGCCATAGCTCCAAGAAGGAGCACTCTATCATATAAACTTCATGCCCAAATTTGGGCCACAAAATTTTTTGAACATGGCCACTCCCTTGGAAGAAAAAGTGAGATCATTTTGTATCATTGTGGGTGCACTCCTAAGGCACCAAATATATCTCACACTTTCAGCCATAGTGAGATGACTTGGGCATCAAGTAAGTGGTGGGGAAACCACTTACCACATAATGATTTGATGCAGTCAAGAGATGCGCTGCATTGGTTCCACATGTGGGACTATGACCCACCTCCATATGCACAAATTTCTGTTTGTATGTATGTAGTTTTGATCCCATATATTGATGATGTACTTGTAATTTTTATGGGAATGTATGGAGGGAGTATGAGAGGTATGTATGTGCCCTATGGGATAGATATTCTCCATGTTCACTATACTACATGTTTCAGGGAGAACATTGGGCAAACCATGTTTATTTCATTTGAACTATTGTCTCCTTATGGGATGGATTATTTGCATCTCATGAGAACTTTGGAGGAGAAATTCATGGAGGGATGGATTGGTGAACACTTAGCTTATGAGGGAAGCTTATCACATGTTGGTGTGACCAATGATGGAGGTTTGTAGCACTCACTTTGTCATTTTCTTAAGGAGAAGCAACATTTGGGAAGGGAGGACTGTAATATTCCAAATTAGTCATGAGCTAATTGGAATTTTCAATTTTGTTTTATTGCTTTGTTTAAAGAATAAGTGGGAAAAGGAGGTCCAAATTTCTCCTTAATAATAAATAAATCAATGCCAAACGTGAAAGAGAAAAATATTGGAAACTTAATTGAAGCACCCTTGGTGTGAAAGGGGTTGGATCACTTTGGTTGGGTCAACCTTGACCAAATCTACAACGTTGTCATGGAGGAGTGGCCATTAATGAGGGACAACGCAGTTTTAGATGGAGATGCTTTGTGTGAATGTAGTGATATTTTTGGATGGGGCTTAGGGTTTGAAAGCTCATATTATATTTAAGGAAGAGGATGGTAGCCATATGGAGGTTGTTGATGTATATTATATTTATGAATATATGTTCTTTTTAGACATATATCTTTCTCTTGTTGTTTAGCTGAGATAGAGTGTTGTTTAGCACATGGTGGACCTGATCAGGAATCCCACCTCTTCCATTGAGTAGCTCTTGGAGGAGTATTGCACTACATTTTCCAATATTTGGCTTAAGGCCAAGCATATTCTTTCAACTACAACGCAGATCCTGTTGAGGGTTTGGTTGTTTTTGCAAGTTGCAGCAAGTGGAGACTAGATCTCTAGATCTAGGCCATTTAAGTGCTCCTTTTTAGTGGGGGAGGTTTCTACTTCATTGGGAGGACAATATTGGAGGGATTTGAGCTCATTTTTAGATCTTGGCATCAGGCCAACCTTATTTTGATCCCTACAACGTAGTTTACTTCTAGATCTGCGTTTTTTCTGTAGGAGGAGTTGCAGGGTGGTTTAACACACCATTTGGAGAGTTGATTTTCAAGTGATGGGGATCTGCATTTCACTTTGAGGATCTATTGGAGGAGGGTATTTTATTGATCATATCAGATTAGCCACACTTTCTAGATCTGTATTTTTCAATATATTTGCAGTCTTAGATCTCAGATCTACATCTTGTACTTGGTGTTTTGCTGAAAACCCTTGAGGGGTTATTTAGAGGAGTTTGTATAATGCATGGATCTGATATAGATCTAAATTTTGAGGCACATATCAGCTCTAGATCTGATGTATAATCTACTGCTATTGCAGAGCCAATAAAATAACACTGTAAGGGTTTTCCAGCTTTTATATATGGTTGCAGCACCTCATATTGAGGCATTCTATTCATTGGAGGCTTGTATTTCCTATTATGCATCTTATGGGCCATCTTTTACACATATTTTGCTATTGTAATGACATATGAAAGGTCTCCATATTGTCTCTTTCTTTATAAATGATGATATGTGTTATTGTTCCATCATTTTTCACTATATTTCTGCTTTTCCCATTTGGGAATATTACATCTTCCCAAGTCAGGATAAAGATTAGAATGTCATCCAAGTACACAACTACAAATGATTTGGTGAATGGTCATAAGATATCGTCCATCAAACTCATGAAGGTTGTGGGAGCATTCATCAACCCAAAAGGCATGACCAGTCATTCAAAAAGGCCCCCCTTGGCTTTGAAGGCAGTCTTCCACACATCGGAGGGTTCGATTGGTACCTGGTGATACCCAGACTTCAAGTTGATCTTGCTTGAAAATTTGGCTCCTTTGAATTGGTCCAGAAGGTCATCAATCCGTGGGATCGGGTACCTATTCCGGATAGTTATATTATTCAACGCTCGATAGTCAATACATAGTCTCCAAGTCGCATCCTTCTTATGTACCAACACGATCAAGCTCCCACAGGGTGATGAACTTGGTCAGATGTGGCCTTTCTGCAGCAGCTCTTGACTCTACCTCTTGATTTCATCGTTCTCCAGAACAGAGCATTGATAGATTGGTCCAATGGGTGGTGATGCACCTGGGGTTAGATCAATGGGTTGCTTGACCTGATAGTGCAGAGGAACCCCTGTGGGTGAGGTGAAGATGTTGTTGTCATGCAGAGGAGCCCTGTCTAGAGGTCGTGGCCACAATCTTCTTCTTGCCCTTGGGGCAGATCATCATGGAAAAAAATTTCCTTGTTTGGGAAATGAGATTACTGCATTGTTTTGCAGTAAAAAAAGAGATAGGGGTAGGCGGTAGTACCTTTGGTATCCTGTACAACTTATTTCCCAAAGTAACAATAACAGTGTGAGGCTGGGAATCACACACAATGTTATCACCTAATTTCTTTTTTTTTTTTCAAAACATCATTGTGTCAAGTTTGTCTTTGATCATAATTCAAAATTGAGTTTAGAAGTCAAATTAGGATTTGATCAAGGGTAGGTTAGATTCTTATGGTTCAAAGCCCATCCTTAGGTTATGATAAAGTCTTCTTTTAAGTCTCTTCATGTCAAATATCCATAATTTTCATTTGTGGGTCATTTCCTAAAGGTTTCATGTCAAAACTATTCAGTTAGCCAAGAAACCTCGTTTTCGTAGAGCCACTAGTTCAAAAACGTTGACTTGCACTATGAAAGCGCTAATAGTTTTGTAGTGAAAATAGGAAAAAACACACTGAAGGTGCTACGAAAGCACGATTTCTAAACTGTCTTGTTATCTGAGCTGGAAAAGGTCAGAAACCGTTGGGAAATGGTAAGTTAGTGGTATGATGAGTCAGTTAATGATGAAATTAAATGTACCTACCCACGTTGTAGTCATTATTGTCATGATAGGGTATGACTAAGGCATCATTCAGTTATGAGATGACATTTCAAATTCAAAATCTTGCCTAATTGGTCATTCTCGTTTCCTTTGCCTCCATTCGAGATGTCTAAGATCTGAATTGTTAAAGCGAAAAATGTGACTGTTTTGTACAAAGGTTTTCTTCATCCCTATCAAGTGAGGATGATATAAATTAATCAAGCGAGGATGTTGTTTCAAATATTCAAGAGAGGTTGATTCAATTTATCAAGCGAGGCTGACAGGATTTCTAAGAAGCATGGCAGAGGAAAAGAAATTTCATAGAGGGGGACACTGCTTAAGGCATGAGCCTGAAGATATGAATGAAATAATTGAAGACCCAACAGTGATGGAGGCATTCAAAAGAGTAGGTTGCTTTCAGTTTTGTGAAAAATTGCAGGGTTGTCATGCACAAGTCTCAAAGTAATTTTCCATGAACTTCAATGGAACAACTACCAAGGTTGGGATGCTAAGTGTATCAATTACACCAGAGATTATTGCTGTTGTTACGGAGATACCAAGAGGCCAAGAAACTTGGTTCAAAGGTTTCAAATTTGATATGGAGCAATGTAAAGAGTTCATGAAGCTTGAGTATGTAGATATGGACCTCAATAATTATATCTGTAGAAGCTGCATCAAAGACACTTATGCAAAGATGCTTCTCGACATTCAAAAGTATTTTACATGTGAAGGAAGATATCATAAGTTTTACACATATCATTTCAAGTTTATTCTGCATTTCACTAGTAATGTTTCACTCGATTTTCATTTTTATCTGTATAGGAGACTTGCAAAAAATGGCTGATAAAGTACAACCAAAATCTGAAGGTAGTGAAACATCCTTGTTTCATCATGGTTTAATGAAGTTATTGATTTTAAATGAACTTCAGAAGATAGGCAGGGATTGGTCATTTTTTTGTTTATAAATGGTTTTGAGTTAGAAACCCTAACTCCTGTTAGAAGCCCTAAAACTAAAGGAGTTCCATTATCACTAGCAGCAGAGACTAGTCAACCTATAGTTGCAAAACCAAAGGAATTTGCAAAACTAAAGCCAAGGAAATAGGTTGAGAAAAGGGTAGAGCAGACACAAATTATTGACACACCAAATCCATCACCTACAAAATAGAGGTCAAAGATTGTCAAAGAGGCAAAACAAAAACAAGTTGTCAGCAAGCAGGAAATCAAAAGAGTAACAAGAGGCATTAAAATGAAAGACATTTGCTACAGCTACAGAGGAAAGTCCAGTAATAAAGGGAAATTTATATGACATCCTTCATGCTATTGACATAGAAGAGACACCCACTATTCAAGCTGAGTTCATTGGAGAAGATGAGCATAAATAGAAAAAGGCTAAGTCTGCAAAGAAGCTTGAGTTTAAGGGGGAAAATGAAACTTTCATCTTTCAAGCAAGGAAGCCTATAACTAGGCATGCTAAGAAACTCAAGGAAGGCAACAAGGAAGTTCAAGAAGCTATTGAGATAGCTAAATCCCCTAAAGAAGTTGTTGATCTATCATCACCTACAGTAAAGCATACAGCCAACAAAATAAATAAGGGACAAGAAGAAGTGACAAAGAAAACAAAGATTGAACATCTTGAGGAAAAATTGAAGTTATTGCTGTGATAAGAAAGAGGGCTAGAAAGCATAGTGTTGAGAAAGTAGATTTTAAAAGAATGAAGGCACTGTGGTGTAGAGCAGTTTTTCAAATGGGCAGTCCCAGCAATTAAGGAAGCGAAGTTTGTGGGAGTAATAAATACTCACTTGAGAACTAATAACAGAAGAATTAAAGATCAAGTGGAGGACTTGGAGAAATGACTGAAATTGATTCAAGATGAGTTAAAGAGCAGAGATATTAAAATATCAATCATTGAAGAGTCAATAGCTAAATAAAGTGAAATTGAAGATCCCGGATGCGGGTGTACGTAAACAAGTTTAATATGCAGATGGGTAGGTGGCCGGGCACGTGGTATACCACCACCGCCAGTCCTCAGCATTCAGAGCGCAAGCTCATCTCACAGGCTTTCACAGTTAATGCGGTTTCAATGCAGTTCACTCCGCCTCATTTTCTTGCCCTCCTCGGTGCTATGGAGCCCATTCCATCGATCCTTGGCGTATTACCTCTGAGCTCTTGCTGTTCGCAGGTTGATACAGAGCCCTGTCTGCGCACCAGCACAGGGAAACTGTGTCGTTTGAATTGCTGTCTTCAGCTTTCTCCGGGTTTTCACGTCTCCTCTGGTCTGTTTTGCAATTTCAGTGGCTCCTCCTTTGTTTGCAGTCAGCCTCAGAACTCGTTCACCATCCCTCTTGCGTTTTTCCACCCTGTCAAGTTCACTATGCCTCGACTGAGACCTAGGATGACTAGCAGGCGCGGCTCCTCTCGGGGGCATGTCATCAGACCGCCTGTGTCTCCTTCCTCTACCTCTTCGTTGGACTTCTCTGACCCGAGTGATGGGCGCACTGTTTCTTCCAGACATGGCCGTGGTCGTGGACGTGGGGCGCAAGTTTGCCTCTCCTCCAATGTTCACTCTCACTCTGCCCGTTTCATCTACCCCTGCTCCCTCAATCATCATGAGTTTATTGCCTCTGTCTCCATTATTCTGAGGCCTAACCCGGTCGCACAGTCTTTTCTCTCGGCCCCCAACACGACTGCTCAAGCTCTGCCCTCTGGAATTGTCCCTGCTCCTGAGGATGACGTTCTGTTTTGTCCACCCGACGTCAGTATGCCAAGTGCTCCGGAAGCTATCACCTCTCAGTTCGAGTTTCAGAAAGCAGAGCCCAGCGCTCCATCTGGCAGTGGATTCTCTGACAAAGCTCCTCTTCCTCCAGATGACGATGACTTCTGCCCGTATGCTTGCCCAGTGGTGGAAGAAGCGCCCTCGCCTACCAATGAAGCTTAATGGATTCAGCTCGCCAGTTTTTGACTACAGGTATCAAGAAGGGGTTAAACCTCCTTCTTCCTTTCAGTTTTTTGCAGGATATTGACTGTCATTCTCCATCGACATATCAATGGTCTCCCAGCTACTGTTTTCTAAATATGGTTATACATGTAACTGTCCTCAGGACAGCGTTTCATTGCCACACGAAAGCTGCTTGTAATTTTTTTTTTTGGATGTGTCTGTTGTGGTCAAGTATGTCGAAAAGAGTTCTCCATTTCAGACAACACTATAGACACAAGTATCAGTGGTTTAACAGTCGGACAAGGTCCTGGTCTTCAGTGTTTTTCATAGTCTGTAAACAGTCGTTGGTTTTTCATGTCAATGTGCAACAGTGTAATGCAAGAATGCCACATCATTGGGCTAGCCACTCGGAGGCCTCAGCCTCGTTGTAATCTTTTTGTATCAATATAGAAGTAGACTTATTCAGAAAAAAAAAGTGAAATTGAAGAAGGGACCTCATGAAGGCTAGAATGACTGTTTTTTTCAGTTAATATGGATTTTAAGTGATGAATCAGGTTTATTTTGAGTTTTTGGCATATTTACAATTTACACTTTGGAAATTTTTTGATAAAACTTCCCACTCAGCAGTTTCGTAGCGCAGACAGTGTAAAAAGGGAGAAAAGTGCTACGAAATTGCTGTAGCAGCTTTTCTTTCCTTTTCTCATCAAAATTTGAGGGGTAAAATAATGGATCAAAAATTTAAACTTCTAGGGAGGTTGTATTTAAAGGCAATTAAGATAATTTTGGAGGAAAGAAGTAAAAAACTTGAAGAAAAAAGGGTTAAGGGCAGTGCTACGAAGGCGCTACAAAACTGTTTTGTTTTCATAGCACAGTGAATTATAGCTCATTTGAATAGTTTGAAGATGGTTTTGGACAGCTGGAGCTTAAGGAGGAGTTTTGGCATGTTTTAATTCAATTTCCAACAGCTAAGGACCTCTAAATAATGAGTTCATGATGGTCAGAATGTTCCAAGAGTGCAAAGGACCCTATGCCTGAAAAATAGGGGACTATTTCCTATTTTGGTGGAGAACAGAAATATGGTCATGAAGAGTTGAAGCCTATAATCTAGATTCGACCATGTGTTGATAGACTTGGAAAATGATGTAATTTAATTTAGATAAGGTTGTTATGGATAGAGATAAGGAGTTTGTGTCCTATTTTCAATAGGACTGTTTAGTAGATTAGCTGTCTTTTTGTAATAAATCCCATATATTATGGTTATGCAAGGTGTCAAGAGTCAGGAATTCGATGTATCTGGCCTAAGATGAGATCATATGATATTGAAAATTGTCTACTAAAGAATAAGAAGTGGAATTATTCAGGGGTTGGACATTTTTTGGCAAAAGGCTATGCTTATTATAATTGACTGGTTTTCAGCTGATACAGAGAGTTTCTACTTAACCAACTTGGGATTCAGAAGGAGTTTTGGTGTGTTCTTATTTTATTTTCATCTCTTATTATCCTATTGTAGTGGTGTTTATCTATATTACTTATAATTCATCTTTAGATGCTCTGACTTCCTATATAAATGAACTGACTTTGTTTTTACAGTTTCATGTGTGTTTATCTCTTGACTAAAACTCTGATATGCCTCAACTTCCATGTTAAGTAGATTCATTGGTTTACTAAAACTATTTTGACTCCATAAGCCCAATGTGAACTTGCTGATGTGATTCTCAACCTATGTATATCATTTATCTATTTATTACCCTACATAAAGTTAGCCATCTATACTATATATCCAAATCATTAACCCTTGAGAGAGCCCTCTCAGATTGAGGAGGCTAAGCCTCAGTCAAAATATTAGGTTTGAAATAGTTACATGAAGTTGACTAATCAAGCAACTTATCAGGTCCAATTTTGTGATAACCCACAACATGTCACTTCCACAAGTATCATTGGCCTAATAATACATTAGAAACATCAAGAGGAGAAATTTCACATAATACCTCATCTGTGAAGGGCTTGATGCTATAGGGAAGGCGTCACTACTGGTTGACGCAAAGATCCTGTCCTTGGTGAAGCCACCCGATGGTGTATGGATGTGGGTGTGTTGTGGTTGGAAAGCCCAACCGTTTCATGACGTCTACTGAAATGAGGTTCTTTTGGCTCCCATTTTCGACAGTGAACTATGGCAGGGAACCCTTTACCCACATCTGGGAGTGGAAGAGACACTCTTCCACCTCTGGATCTTCTGGTTCCTCCTTATATATATTTGAAGTGGCAAAAATGGCGTTGGGATTCGCATCAATAATATTTTTTCCTTTGTCAAGTTTTGATTCAGAGTCAGAGCATGCATTTGATTCAGAAGCCCTCATCTCGGCCACCAGTGACTTCTTGGCCCGACACTCACTTGTGCTGTTAGTGGAGCTCTTATGGAACTCACACCACTTTCTCGTGTCCTTCTTTGGCTTAGCAGTGTCGTTATTTGATTGTGGCTTTGGAAGGTTGCCTTGGGCCACCATGCCTTGGCTCGATGTGTTAAGGAGGAGTTTGGGACTTCCTCTAACTGTATGAACCACCTGTATAATTTGGATGATTATACAACTCATAGTACACTGCCCTTGAATTCCAATCTCGACTGGGTAGCTCTTAATTCACACATGCATGAGTTATTTATGGCTGATTTATTATTTAACTGATTGATCATAAAGTGCACAAATCTCTACTATAACTCTCACTAGTTCCTCATGTTAGTGTCCAAATGTTCAGTGATCAAATGTACTCTTTTAGATTTGCTTAGTAGTGGACCTAGGTCAAAATTTCATGTTTCAAGTTAGCTTTCAAATAATTTTTTTTTCACTGAATATGTCTAGGCATGAAATGATACTCCCTACAATCCATTCATGGTCATTATCATCTTAGAGTTCATGTCATCCATTTATCATTTAGGGTCTGAGGTCATTCACCACACCTTCATATAGGTCAGAGTCTAGGTCTCATTTGTTTTGCCACCATAAGAGTCAATTTATGTCATGAAATAAGGTGAATAGAATTTCATTTTCACCATACAAGCCATTTGCATAGGGATGTAGCAAAGATAGGAAAATAAGTGAAGGTAATTTGTCTTTCATAAAATAAACTTGTTTCTTCATTAAAGTGTTTCAAAAAAGAGAAATTTATTCAAAAAGTTTATGATTTCACTAGAAGACAAAAAAGGTCATTTAAGGATGTTATAAAGAGAAAATAAGGCTTATTCAACTCATTTTGTCTTTTCATGTTTGGAAGATATCCTCTCTTTCCTTCAGCTTGCTCCATAATTGTCAAGCTCCGGAAGACAATCAAGAAATTTTCTCTAAAGAGATATCTGCTACACATCTGGAAGGATGTGTTATGCTTCTGGAATGATTTTATACACTTCTGGAATGCTCTGCTATGCATCTGGACACCTATGTTACACATCTAGGAGTGTGATACGCTTTTGGCATTTGACTCCTAAATCACTCATCTAAGATTCAGGATCACTGCAATAAGTTTCTAAAGCTTCTTCAACAGTAAGTCAACACCTCAGATCCTCCTTAAGTCAATTTATCAGGCAGGGTATTGATTTTCTTGCTTACCTCCTCTCCCACTACATTTTCACTTTTTCCTATCATTGAGTGATTTCAATGGACTAAACCCTAACCCTATCATCTAATACCCTCATACACCTTCCCGAGATCATAATATAGCATTCCCTACCATTCACAAGTTCCCAAAACATCATTCCCATCAAAACCCTAATTTCCTACTATTTTTCTATTGGAAAAGTAGGAAATTCCTGGGTTTTCCTAATTTGACCACCTTCCTTACATCCATTTCAACAAATTTCACCTGTAATTTGAAGCCAATATATAACCCTATCACCTGAAAGTTTTTTGGAATTTTACTTGGCTTCATTACCCTTCATCTCACCCTCCAAACTCACCCTATCGCCGTCCTCTGTTTTTCCAAATTCACTTCCTATACCCACTACATATGAACACCTAGGGTTTCACCCTTTTGATAGAAATTATGGAAAGTGAAAAGAAAATCCACAAAGGAGGCCGCCACTTCAGATTTAAGCCATCCACCTTGCAAGAATTCAATGCCTCACCTTTTTCCAAGAGATGAGTTGAGAGGACTGGATGTTTGAGATTCTGTGAAAGAATTATGGAAGAAGGCTTCCATCTCCAATTGTCAAGCCTATTTTCCACTAGTTTCAGCATGGGAAAGCCCATAATTGTAGGCATAGAGTTCAACATATCATTTGATGTGATTTCTTCAGCAACAAGTATTCATAGTCATGGAAAAAAGTGGTTCAAGGGCATGGACTTAGACCTTGAAGATTACAAATTGTTCCTCAAACCTCATGCCAAAGAAAACCCCAAGAACATTTTCCCTTTTAGGAACCTACTTGAAAATATGCTCCTTTGATGAGGTTAATTAGGAGATATTTCACATGTTAAGGGAAATTCTCTAGGTTTTATAGGTACCATGTCAGATTGTTAATGCACTTCACCTCTACTAAGCCACTAGGCTTGCCAAATTATTTGTACAAAATTCTGCTTAAAATTACCGAAAGTGTTCAGAGAAAAAACAAAGATCACTATCCAAGTCTATTACACTATGGCTTAGTTAAACTCATTGTTTTGCATCATCTCTTAGCCATCAACATGACCTGGGAAACCTTCATGGAGAAAGTTACAGCAATGCCCACTACTAGTCCTCGTATCCTTCATAACATACCATCACCATTACTATCAACACAACCAATGGAGGTTGGCTCTTCTAGCAAGCAAGCTCATATTTCAAAATCTCCTAGGGTTGTTGAGGTCACTCACACCTATGATAAGGGAAAGAGATAGGTTTTTTATCCCAAATCCATCAAAAGTGTATCTACAATTGATACTGTAACTGAGCAAAGAGAAATAGAGCAAACACTCATGCATCAGATTGGATCACCATTACACCAACATGATGAACAAGCATCCTTAGAGGTTGAGTTGGCAGAGAAGATGAAAGATAAGCCAATTGAAGAAATCATGAAGGAAATTGATGCAGAGATACAAGAGCTTAAAGTCAATCTCTATAAGGCTAATGTCATGGTAATCTTACTACAACAAGAAAATTGGCAATTGAAGGTGAAGTAGCTCCTCCAAAGTAAACCTAAGGTAGACCTATAGGCAGATAAGGGTAAACGGAAAGAAGTAATGGATGTTGATAAAATTTAGGGCATATAGATTGAAACACAACCAAGAAGGCCAAAGATAAGAGGCCTTAAGAGGGCACTGGAGCTGGAAAGACAATCATCTCATCCATTTGAACAATTGACCTTTGATGAGTTAATAGCTATGGAGATAAATCAAGATAGAGAATATTGGTTAGGAAGGGTGAATGAACATTTAGAGAAGCTCTTGAAGAGAGAAAAAAGAAACAACAACCTCCAGAGACACATGGAAAACCATTATTGTGCTAGAAACGTAATTTCCTAAATTAGGCTTAAGCAATTGAAGAAAAGGCTTAAGGAAACCAAAATGAAGCTAAAAGAGAAGGATAGCTTAGATTTTTTGGTTGGAGATTCCTTGGATGTTTAGCACATTGTTCACAAGTGTCATAAATATTTTTTTGAGAAGCTTTGAGCAACTTGGGTATTTTTGGTAATTTTTGCACTAATCTAGAAATTATGCCTTCACAGAAATGTAGCGCCAAGGCACTACACATTTTCTCAGGAAAGCTAAATGAAGATTGGATTATATGGTTGGATGCATTTTGATTAGTACATTCCATATCTACATTTGGTTGTACACGAAAAGCTCTAATTTTGAAGAAAAAGCCAAAAAACCACCATTTTTCTATGCTTCTACAAGTGTTTTTGACGAGGCGCTACACTTCTTGAGTGAGGTTGTGAGAATCAACTTTTGGAGGCCTTCTTGTGGGTTTTTTCTAAAAATTCAATATGTTCTGGAAATTATACACACATGGCTAGTTGACCTATCTTTCATATTTGTATTTGGAGCCCTAAAAGTTCCTCAAAATCACCTCCAAAGTGGCGCTATGCTTCTGCAAAATGGTGCTATGTTTCTGTCAATAAGCACTATTCTTTTGTATTGGATTCCCTCATGACACTTGTCAATCTAGAAAGTGTCAGAATTTCAAGGTGTAGCTATCCTTTGAGCTATCATTGGAGTGATTGAGCTTGTTTTTTCTTCTTATCATGAAGAGACATGTAATTTAATGTGGGAGACACACACTCCTAGTCGTTAGCTAAATTTGAGGGAATGGTTTCTAAATTCCCTAGATTCTAGGAAGTGACTCAGCTCATGTAGCTATGATGAATTTTGGATGGTATTTCGACCCTATGAGGTGTAATTTTTCACATTTTCTATAAATAAACCCACTTTAGTCTTTTTTTGGGTGGGATAGTTGCTTTTTATAGTGGAGCTATTGTACAAGCTTATGGAATGAAATCAAAGACAATGTTGTAGAATTTGTGTTGAGACTCCTGTGGTATGCCTTGGAGAATTTTTTCTTTCTCTGTATGTTTATAATATCAAGTTGAATGATATAATACCCCATTTCACATATATTCCTCTATGTGTTTATCTTCATAGTTTATAAGCATAAATCATGCCTTTTCATGCTCTATGTTAACAAGGTTTACATTATATGTCTATGTTCTTCTAAATGAATGAATTCACCTAAATTCTCATTCAAATTCTCCTTCATTTAATCCTATACAAAATGAACAAACTAAGCATGCTTTCAAGTTACCTACCTGGCCTCATCCATATCTCTGCAAGTTGACCTTGAATTTTGACCTAAACTTGAGACCTAGTCTCCTAACTGTCATTTCCTATCAAGCACAAGAAACATCATACAAAAACCCTATTTAATGAGCTTATATACCTAGCATAAGATCATCAATTATCAGTTATTTCATTTACTACAAAGTGACATTGAGAGAGCCCTCTCTAGTCCTGGTAGGGCTAGCTACCTGGCCTAAAGCCTGGTCTATGGTTACCTTCCTTCAATTCCATTATCAGCCTTGGAAAGTTGGGGCGAGTGATAACACCTCCAACAATTGGAACTAGTTAAAATGACTTTAACTTAGATAAACTAAATTAATTAATTACAACTCACAATAAACTCAACCAAGGCTCCTAAAAAGTAGGAACCACTCTACATGACTCAAGCTAGACCCTGAACTTGAATTAACTAAACCGACTAATTCAAAGTAACTTAGTTAACTCGTTTAAGTTGTCATGAGATGTGGAACTACAATTTTATTCTAATTTAATTCAAGGGAAAATTAAATTAGAATCTTTCTTGGTGCCATTTTCAACAGAAATATATAGTAGGGGAAGTAACATGTTGGGTCCCTAACATTAGTTATACCCATGGTTTCCATAATATGTACATGTTCATGGTGGATTTACACTGGTACATGAATACCTTGTTAGCTAATGTTTTAGTTGATCAAGTATAGTAAGGGGGGGGGGGATTCTCCTTCTGCTTGATGACCCACAATTGTTTTTGAAATCACCCAACTATTGCCTATAGTGAATCAAAGACCATCTTGGAAACCCTTTAGACCCAAGTATATCTTCGAGCAAGGGTAAAGGACTAACAGAAGTGGTCCTTGTTGACTCATTTCCATCAACATGGATTGGTGTATGGCTTGGTGTTGTCTCTTTGGTTTTCTCTCTTGATTTTCTTCTTATTAGCATATCTTAGTCAATACATTAGATAGTAAAGGTATATGGACTAGACGCTTAGATTTTTTTGATATTTGTTATAATCATTTGGTATCATTGCTAAAAAGCTTATGGTTTTTCCACTAGTCTTGTTTTCCTAGTGGCGTATTGGGTGTTAGTGTAAATTCTTAACGCAAGTGTATGAAAAGAGCTCACTTTAGCTGTGTGTGAAAAATAAACCTAACAAAAAATATGCCTGATTAACTTCCTTAGATCTGCAATAGATAGTCGAAACAAATGCAGCAAAAACCTAGATCTGTGCAGTAAAAGCGGTTAAACAGTAAAAAGAAATAAGAGTTGCTCCAAATATCCAATGGACAAGACAAGATATATAATAATTTTATATGTATTAACACTTGGGAAGGGAAAAAATAATGATTTTACCAACCCCCCTCAGTGGGATGGGTTCTTGGTTGTCCTCAACGCTTTAGATCTAGAAGTTTCTCTCTCTCAATGGTGTAGAAAACCCAAGACGTGTTGAACTCTATCGGAGCTCAAGAAGCAAGAAAATAGTAGCAGCAATGAGAATAATCAAAGCATGACAATAAAAGTGATCAAATTGAATAATGAATGGAAAATCCTCCTATTTATAACAAAATAATGAGTTATCCTTGATAATGGTGAATAATAAAATATTATTAACCAAGATCTAGATCTAATTTCTTGAAGTATTTTATTATATTTTGTTGGAGGGAAAAGGAATTTAATTTGGTTAAATCCATTTATTTATAAAATAATAAACAAATAAATTATTTATTTATCACTTCAAGAATGAGTTTAAGGAATAATTTAATAAATAATGTTTTGTTTAATTATTTCTAGGTGATTTAGTCAAATTTAACAAGGAATAATAACTAAATGATTTAATTAATTATTCCTAGAGAAAAATAAGAAAAATAATGACTTATCTAATTATTCCTATAATTGGGTTAAATATGACCATGAATTATACTATTTAAATAGTGGTTTAATTAATTATTCCTAGAGGAAAATAAAATAAACAATGATTTATTTAATTATTCCTCATGGGGTTTCCTGTTTGAACCAAAAATAACATAATAAAATATGGTTTATTAGATTATTTCTTATAGTGAATGTTAGGGTCCTATAATAATAGGGTTCATAAAATTTTGAATTGACTTTGATAAATCTTGTAAATATGTACATACCTTGCTTTCTGCAATTTGTTTTCCCATATTTGAAAAATGAAAAATAATAAAAAATAAAAAAGAGGGTAAAAAAAGTCCTAAAAAAATATCAAAGGACTTATAAAAATGTAAACCCCAAAAGAAAAAAGAGATAAAAATAAGACCTTTAAGTGAGCAAGTCCAAATGCCACTACTTTTACTTTTTATTGCAAGAATAATGATTATGTGCAGAGTGTCAATAAATGCCATAATCCATGATCAGTTAAACAATTTAATCTTAACTTTTCATGTTTTCAATTTCAAGTTTTAGATAGTGAATAAAGTTTGTCAAACGATTTAAACTTGACAAATCAGAAGATAGGTAGAGAATAATGAGGAGCTCAACAGTTTAATCTGAGCCCTCAGATTAAATAAGGTAGATTTAGACAGTTTAATGCTTTGAAAGAAAACTGTTTTAAGGTTGCAAGCCTAAATGCACCTACAAAATGAAGAAAAAATGTTAGAAATAAAGTTGGGTAGGTAGAAAGAAGTGGAGCAAGCATGTAAATAAGAATTCATCGGGAAAAATCACTAATTTCCCCTCCCCTATAGGTATTTAGGATTCTAAACTTTCAGTGAAAAAATGCTCAGAACATTTCTCTGACTTTTGTTGGGACTAGACCCAAGGCTTGATGATCGATAAGTTAAAAATATTGAATTCCTACCTTAAAACTTCATTCATCAACATTTACCTTTCATTCATACATCAAAACCCTTTTTTCCTAAGTAAAGGCACTTTCTTACTTAGTAAAATTGTAACCCTAAAATAATTAACTTCATCCCTTCAAAAGCAATCATAAAAATCCTCAAAATTACATTTATCCTAAGTATTAGTGAAAGAAATATAAAGATGAGCAATGCTTGATTTTAAACTATATGTAGAGATAATATGTATTCTGTTTTTATGAAAATACCCTTTCATATTAACCTTTAACATACTTTTATTAAATCCCTAAGAAATACCTTCCCGTAGTTACTAATTTCCTTATATTTAAAATACCCCAAAAAACCCACTATTATAACGTTTTGACCAAAGTCTATTATCCCCATGTGCACAAATAAAAACCCCAAATTATGAAGCCCTTTGGTCTAAAAACTATCATTGATCCATGTATCCCGCCCCTATGGTCTTTAAACCATTGAAACAAGGTTTAAGAAAACTATATAATATATATTAACCCGCCTGCATATGTTTTATTAAAACATTTCACAAAGGTTTTAAATAAAAAACATTAACCCCGTCTATATTCATATAATCTGAAGTTTGTTGAATTAAACAAATGTTTATTCATAAAGTCTTGGAAACCTAAGCATAAACACCCGCCCCACGTATATTGATTAAAACCCTATATATATGTGTTAAACCATAGATCCCCTCGCCACATCTTAAACCTTCTGCTTATGCAAAGGCTCGGTCCCACCTTTCCATTTCAATGCAACTCCCAAAAAGATCTCAACCCTTCAGATTAAACTCCCAGATCTGACAGTCAGAGGACGATATCGCATAGAAAATATGTAAGATCACCCAAAAACCAAAGCCACACGAAATGGGTGGTTTCACCCATTTCTCTCCCATCCACATGGCCTTTCCTCACTGGATCACGTGGGTTTTGTTCGAAACAGCTTACCACTCGATAGCCACACGATAACCACTCGCGGTTTTCGTCCATTGCATTCCAAAAATGCCTTCCCGCCGGACTAAACCTGCATTTAATGCAATTGACATATTTTAAATAAAAACTTTGGTAAATCTTTTGTCAGTTTATTTGTGCATTTAAACCCAATGCATTACCTTCCCTACTGTAAAGAAAACATGTTAAATCCTGTTTCTGCCATTTTTTAGGCCCTATAAAACTTCTGAAGACCGTTGAGGAGCTGATTATTGCTCCGAGCAATTTACTGAAGTCATCAATTCACCTAAGAACCTCAAAAACCTTTCCAGAAGCTGATACCTGCATTAAAATAGATATTTTTCTGATATTTTAACCTGCAACAAATTTGAAAAACCTTGTTTAAAGAAAGAAAATTAATAAATAAACTAAGAAAATTGCCCGAAAGTCCCAAAAATAGGCCAAACTCTGGCAAAATTTTCCCAGAAACACTGTTTGTCTGCTACACGATTTTTCAAGTAAATTTATCAATTTTTCACAGTTTAATAATCTATTTCAAGCTCTAAAAGGCCAAAAAACCTTTGTAGGTATCCTGAAACCCTATGTAATCCTTTTCAATAGAGTTTTAGCCCCATTTCTCAGTCAAAAAACTTAGAAAACCCATGTTTTCTATTTTAGACTAGTTTTAAAGCCTTAGAGCTTCCCTGATAAACCTAATTGGGCATAAAATCCAAAAAGAGACTCTATTTTGCTAAATTTTCCCAATCAAGCCTCCGCTATAGTAAAATCACCTCTGCAAACTGTTTAAACTTGCAGAAGAAAATCAAAATGCCTAAAAAACAGGTGAATCAGCCAACAGGTCAAGGCATTCCCACAGGAAAAGTATTGCTGAAATTTTTTGAAGATTTATTTTACTTAGAGTATGAGATCAAGCACTTATTTGTCATCAAGCCCACATTTGCTAGGTATACTGAAGCTGATGAGAATTTTAGGAAACTAAAAAATATTCAAATTCCTAAAAATGAGGATTGACAAGCACTTGCTGATTTATTATGAAGAATGAAAGACAAACAAATGAAAAAGAAAAAATATGTTTGCTGATTTCACTATCAAAATAGATTTTACAACAGTAAAGTAGTTTGACTAAAGGTTAAAGAGTATCCGAAATGAAAGAGTCTCAGTAAGAAAGAGTATTAGTAAGAAATATTATCAATGAGAAAGAGTATCAGTGAAGGCAGGTTAGATTTCAAAAAATATCTAAGAGCCAACAAGAAGGACACATAGGCAGCCAACTGCTTCTTATCCTAAAACAGTTTCTATTTCCTTTGAATAAAATATGACAACTTGCTGATTTGTTAAGCAACTGTCACTATTATTTTTGTAAGATATTTTATTTTCCTAAGTTAATTCCTAGAAGTCATCTAGAATATTTTGTAAAACATTATGTATAAATACTTCACTCTTTTGAAGTATTTGTTGTGGAATAAAATTGCTGAGATTACTATAGATATTTTGTTGACTTGAAGGCTTTGGATTTCGATTTTGAGTAGCAGACTGGATCAACTATTTGGCATCATAATTCAGGATCCCTGTGATAAGCTATTTGGAGTGAAGTACTCTCTAAAAATTGTCATTGTTATTCTTCTTTGTTACATGCATACATCTGTGTTTTAATTCTAAATCTGAATGTATAACTAGGAGTATTACTATAGGACATGTTAATAGCTCCCCGTTTTTAACTAGTTATCATTTCTTTGTTTTCTTCTGATTTCTGGTGTAGGGAACCCTTAATTTCTCCCTCTCCCATTTGATCTCTATCTACTACTTCCCTTTTCTGGATCAAAGGATCCTTAAGTGCCCTTTATCCCGATCATACCACCTTACAAAACCAACTTTCCAAGATCTCAAAGGGTTATCTATCTTTCCCTGAAGACATTTGACCTTTCTGTCCTTGATCCTAGTCTTGTTAGCTTTATTTTGACTCCATAGCCCAATGGAAAAATATATTTCCCACTATCCATCCTTTCAAGTGATTTTTCCCACCAAATCTATCAAAACCAAACCAAAGCTGCACTTTCATAACTAGCCTAATATTCACAAATTAAAACAAAGTTAAACTTTAAAGAGAGAGCCCTCTCTAAACCCTAGGAAGGCTAGATCCTAGAGTTTGAAGTAGGTTTGTGGTTACCTTGGTGAATTCTCTCTTGAACCTGGAGAAATTACTGAGTGATAATATAATGGCAACCATACTAGGGACATAACCAATCCTCGGTCATAAGATTAGTATTAAAGGAATCATTTAATTCATCTTTTTACTTTAAGATTGCTTTTATAGGTTGTGGGTATTAAAAAATTGTAATTATGGCTTCTAGGAAAGTCTATTATACCAGGTCTAACCTGGATCCTAAGCTAGCTGTTATAGTAGATAACCTAGACCAATTTGGTAAAAAAAAACAAACAGAAAGAGGCTGAAATCTCATTAATAAGAGTCAATTCATTACCAAGAGAGTTAGTAAGTCTGCAAGATATTGATTTTGATCTGAAATTTGAGCATTCCTTATTAAAAAGTAAATATGAAAGTGATTTGAAAATTGTTGTTTTAGACCCTACTTTTATTTCATTTTTGAATGCAAAACATAAATCTATTGTAGTAAGTTCTAAATCTAAGAAAGCTGAATATCAGACTAAAGTTGAAGAAATTAATGTTACTATTCTAAAGGATATTGATGAAGCTATTGAATTCAGTTTTTGACTTATGCAAACAGACCTCTAGTTTCTCAATTACACACCACAATAATACCAGCTAGAGATTATTCTCTCTATGCTATTACATCATTCATAAATTCTACTACCATCTCATCTACAGATCCATTTATCCCTAGGTTACCTCTATAGCCTAGAGTATTATTTCCACCTATCACTTCATCCACTATATCCATCAGTTCACATTTTGATTTCTTAAATACATCATCCTCATATCCCAGCACCTCAAATAAAATCTTTAGATCATCTTCTATTATTTCCAGTACAGCTCCAAGAAGTTATACCTTACCTCCTAGCCAAGCTAAGCTTCAAGCTATGGCTTCTAGATATGCTCCCTTGATCTTACCACAAAAAATTAATGACATGCCACAAGAATATCAAAATAAAATAACACTATTTGATGACACTACCCAATATACTGCTCAACAAAATATTACTAAAATGATAGACTTCTTTGAAATTTATGAAATTGATGACTCAGATGTTCAAATGAGGCTGTTTGCACAAACTTTAACAGGAGTAGTTAAGAAGTGGTTTAAATATTTACCTGCTAGTAGTGTAACTGATTTAGCTGTATTTTTTACTTTGTTTTTAAATAAATGGGAAAAGAAAAAGAACCCTCTCCAAATTTTGTCTAATTTGATTCCTTGAAAAGAGCTCCAAATGAGTCAGTCCAAGATTACTGCACCAGATATAATAGTGTCTATAATTCTATCCCTGCAAATCTTAAACCTACTTCTTATTTAGTATTAAGGGAAAGAGATATGGCTTACCAATTAAGGGAAAGAGATGCAGACACCTTAGAAAAAATGCAAATTGATGCAGTTAGTGTATAAGTGAACATTTTAGCCAGAAAAGCTAGACTCAGAAACGAAAGAAGAGTGACCATTAAAGAAGAAAATGCTAATTCAGACACAAAAATAGATGTTATAGCTAAAACCTTAGAAAGGGTGATTGATAGAATAGATAATATAGATTGAATACCTCAGTGGGATAACCAACAACAGATCAAAAATCCCAATTTTAAGAAAAACATAAATTCTGGAAAATCAAAAGAAATAGCCCCAAACCAAACAATAAGGCCCCCATTCCAAGAAAATTATGCTGAAAGTTCTCAGAATAATAATGATGATGAGGATGCCATAAATCTAATGGGAATAGATGACAATAATACCATTTTCCTTACTCAGGAAGATCAGGAATTGTTTGAACTTCAACAACTCAAATTAGATTCTAATGAATCCTTTGATTATAAACAAGGTTATGATTATGAAATAAATGAAATACACAGTCAATGTAACCTTATAAAGAAGAAAAAAATGAGTGTTATACCAAGAAATCTTCCCAAACTCAGAATTAGAAAACAATAGAAGCTCCCAAAACAAAGGTTCTCCAAATTCTCCCAAGGGAAAATAAACAAAAATCAAATTATTCCCAAAACATTTCTAGTCCTAAGAAAGCATCAAGCCCTAAAATTTTTGATATTACTGATGAAGTTTCTCAAGCTGCAAAATATTCACAAAAATCTACTACTGCTAAAGCTTCTAATTCTGTAAAAACAAAAAATTTAGATCCCAAAAAACCTTCTGCTGATCCTAAAACAGTAGATCCAAAAACTATTACTTCAAAAACATTTACTAATAATTCTAAGTCAGAAAGAACATCTACTGCTTCACAAACAATCCCTGAAAAGAAAGTTAGAAGTAGTAAAACATAAGAAACACAAACAGAGAATCCCAAAACACTTGAACATGAAAAAACAACTGTAGAAAAACAAGACAAACCAACACAAACTACAGTTACCAAAGAAGAATTGATTCAAATCAGTAAAACTCAACCTACATTGAATATACAATCAGAAATTGAAAAGCTTAAAATACCAATTCCTTTGACTGAATTGGTAAAAATTTACTTGTATAAATCAACCATAACTAAAACATTAAATATGAATGATGGAGAAGACTCCATAAATCTAAATGATGATAAGCGAGAGTTGATTTTTGGCCCAGATGTAAATGGAAAACTGTAGATGGAGTAGTTACTCCATTTTATATCAGTCTCACCATTCATGATCAAATTTTACACAATGCCATGCTGGATTTAGGAGCTTCCCATAATCTAATTCCTAAAGCCATCATGGAAACTCTCAATCTAGAAATTACAAGGCCATACAAAGATTTGTTTTCTTTTGATTCAAGTAAAGTTAAATGCCTAGGTTTAATCAAGGATTTGTGTTAACACTAGTTCAATACCCTGGTAAGAGTATATTAATGGACATTGTAGTAGCTAATATCCCATCAAAATATGGTATGTTACTTTCTCGCTCATGCGGAGCAAAGTTACAGGGATATCTACAGTTGGACATGTCTTATGCTACTATATCAGTTTTTGGCCAGCTTAAAAAGTTATATAGGGAAACATTAATGAAGTACATGGTCAGTAGTGCTGAAATATCTGTAAACTACCCAATTTACTCTACACCAACTGACCTTGATTCTTTTATCTTATGTAACTCTGAAACAAATGAAATCCAAACTGAATTAGTAGATAAAAAGAGAGCACCAAACAATGATAATATTTTTCATGAATCTCTATGGCATTTAGACTTTGATGGTTCATTGAATAAGTTAGGAGCAGGAGCAGGAGTCTGGATAAAAAAATATGGAAACTAATCATTATGAAGGTCATGATTTCAGGCTCAATTTAAAATGTACAAACAATATGGCTGAGTATGAAGCCCTCATCCTAGGACTCCAAAACATTAGGAACTCGGGAGGAAAAATAATTTTAATCATAGGAGATTCAGATTTGATCATAAAAAAAGTAAATGGAGTTTATTCTGTTTACAATCCTAGACTAAGCAGATATAGAGACATTGTCATAGATTTAACATATGATTTATTGGAATGTAAGTTTGCTGCTATACCTAGTGTTAGCCACCTATAAAATTTGTTATAACAAAAGGTGGCTAAATCATTTTTTGGAGCCTTCAAGGAAAAAATTTTATTGCAAAAAGTGTTACCTCTTGAAGACTCTTGAAGGCCTCATGCCTCTATCCAAAATCTTCACTGTTGTGCCCATTTTACACTCTGGAATTCTGCTAATTTCATGAGAATAGTCTGCTGCAAAATCCCTTTTTTCCCCCTCCTCCATTTGAAGACTAACCTTCATTTTCTCCCCTTCTATCCCCATAAGATTCCTCTATTTTCATTTTTCCCCTGTTCCCCTTTCATAAAATCCCCTTTACAGAAGTTTAAAACTCCTTTTGAACTCTATCCAAACCCATAAAATCCATTAAAAACATTGAAAATTTCATAAAAAACACCATTTTATGTTGCAGACTTAAGCCCCCTTGGGCTAAGTCCTAAACCACTTCCTCATTATATGCCCTGGTGCTAGAACGAGGCGCTAGACCCATCAGGTGCTTATCGCATTGGAGTTTTCCTTTGGGAAAATGTTTAATGTTTTTCCCCACCTCCGATTTTGATGGCTCGATCGCGTAATCCCCGCCGTTGATCTTTGTGCGATCAACAGTTGTGACTCATTTCTCCCTCCGTTATTCTTTGACCTCCGCGAGTAGATATACACTGTTGGTTGATGCCATCCAATGGCCAAACTCCTCCCCACACCCTCTGAAGTGGTAAAACCAAATACGTAGGATTTTATATTGTTGTTTCATATTGTGCAGGTGTTTAATGGTGTTGCCCGTAGGAGGTGCGAACCTTGTCCAAAGAAAGAAACCCGCTTATAGTAGAAATAAATCGAGAATGAGTTATGGAGCCACAGTTCCAAGGTTTGAACCTGGATTTTAATGGGCCGGAGTGGATACAACGAATTGCGTTAGCCCTGAGTTAACCCCATGGTCAATCATTGTACAAAACCGAAGCAGTTTTGATCGCACCGTCTTTGAAAGGAAAGTTGTATTCCCTGTTTGGATGCGATCAATGCCACAGATCGACATGTGGCTTTGAGCAGTTTGGAGATACCGCCCTCCCCGAGCGTTAAATATCGACTGTGAGCTCAACACGATATGGACTTGAGCCATTCAATCTGAGGCCAGCTCATCAGATGGTGATCGTACTCAAAAGGAGCTTGGGGGATGAAATCAGGTACAAGGCATTTATCAAAATATCTCCACTGTCGATCTGATCTGCAGATCGACGGCCCAAAAATAGTCGCCCTAGTCCCCATAGCCACGACAGCAGTCAGCGGTCCCACAGAACCGGTGGTCCCAAACACCTAGTCAGCATCCACGCGGCAACATCGGATTGGAGCGGGTCTCATTTGATTGCTCACATGGTCGTGAAATCCGGACCCCGGGAACTTTATAGGGCGGAATTCATAAATATTTCGGGTCACAAACACCCTGATGTCAACAAACACCTTTTGTGACCTGAAATGGTTATACAGCTTGGTTTTATCAAAATTTTTGAAGTCCAGGTATGTTATTTGATAAATGGTGATTATATGGTTTTTCCATTGTGACGAAGAAAAATTCGAAGGCCAGGATTTCAATTCTCGCGCCTTCGATTTATTAAAGAGAAGCCATTCATGGGTTCAAATTTCCGCACCTTGTCAATGATTTAAAGGCATTCATGCCCCACGAGCCCTGATCAGCACTGCACACCAACAAAACATAGTAAATGAATCACAAACAAAGAGTATCAGTGTCGAAGACAGAAACACACCAGAATGGAAGATTGAAGACAGATTTATGGGGGATTACGGCTAAGATTGATAATCAAAAGCCTAATCCTCCCAAATTAAGACACAGTTAAAGAAAATCATAAATGTTTATCAGACAGAACTCCTCCACCACCACATATGAGGCAAATTGATTCCTCCCAGCTACCACAGTGCCACCTGTGCCTCAAAGCATGCAAACAGAGGCCAAAGTTATTGATCAAGATCAGATATTTGCCTCAGCGCAGCCAGAGAGTTAATTCTGCAAATAAACTTAATGACAAAATATCAGCAGAGTTACTTTAACATAACAAAGAGCCTCAAAATTCAATAAGGGCTCCCATCGAGCCTAATCTTAAAATGTAAAAAATTAATACAGACCGAAACCATCTGTAAACTTCTCCATTGAGCCCCACAAAGGCCAAGAAGTCATTAATTTGTATTAATTATCTTGGGAGATATTTTATTATATCTCACCTCCTCATCCTTCTATAAATACTACTAGAGAATATGAGAGAGGGGTTGGTTGAGTTGGTTGTTGAATTTTGAAATACATTTGAGCTTGAGACTTCTAATTGTAAATAGTGTTCACTGGCCCTTGAAGCTCTGTTTGTGATTAGATTAGTTAGGCCGAAAAGTGAAGATGATTGCTGAACTGAAACATTGGACCTGAAGACTGTAACTGGTTTGACATCAATAACAAGCTGTTTCTTGGGATCTTGGTCTATATCACTGGTGAAGTGCCCATTTTCTTTGTTATTGTTTTTCCTGCTATGTATGTCATATTGTCCATTATTCTCTGAAAAAGAAAAACATTTATAGAGTTAGGATTTACTATTTACCAGTACCCTTCTCTGACTGATAAGCTTTATCTCAATGTTTTCCTCCAATTTGTTTACTTAAGAATGATTTAATACAGTTTAAACAGGCAGGAATGTTGGCACTCCCTCGTCCTACTGTTTGCTTTAAACATTGTTCTTGAAAGTTATTTTCATTATTTGCTTATTAAAGTTAGACTAAAAAAGTGATGGTTTGCCCTGTTTCTAGTTTCTATTCTCCAAAGGAAAATTCTGAAGGTTTCCCTTGGTGTTGAATGAAAGAAGACCAGGTTTAAAAGTATCTTATCTGATCTTAGGTTACATTTTGTTTCTCTTATGTGTTTTCATAATTTGTGAAGGAAATTATGCAGATTACTGGATTGTTTGTCAATGAAGATACATTAATACAAACTTGCCCAAGAAGTCTATGGTTAGCCTTGTTCCTCGTTGGTTTTAAACAGTTACTTAAGAGGCTTTTCTTGTTTGGACTGATATAAATCCTTGGAAAAATTATTATCAGTTTCCACCCCTCCAACACTTTATTGTTTCCATTCCATCATTTTAATCTCAATAATCTTGTGATATAGATGACTTGCCCCTTGGATCACTCTTGATGTTGTTGCTCAATTAAAAGCCCTATTATGACTCCATAGCCCAATGGACTAAAAACCAGCGTTATATCTATCTTTTTAGCCCAAGCTATTCTATTTTCTTCCAACTCCACACCTTTGAAACTCTTTGCATTTAGAAATTTCCACCTCAAATAATAATCATGCTCAACCATCCGAAAGTAAAACAAACCCTCGGCCTTCATAACTAGCCTAATATCATTACCCAAAACTTCAAAGACAAATCCTTCTTCGCACTTATTGGAGAGATCCCTCTCTAGAGACTCCTTCTGCCTTGCATGCCATTGCTGCGCAACCATCTACTTGCAATTGATAAAGGTTCTTGACTTGAACCCCTATCTTCTGGGTTTCTCTAGCTGTCTTACTGCGCAGGAAAGCCTTTCCCTCGCTGAAGACAACATCATATCCCTTGTCTTCTAGCATCGCCACAGAGATAAGATTCTTTTTCAATCCTGGAACATGCATCACTTCCTTCAATATGAAGGGTTTACCAGACTCCCTCTCAAAGGAAATGGTACTGATACCAGTTGCACTGTATCTACCATCATCGCCCATCTCAATGTGCACTCCAAGATATTTCTCATCCAGATCAGAAAACAAATCTCGATCTCCTGTCACGTGAAAAGACGCACCATTGCCCAGAAACCACACTGAACCCATCACACTTGAGACCAAGCATGCGATCAACGAAAAATATAGCTCAAATTGCGAGGCTAAGCCCTCTCCCACTGCAGATCCAGCAGCCTGCTTATTTTTCTTCTTCTGCGAACAATTTGTGGCATAATGTCCGTGCTGGTGACCGTGAAAGCACTTCACCTTGGACATGTCCTACTTCTTGCCTTTCGCACCGGATTGAGAAGATTTCTTGCTCTTCCCCTTCTTTGCTTTGGCAGCCAAAGCGAAATTTTCTTCATCAGATGCCTTTGATGAAGATCTGTCCCTGGTACTCCGCCTTATCTCCTCTTGCACAAGATCCGACCAAAGTCGCTCCCATCCTGGCAATTTCTCCTGACCATTGACAGAGTCCTGATAGGAATGCCAACTCTTCGGAAGCCCAAGGAGAGCCAAGCTCACCAAGTCCTCATCATCTACGTCACCCCCCACACTTCCCCAAAATTTCTCATCCCCGCATTGGGTGAACTTCGTGAGGTACTTGGGCATACTGTCTCCTTTCTCCATCTTAATGTTTCTGAGTTTATCCTTGAGCGCCAACTTCCTCTGGTCGCTCTTGATTTGGAATAAATCTGTCAACGCTTTCCACATCAAGTATGGATAATATTTTCCATGCAGGCTGGACACTATGTGATCCTTCACGCCCTCCAACAGAATCCTTCGACACTTTGCTGTCTTCTTTTGCCAAGCCTCAACCAAGGCTGCATCGCTAGGCTTTGGAACTTCAGCATCTATGAACTCCTTCAGCCCATTTTCATCGAGCACTGCCTCCATCCTATCCTTCCATGCAATATAATTCGAGCTTCCCTCAAGGGCATACTCCAATCGCAATCCGTTGAAAGACATCTCAACTTCGACACCATGAAAACACTGTTGCAAATTCGAATTCCACCAGCTCAAAACTCAACTGCTTCTGATCTGAAATTGTGAGAACAAGGTATTTCTAGTATAGAGATAGACTATAGGGGAATTTACTGGATTTTTCACCTTTCAACTAAAGGATGAATCCAGAGGCTACCTGGCCCTCTTACAGACTCTGTCTAAAGAAATAAAATGTAATCACTGTAATAGATCCGATGATCAACTTCGCTCCGATACCATGTAAAAATTTGAATAATAGATGAGCTATTCACTGAGATTATCCTGATTACACACTATTTGAGCTTCATGAATAATACATAACCTCTTCTACCATTGATCATCAATTTGCGGAATTAAAAGCAATCGCATGCACACATTGAAACATTAGTCAATTACACATATCAACACAGTATGTAATGGGGAAAGCTTACAGCTGAAAACCCCCAACTATCTGTATATTATAATGATAGAGAAAATGTAACAATACATAGCACAAACTCCTCACAAGCTCTCAGCACTATCTCCAATTGTTACACACTACACAAGCTCAGATATGAACAAGTCACAAGTTCAAATCTCCTCCACCTGTTAGCCTGCCTCTACTGCGCAATCCAAGATGGTTAATTGTAAGATCCAAGTTCGAATCCCCTTGGCTTGTACCACGCATTCCTCATTGTCAATCTCAATCAATGTGTGTGCAAATCTCATGCACAGCTATAGTCACAACTGATAGTAGACTCACCCTTTCACCCACCTCTAACACTGGTCTCCACTGAACTGTCCATGCACTGTAGTTAACTGATGTATTCTTTAGTTGATTTATGAGTTAATAATTAGTGAATCAATTAATAATTAATTCACACCACTCATCACTAGTGTATTTATCAGTTAGACTAAATACAACTAGTTCAAATAAGTTAAACTAAACACAACTCCATCAACTGTCTCATCAACTCCACCAAACTCTGCCACATGAGTTCTAACTGAATTCAACCATGCAATAGCTCAAATAAACCCTAGGAATAGTGTAATTCCTTCTGTCAGCTGCATGTGCCACATCCGTAGCTCGAACTGAAGTGCTGCAAGAGGATAAGATAATAGGAATAGTGTAATTCCTTCTGTCAGCTGCATGTGCCACATCCGTAGCTCGAACTGAAGTGCTGCAAGAGGATAAGATAATGTTTATAGTCCAAATATTATTAAGAGCTAATAATATTCCACTGATCTATTTTTAGACTGGCAGTCTAAAAATAGACTCTGCCCAGTATGTCTAAAAATAGAGGTCCATATATTTTTACCAACTTGACCAACCATCCATAAATAGCATCCTGCAACTCATAGACCATGATCCATATGTCTAAAAATAGACTTTGCGCCAAAAATAGCCTGCAGGCCCACTTAGTGAAGGCGACTTATTTTCACTAAGCTCCATCATCTTGTTGCATTCTCAACATGACCTAGTGAAGAAATTTTTCTTGATAAAGAAGAAAGGTCTTCTAAACTTGCTAATGTAAACCTGTTATCTAGCAAAATTGAAAATGAAGCAGAGATGAATGCAGAGTTAGAAATAGAAGAGTTAGAAACCCTGCAATCTAAAGATGAAAGTTTTCACAATGGTCTGACACATTTAGAAGAGTTGTTTGATTTTAACGATGTGGCCAGGAAGCCAAAACTAGAACCTGTAGAGACTGAAGTGGAAGAGTGAAATATAGGCAGTGAAATTAAACCTATGATGATTAAACTGTGTAAAACTTTACCAGCTCACATTAAACTCAAATACATAGAGTTGTTTAAAGAGGTTTATGATGTTTTTGCATGGAGTTACGAAGATATTAAATCCTATGATACTGAAATAATATAGCACAAAATCCCTCTCAAGGAGAACCAGAAGCCATTTAAGCAGAAACTGCGCAGAATAAACCCTATTTAGTTGCCTTTGGTTCAGAAAGAGATCATGAAAATGTATGAAGCTGGTATTATTGTCCCTATTAGATATTCTGAGTGGGTGTCTAATCTGGTGTCAGTTAGGAAGAAAACAGGAGAAATCAGGCTTTGTATAGACTTTAGAGACTTAAAAAAAGCTTCATTAAAAGAAAACTACCCTTTACCTAAGATGGATCATATTTTACAAAGGGTGGTAGGGTCTAGAAGAATTTCTTTGCTTGATGGCTACTCAGGGTACAATCAAATCTTAGTTCACCCTACTGATCAATTAAAGACAACCTTTACTACACCATGGGGCACTTTCATGTATGTTAAAATGCCTTTTGGTCTAATGAATGCTGGGGCAACTTTCCAGAGAGCCATGGACATAGCATTCTCGAAGGAACTAGGCTACTTCATCATTATATACATTGATGATGTCACGGTGTTTTAAAAATAGATGAAGAGCACTTAGAACACTTAAGAAAAGTTTTCAAGAAATGTAGAAAGTTTGGGATATCTTTGAACCCTAAGAAAACACTATTTGCGCTCCAAGAAGGTAAACTTCTTGGGCACATTATCTCAGAAGAGGGTATTAAGATAGATCCCAAAAGGATTGAGGCCATATTGCAAGTCTCTCATCCTCGAACATCAAGGAGTTGTAATCTTTCATTGGAAAGATTAACTTTTTGAGAAGGTTCATCCCCAACTTGGCTGAGCTTCTTAGAAATATCACAAACATGTTGAAGAGGGAGCAAGGGGTAAAATGGACCTTGTAAGCAAGGAAGTCCTTTGAGCTGGTTAAGCAAGCGTTAACCAAAACACCGGTTCTAATAAGTCCTGATTTCTCAAAAGATTTTTATATTTTTTCGTTTGCATCAGCACATACCATAGCTGTTGTCCTTTTACAGAAAAATTCACAAGGAAAAGAGCAGCCTATTGCATTATTTAGCAAGGCATTTAGGGATGCCCCTCTGAAGTATAACATTATGGAGAAGCAAGCTTTTGCTTTTGTTAAAGATTTGAAAGACTTCAGAGTGTACATCCTTCACTCTCACATCATTACCTTTGTCCCAAATTCAGTTGTGAAAGACATTCTAACACAGGACCCAGATGGTAAGAGAGGTAAGTGGATTGTTGTTATTCTTGAATATGATTTGGAGATTAAACCCAATAAACTCAAAAAATGCCAAGGTCTGGCTAGATTAATGGCTGAATCAAATTTTGAAGTTCTTGATATTAATATGATTTATGCTTTATATGAACAAGAGGAAATCTCAACTCCCATTGTTGAAGAACATTTTACCAATTCCTCTTGGTATGCTGATATTATTTATGTTTTGCTTAATTTAAATACACCTCCTGGTTTGACAAAGACAAAGGAAAGATTCCTAAAGTTAAAAGTTGTAAACTATTGCATTATAGATAAATGTATTTATTGGAAAAATGCAAGTGGTATATTGCTTAAATGTTTGCATGAGTATGATGCAGATAAGGTTAAGCACAAGTTCCATGAAGGAGAGTGTGGAGGTCATTTGTACTGGAAGACAACAGCCAACAAAATTTTGAGGGTTGGTTTCTATTGGCCTACTCTTTTTCCTGATATACATAAGATGATCATTGCATGTCATAAATGTCAACTTTTTGAAGGCAAAAGAAAATTGCTACCCCTACCTCTACATCCAATCACTGTTGAAGCCCCTTTTCAACAGTGGGGACTTGACTTCATAGGATAAATCCATCCACCATCTTCTGCTCAGCGTAGATGGATTCTCACTGCCACAGACTATTTCACTAAGTGGATAGAAGCCATTTCATGTAGGCAAGCCAATGATTATGTTATTATAAAATTCATGGAGAATAATATTCTCTCTAGATTTGGCTGTCCTACCAAGATCATCACTGATAATGCAGCAGCATTTGGATCAAAGAAGATGGTTGAATTCTATCACAGATTTCAGATAACATTGGGGCATTCCACGACCTATTACCCTCAAGGTAATGGACTGGCAGAATCCTCAAGCAAGAGTTTAGTGAATGTAATCAAGAAACTGTTGGAGGACAACAAAAAGTCTCGGCACACAAAGCTAGTTCATGCACTTTGGGACGACATATTGAATTTGAAGAAATCTATTGGTACATCACCTTTCCAACTTGTTTATGGTACTGATGCAATTTTTCCAACCAGCCTTGGTGTACCACTGATGAAGTTGATTAAAGAGTTGCAAACTAAAGATAATGACATGTTCAGAAGAATAAATCAGACCATTCATCTTCAGCAAACCAGAGGGGAAGTTTATAACAAAGCATTACAGAGGCATGACAACATTAAAAATATTTTTGACAGAAGAACAAAGGCCAACAATTTCAATATTGGGGACAAAGTTTTGAAGTGGGACTCAAGGAGGGAAGACAAGGGCAATAATGGAAAATTTGACAACTTATGGCTTAGCCCTTACTCTATCCATTCAGCTGCTGGTAATAATGCCTATTTCTTGCAAGAGTTGAATGGAGCAGAATTGTTTGGGGGTCCTGTCAATGACAGGATGCTTAAGCATTATTTCTCTTGATCCATGTTATGTTCTAAAAACCTTTTTATCTTTTTTCTCATTGTAAATACTTCAACCAGAATTGCATTCAACGTTATGAAAATCAAAAATACAAAAACAAAGAAAGAAAGAAAAGAGGGCAGATTGTAAAAACAAGAAAGGTATAGCCCCATACCAAAAAAAAGTGAAACAAATCTGAAAGTGTGCAAGCTCAAATGCCACTCCTAAAGAACACACTTCTAGTTAGTCAAACAACCTAATCTTGACTAACTAGTTTTAAATTTTCTGCTGATAGGATAGTGAATTCAATTTGCCAAACTATTTAATATTGGCTTATCAGTAGATAGTTTAGGATAGAAATGAAAGGTTCAAACATGCTCAAAATCTGAACCTAAGTTTCCAAAGAGAATGACTCAAATCTGTTTCAAATTCTGAGTCAAAAAAGATGTAAGTCTGGTTCCAATTAGCTCAAAATTTGAACCAGTTGATTAAAGAAAGGACAACTCAAAACAAAAGTCAAAACAGAGCTGTAAAAAAGATGAAGGAAATGCTTTGAAAATTCAGATCTTAAACCTTCCATTTTGATTTAAATTTCTGAAAAATAAGATCTATGTGGAGCTTGTTTTTTATGCCATAGATCAGCATCAAGTTAGGCTATTCAATCTTGACTTGTATGCTTTTAAATTTCTGTTGTAGAATTTAGTGAATAAAATTTGTTGGACAGTTTAATCCCAACAGATAGTAGATTAGGTAGAGAATCATATGGGCTCAACTGTTTAATCTGAGTCCATGGAGAAACAAGGAGTAGAAATAGATTAGATTTCCTGCTTTCAAAAGAATAAAATGTTGTAAAAGAGTTTGCCAATCCAAGTGCACTCTAATGAAGAAAAAATGTTAGATTTGTAGGATTGGGTAGGTAGAAAGCTTTTTGATGAAAGATCCATTGTTTTTATGACTGCTAACTTGATTTCAGAACAAAAGAAGATCATCCAAGGAAAGGAAGGAAACCCAATGGATGAGGCACTGATCAGCCTCCCAGAGAACGCAAGTCTGAAGTTCTTGATGCCTTCAAGAAGACACCATCCCCAAGTGGAGCCACTATTAGCCACCTATAAAATTTGTTATACCAAAAGGTGGCTAAATCATTTTTTGGAGCCTTCAAGGAACAAATTTTATTGCAAAAAGTGTTACCTCTTGAATACCCTTGAAGGCCTCATGCCTCTGTCCAAAATCTTCAGTGCTGTGCCCATTTCACACTCTAGAATTCTGCTAATTTCATGAGAACAGTCTGCTGCAAAATCCCTTTTTTCCCCCTCGTCCATTTGAAGACTAACCTTCATTTTCTCCCCTTTTCTCCCCATAATATTCCTCTATTTTCATTTTTCCCCTGTTCCCCTTTCATAAAATCCCCTTTACAGATGTTTAAAAATCCTTTTGAACTCTGTCCAAACCCCCAAAATCCATTAAAAACATTGAAAATTTCATAAAAAATACCGTTTTATGTTATAGAATTAATCCCCCTTAGGCTAATTCCTAAACCACTTCCTCATTATATGCCCTGGTGCTGGAACCGGGCGCTAGACCCATTAGGTGCTTATCGCATCAGAGTTTTCCTTTGGGAACATGTTTAATGTTTTTCCCCACCTACGATTGTGATGGCCCGATCGCATAATCCCCATCGTTGATCTATGCGCGATCAACGGTTGTGACTCATTTCTCCCTCCGCTCTTCTTTGACCTCCGCGAGCAGATCTATGTCGTTGGTTGATTCCATCCAAAGGCCACACTCCTCCTCACACCCTCTGAAGCGGTAAAACCAAATACGCAAGATTTTATATTGTTGTTTCGTATTGTGCAGGTGTTTAATGGTGTTGCCTGTAGGAGGTGCGAACCTTGTCCAAAGAAAGAAACCCGCTTATAGTAGAAATAAATCGGGAATGAGTTATGGAGCCACAGTTCCGAGGTTTGAACCTGGATTTTAATGGGCCGGAGTGGATACAACGAATTGTGTTAGCCCTGGGTTAACCCCATGGTCAATCATTGTACAAAACCGGAGTAGTTTTGATCACACTGCCTTTGAAAGGAAATCTGTATTTCCCGTTTGGACGCGATCAATGCCACAGGCCGACACGTGGCTTTGAACAGTTTGGAGATATCGCCCTCCTCGGGTGTTAAATATCGACTGTGAGCTCAGCGCGATATGGACGTGAGCCGTCCGATCTAAGGCCGACTCATCAGATGGTGATCGCACTCAAAAGGAGCTCGGGGGATGAAATCAGGTACGATGCATTTATTAAAACATCTCCGTTGTCAATCTGATTTGCAGATCGAAGGCCCAAAAATAGTCACCCTAGTCCCCACAGCCATGACAACAGTAAGCGGTCCCATAGAACCAGTGGTCCCAAACACCTAGTTAGCATCCACGCGGCAACAACAGATTGGAGCAGGTCTCGTTTGATTGCTCGCATGGTCATGAAATCCGGACCCGGGGAACTTTATAGGGCAGAATTCATAAAGATTTCAGGTCACAAACACCCTTACGTTAGCAAACACCTTTTGTGACCTGAAATGGTTATACAACTTGGTTTTATCAAAAGTTTTGAAGTCCGGCTATATTATTTGATAAACGGTGATTATATGGTTTTTCCATTGTGACGAAGAAAAAGCCGAAGGCTGGGGTTTCAATTCTTGCACCTTCGATTTATTAAAGAGAAGCCATTCATGGGTTCAAATTTCCGCGCCTCGTTAATGATTCAAAGGCATTGATGCCCCACGAGCCTTGCGCAACACTGCACACCAACAAAACACAGTAAATGAATCACAAATGAAGAGTATCAGTGTCGAAGACAGAAACGCACCAGAATGGAATATTGAAGACATATTTATGGGGGGTTACGGCTAAGATTGATTATCAAAAGCCTAATCCTCCCAAATGAAGACACAGTTAAAGAAAATCATAAGTGTTTATTAGACATAAGTCCTCCACCACCACATCTAAGGCAAATTGATTCCTCCCAACTACCACAGTGCCACCTGTGCCTCAAAGCATGCAAACAGAGGCCGAAGTTATTGATCAAGATCAGATATTTGCCTCAGCGCAGCTAGAGATTTAATTCTACAAATAAAATTAATGAAAAAATATCAGCAGAGTTACTTTAACATAACAAAGAGCCTCAAAAGTCAATAGGGGCTCCCATCGAGCCTAATCTTAAAATGTAAAAAATTAATATAGACAGAAACTATCTGTAAACTTCTCCATTGAGCCCCACAAAGGCCGAGAAGTCATTAATCTGTATTAATTATCTTGGGAGATCTTTTATCAAATCTCACCTCCTCATCCTTCTATAAATACTACTGGAGAAGATGAGAGAGGTGTTGGTTGAGTTGGTTGTTGAATTTTGAAATATATTTGAGCTTGAGACTTCTAATTGTAAATAGTGTTCACTGGCCCTTGAAGCTCTGTTTGTGATTAGATTAGTTAGGCTGAAAAGTGAAGATGATTGTTGAACTGAAACATTGGACCTGAAGACTGTAACTGGTTTGAAATCAATAACAAGTTGTTTCTTGGGATCCTGGTCTATATCACTGGTGAAGTGCCCCTTTTCTTTGTTATTGCTTTTCCTGCTATGTATTTCATATTTTCCATTATTCTCTGATAAAGAACAACATTTATAGAGTTAGGATTTACTGTTTACCAGTACCCTTCTCTGACTGATAAGATTTATCTCAATGTTTTCCTCCAATTTGTTTACTTAAGAATGATTTAATACAGTTTAAACAGTTAGGAATGTTGGCGCTCCCTCGTCCTACTGTTTGCTTTAAACATTGTTCTTGAAAGTTATTTTCATTATTTTCTTATTAAAGTTAGACTAGAAAAGTGATGGTTTGCCCTGTTTCTAGTTTCTATTCTCCAAAGGAAGATTCTGAAGGTTTCCCTTGGTGTTGAATGAAAGCAGACCAAGTTTAAAAGTACCTTATCTAATCTTAGGTTAAATTTTTTTTCTCTTATGTGTTTTCATAATTTCTGAAGGTAATTATGCGAATTACTGGATTGTTTGTCAATTAAGCTAATTTAATACAAACTTTCCCAAGAATTCTATGGTTAGCCCGATTCCTGGTTGGTTTCAAACAGTTACTTAAGAGGCTTTTCTTGTTTGGACTGACTATAAATCCTTGGCGAAATTATTATCAGTTTCCACCCCTCCAACACTTTATTGTTTCCATTCCATCATTTTAATCTCAATAATCTTGTGATATAGATGACTTGCCCCTTGGATCACTCTTGATGTTGTTGCTCAATTAAAAGCCCTATTATGACTCCATAGCCCAATGGAATAAAAACCAACGTTATATCTATCTTTCTAGCCCAATTTGTTCTATTTTCTTGCAACTCCACACCTTTGAAACTCTTTGCATTTAAAACTTTCCACCTCAAATAATAATCATGCTCAACCATCCGAAAAACAAAACAAACCCTCGGCCTTCATAACTAGCCTAATATCATTACCCAAAACTTCAAAGACAAATCCTTCTTTGGACTTATTGGAGAGATCCCTCTCCGGATTTATGAGGGATAGATCCTAGAACCCAAAAGTGGTTGAAATAATGTTGTTTCTATGATTGGACTTTGCCAATCTTGCTTATTACAGATTCCTAACACCTAGAAAACAAAATATACAAGCTCATTGTCTTGCAAAATTTGCTAGTACATGAAATTTACCATTCCAACCTAATCACAGATATACTGCTGAGGTCAAACATAGGCCAATAATTCCAGACAATCTTAAGTATTGGCAAATTTTTTCTCAGGATGAACAGATTTACAAGTTTATGAACAATGAAGGATAATTTCAGAATTGTAATATAGATACATATTGTACTAAAATTCATGATTCGGATTGTGAAATAGATTTAAATAACTTAGATGTAAATAGAATAAAGTTTGATAAACCTACTAGATTTAGTCAAGCTGATATAGATAGCTTAGAGAAAGTAGAGATTGAAGAAATTATTGAAGATGAATCAGAGATATTGAATCTTAAGGATAATTTCTTACCTACAGGTTTAACCCCCTTAGAAGATATTTTGACTCCAATGATGTAGCCAGAAAACCAAAAATGGAGCCAGTAAGATCTAACATAGAAGAATGTAACATTGGTACAGAGTTAAAACCAAAAATAATCAAACTGTCCAAAATTTTACCTCAACAAGAAAACGATAAATATATTGAGCTTTTAAAGGAATATCAAGATTTTTTTGCTTGGAGTTATGAAGATTTAAAATCTTATGATACAAACATAATCCAACATAAAATTCCAATAAAAGAAGATAAAAATCCATTCAAAAAAAATTTGAGAAGGATTAACCATGTGCTATTACCTTTGATTGAAAAAGAAGTTAAAATAATGTATGATGCCCAGATCATTGCACCAATCAGATATTCTGATTGGGTTTCTAACCTAGTCCCAACGAGAAAGAAAATAGGAGAAATTAGATTGTCTGTTGACTTTAGAAATCTTAACAAAGTATCCTTAAAAGATAATTACCCTTTACCTAAAATGGACCACATATGACAAAGGGTAGTGGGTTCTTCAAGGATTTCACTGTTAGATGGTTTTTCAGGATACAACCAGATCCTAGTCCAAGAAGAAGACCAAGCTAAAACATAATTTACTACTCCTTGTGTCACTTTTATGTATGTAAAAACGCCTTTTCGTCTAATGAATGCAGGAGCAACCTTTCAAAGGGCTATGGACATAGCTTTTGCAAAGGAAATACATGAGTTCTTAAGAATTTACTTAGATGACACTACTGTTTTTTCCAAAATAGATAATAAACACTTGGATCATTTGAGGCGAGTTTTTATAAGGTATAGTAAATATGGCATCTCTTTAAATCTTAAGAAAAGTCTATTTGGATTAGAAGAAGGTGAGTTACTTGGACAAATAATCTCAAAAGAATGAATTAGAATAGATCCTGCTAGGATAGAAGCAATTTTGAACATCAGCCCACCAAGAAACATAAAATAATTACAAGCCTTTCTAGGTAAGATAATTTTTTTAAGAAGATTCATATCTAATTTAGCTAAGATCATTAGAGAACTAAATAAAATGCTCAAAAAATATTCAGTTCTTAGAATCTGGAATATTGAGGCTAAACAATCATTTGAATCTATCAAACAAGCCTTAACCAAAACTCTAGTCCTAATAAGTCCTGATTTTAAGAAATATTTCATGATTTTTTCATTTGCTTTAGAACACACCATTGCTGTAGTTTTACTGCAGAAAAATGACCAAGGATTTGAACAACCCATAGATTTTTTCAGTAAGGCCCTTAGAGATTCCCCTTTGAAGTACAACATTATGGAAAAACAAGCCCTAGCTTTGGTAAAGGATATTAAAGACTTCAGAGTTTATATTCTCTACTCACACATTATTGCCTATGTCCCAAATTCTGTAGTTAAATACATTCTTGCTCAGGATGGTCCTGATGGAAGAAGAGGTAAGTGGATTTCCACTATCTTAGAATATTACATAGAGATAAAACCCACAAAACCCATCAAAGGTCAAGGATTAGTCAGACTTATGGTTGAATCTAACTGCAATGCCCTAGACATAAATTTTATTTCTCAAGTAGATGATCAGGAAGAGATGGCAACTCCATCGATCAGCGAAGCCTTTTCATATTCACCTTGGTATACAGATATTATATTTGTATTACAAAAATTACAAGCTCCTCCTGGATTGTGAAGAACCAAAGCTAGATTTTGAAAACTTAAAGCAGTAAGATTTTGTATCCTAGATAATGTACTTTTTTGGAAAGATCATAGTGGGATTTTATTAAATTGTTTACTGAAGGAAGAAGTTGACAAAATACTTGAATAATTTAATGTAGGTGACTTTGGAGGACATTTATACAGGAAAACTACTATAGACAAGATCATGAGATATTAGGAATTTGGCTTCTGTGATCCATAAATTATGTATCAAATTTTTCGGTGAAAATCACATTCGAGAAATTTTTGTCGACGAGTTTCGAACCAACCAATGTGGTTCATCATCAGGACAAGATGAGAAATCTGATCTAGGACTCAACTTAAATAGATAATAGAGCTCTAATTAGCCATTGTAGAATAATGGCTAGTTTGAATATAAAAATATAAAAAGTAAAAATAACAGATATATAATAATAATTATTATTATTTAGTTTTATTTTATTATATTCAAAACTTAAAATAAATAAATAAATAATAAAAATATAAAAAAATAATAAGAAAAAAAAATAATAAAAATAAAAATAAAAATAATATTTTTTTAAATACAAATAACAATAATGATAATAATAAAATAAATATATTGAAAATAAATAAATATACACATGCTAAAAAGACAAAGCATCACATTTGCATTGAATATGTTGAGGTTATTACAAGGCTAGACCATTTCCACCACTGAAAGTTTAGGGAGGCCCTTGAAATCGAAAAGAGGCTGGTGAACCTTAACAAGGATGATGCCTAGAATGTGAACAGATGCTGGATCCCTACCCTTCATTCTTAGTTATTGGGTGTTAACACTGGAAAATCATACAGCAGAAAACGACATCAATTAATGTCGAGCCTAAGGATTTACAAGATAGGAATACATTATGGAATCAAGAATCTCTAAGATTTTGAGCAAATCAAAATTAAACTAGTCATAAATTCTCAAATGCATACTTTTTCCTTCGAAAAGAGCACCTTCTGTGTACACTGAAGCCCAATAAGCGCACATTCCTGGAAGTAGAAAAAAGTCACTTTCCGGGACCACAAGCAAGCAAAGGACAATTTCTCCTTATGTGAAAGCTACCTAAGGACAGCACCAGTGCCTCCTTAGGCCTTGTGTGAGCACACAAAAGTATATTTCAGCCCACAATGGAATAATGCCCCTCCCTTGGTTCACCATCCACCATGTACCAAGGGAGGGAAGGAGGTTTGAAAGCTCACCTATATAAACTCTCAAAGAGATGAACAATGGGTGATCACAAAGTTATGCTGGCCAAAGTTTCCCAAGCAACACCAGTGTCTTGTGTGACCCAAGGAATAGGAGCTGAATAAGAGGACTCGATTGTTGGCCACCCAACAATCTTAGCCCATTGCAGCAGAGAGAGAGAGTCGAACTACGTCAGAAGGCAAAACTTGAAGGACAAACATCCTTGCATCAAGTCCTAGAGCCACTGCCTAGGCCCTTTGGCAAGTGGGTAAGATTTGTTTTCATTCCAAGCATTCAATAAGAAGAAGGCCATCGAGTCGTTGTTTACCTTGTTACTATTTGAAACTCTCTATATAGCTTATTTTTTTGTTTTTAGTTTTAGTTTTTAAACATAGCATACTTTAGTGTATTACTTCATTTAAGTTTTATACTTCTGAGCTCCCCCTAGATACTACCTATTACTTATGGTTTAGAGAAAATACCACAGTATCTAAATGCGTGTGATTTCGTACACCTGTGTGTAAAATCCACCACAACAGGATTGGCGACTCCAATGACGTGTTTCAAGTTTATGTGGTTGTGCCATTTTTGTAGGAGACCCTTAGTCTATGCTAGAGTGGAGCTGATAGTCCTCTGACCCATCTTGCAGTCCCTAGACTCACTGAGGTGACAGACTGAAGAAGGAAGCTCCTAATTTTTTTTTACTTGCAGGAATTTTTCACGCTATTTTTCCACACAGACATGCAGGGCGCGTGTTCAGAGGTGACCTGCGCGTAGGAAAGCGCACCTGTCAGAGGTTTTTGCTCGCAATTTGCAGAGAGAGTTTTTCTCCCTATATGCTGCATTTTTTCTGCTTGTAAGTGTGTTGGGAAGCCCCTAATGTATCTGCCAACACCTGTGTTGATACCCCACAGCTTCTGAGAACTTATTTTTGCTGCTTTTTGTAGGCATTTAGTTAGTTTTAATTTAAGTTGGTATTTTGCAAAAAAAAATTCACATAGTTTAAGTAGGGGGCGGATTAACCATTCCTTTCCGAAAAATTTATGTTTTTTGAAAATTCTAGTATGCACACTTAGTTTAAATAGTCCAAGTAAATGGCTCATGACCACACATGCATAAGATAGTGTAGAAATTATTTAGTTTAAATTTCAATTTTTGCATTTAGGAAATTGTGGGACTAAGATTGAATCGCAAGTTAGAGAAATTAATCTTTGCTGTCTTTGCGCCATTGGGTGACCCTAGACAAGCATATGAACACTCTACATTTGTGATTCACCATCTCCCTTTAGTCACTCACATAGACTAATTAGGAGGTTTTGGAAGCGGCCCATTATCCGCACATGATTTTTATTTGAGAAAGGAATAATATCACATAATTTAATTAGGGGACTTTTGTAAAGGATCACCGATCTCCATATGTTCAAATTATGAGATTTTTCACCATACGCTCACACACATTCACCCACTAAGAAAATAAATCCACCTAAAAATAACTTAAACCAACGCACTAAATTCTCCCCACAGGGACCACAAGAGAAATTATAGCTTAAGTTAGGATCAATGGGGTAGGCATCCAATAAGTCGCCTTGATCACGCTTCACATTTGAAACATAGAATTTGCGTGTTTAGGGAACTTTCAAATCCACTTATCAGCCCACAGAAAATAAAACCTGATTGGGGCAGAGAGCCGATTTAGAGGGGGTTAGGCTTAGGCACAGTGCGTGCAGTATCAGTTGGAGCTACCTGACCCATCTGATACTTGGTACTATTAGCTGAATACCAATAAGCCCAAGACTTGAACACTCACGTGGGATGGTGGTTCTTAGTGGCCAAAACTAGGGCATCCTTTACCCTATAGGTGACGGTGCAGGCAAGCGCCAGACCCTCTACCCTTACCTTGGTTGATTCTCTTCGGCTGACTGGGTGCGTCGACAGTTCTTTTCAGACGTTGTGCTAGAACTCGCAAGAAATCCTCTTAAGGCCCAGTTACTTTTGAGTGTGTGAGGACATTATTAGGTCTGATAGGATTTTTGAGTATCACGTGCAAACAAACAAAACCATTTTTTGCTTGAATGATCACATAGATTAAAATTAAGGGAAAAATCATTTCATTTTTTGCTTTGTTTTATGTAAGTGGCCATAAATTTGTCGTGATCACAGACTCATCCCCTCGAATTTTTTTTCCAAAGCCTAACCTGGAAGACCCTCAAACAATTCCAATGGAACCTTGTTGGTCTAGGCGTCTTTTGGACCTCCCCCCATTAACGAGAGGGGTTCTAGGTCTTTCGCCGTTTAGGCGTCAAAGACGAAACGTTGCCACAGTGGTTGGTTCCTCATTTCTTGGAGCAACCTTAGTTGGGAACCCTAGTCAGTCTCCCAACACCACACCGCACATCACTCCCCCCTCTTCAACTAGGGGTCAGAAGAGTGCATCTAATACGGGAAGCCAGTTGAATTCACAACAGGGTACGTCACAAATTAACCCTCGTTCTAACCAGAAATTCGTGTCTTAACACGTTGCCATGGCGTCAACCTCTCAAACACCCTTCTTAGCACTGTTAAATCTACTGGATTTAACCAAGCTCACCAATGACCCCATCGCACATGACCCCAATTGGCCTCCCATGCCCACGAAGCTCCCTTCAGACATACCAAAGTTTGAGGGCAAGTAAGCAGAAGACCCAGGGAAACATATAATGACCTTTCACCTGTGGTGCTCATCGAATAGCATCATTGACGATACTATTCGATTGAGGTTGTTTCAACGCACTCTCACAGGAGTGGTCGCGAAATGGTATGTCGAGCAACCTCCTAACTCGCATAGAACCTTTAGCGCCCTCGCTATTGTGTTCCTCACTTACTTTCAATTACCCATTCACCTTGATTCAGGAATGGAGTTACTAACTCATTTCACAATCCCCCTCCACCCACATTTCTGAACATCTCCTGAGTGGAGACGGCATTATAGCTTATGCAAAGCTCAACTCGACGACCGAGTCCTTTTAGATTTATTTTTTAAAACTCTGACGGTGGAGATTTAAAAGGATGTGGCGCAACATAACCCCACATCTGAAGAGGACACAATCAGTAAAGCCCAACATCTTGAACTGATTTATACGCAATTAGGATACATATACAATATCCTGCCTAACGCTTCGCGCCTGTAATATTATCAATAATTTCCAGGCGCGTCGAACTCTACAGACAGACTTATTGGGTCAATGACCCAAGGGTACCTAGGCAACAACAGTTAGAATCCCAGTTACACACAGGGGTCTACCTAGGACATGACTCAACCCGGATTTCAAAGTCATCATATGCGGCAGCAAAATTTGACTAATAGGGCACTAGCATATCACCAAGGAGGACATTACCCTCTGGCCGGGGGGACCTAGTATGCAGGAAGAAAAAATAACGGAAGAACTCCCCCCCAATGGCCAAGTGCAAACATGGGGCAACAGTATGCTCAGTCCCAAGCACATAACCCACTAACGCAAAACAATGCACAGGTGAACTTTGTGCAGCCGTTCCAAAATCAACCACACCAGTATGATCAGGAGAATTACCCTCCTAAAGTGGTCAAAAGAAAGGTAAAAAACAAACCCAAAGGGAACCCTGGATAGGGGGGAAACAACCCGCAGCGCCCACCGTAATCCTAGCCTAGAGATAACTCCAACCGGAACCAGAACCAGGAGCCAAGCAATGCTCAAAATCAAGGCAAAAGGCCACCTCTACAAACAAACCATTCTTGTTTGATATGTGGTGTTTACGGGCACTATACTCACCACTGTCCCAAACTCCCTAAGCTTAAAAAGCTTCAGGGTAACCGAGGACAAGGAGGATCTTCCCAGACAACTGCAGTTATGCAAGAACCCTTCCCCCATCAAGGAACGGTCAACACTCAGCAGCAACACCCCAACGATTCCGAGAAAAAAAACCATGAAATTTACATGGCTGGAGAAGAAATGTTTTTCCAAACTCGGAATCGCAGCTGCAACACCCCACCAGACACCGATACGTTAGGGGCTAGTACATCTGCGCTGTCTACACCTTTGACCATTCCAACGATTTCGTTGGAACCATTGCGAAAAATGGTTAAAGGGCCTAATAGGTGAGAAGATAAATACTCCAAAGCAGCCCAAAATTACAACATCGTAGACAATTTAGCCTAGTCACCTGCTACTATGTCCACTTTGGAGGTATTGTAGTCTTACCCAAAGTAGCGGAAATCCCTAATTTCCACCTTAAGCACTGTCGACCCTACCGACACACGCATGATGGATTTTGATTTAGACAAAGCCACCCCTAGGCTTCCCTCCATGGTCGCCTTCCAGATACAAGTATCAGTACAGAATATCACTATTCACCGATGTGTCATTGATGAGGGTGCATCCACATGCATCATGTCAAAGGATGTATGGTAGAAGTTAGGAGCCCCAGAACTCAAACCTTCCGTCATCACACTCAGGGCATACGATGGTCAGCCCTCAACCCTCGTCGGTCCCTTCCAAAATGTACCAGTCTGCTTAGCCGGAAAAACGGTCCACATAGACATCGAAGTCTTGGACACTCACTTGGTTTACAATATACTCCTAGGGTGGAGTTACAAGTGCGCCATGTCTGCCATAACATCCTTCGTTTTCCGCATCATGATGTTCCCCCATGAGGATTGAATCATTACAGTAGACTAGCTGACACACACTGAAAATCATCCTTTGACCAATACAGATATGGTTCTACCTTATGTAGACACAACCACATATGGTCTTTTACAGTATCAAGAATATGGCCTTGGCTAATTCAAACCGTCGTCCATCCTAGGATTATTCCTAGGAGATCCTCCTATTATCCCTGAGGCATCACTCGATGCCACAGCAGCCCCGGTATGCATGATGTCCACATCAAGCACCGAGGTTAGTCAAGACACGGACTCAAGCAGTAACAAAATTGAGGCATCACCTACAGTAGCCTCCTTAGTCTATGCCGCCTCCCAAACTCCTTTCTTATACCCACCTCCTAGCTTCACCTCCTAGTAGGTCTTGCCAACACTGGTACTACCCAACATATCGTTGGCATTCCCAATGTGGTATCTCGTTCCCCCTCTAGGAACACCAGCTACCAACGTTACTGCATTTGGGTTACAGCCCCCCGGTCCTGAGGAGCCCCAACCTACCCAAGTAGCAGTCAAAACTGCCCCCACAAGGGAAATCCCCACTGTGAAACCGGCAACCATAATAAAGAAAATCACCAAGAAAGGAAAGAAAGTGGTGACCCCCATGATACAACGGGAGTCATTAGCCTACGCTATATGTGATTTCACTGGAAACCCTACTCACATATGCCCGGAGTTGGATGAATTAAAATAACTCCTCGGCTACAAGGCAAGCACCTAAAAATGACATTCCCATAAAAAGGAACTTGCCACCAAAAGTATAGGAAAACCGTTGCGTACCAATCACGCATGCGCCCTCTATGAGACCTATGGGCATTATACCCACGATTTTCCAGAAATACCATGGTATAGGGAGGCCTTACACAAAATCGAGTGATCCTATCAAGAGGATCCCTCCACCCAGTCTATTAATGACGAGCTGCGCACCATCTTGTACTTACAAGAAGAACAAATATCACCCAATTGACCCTCGACTATACACCTCCCCCAGTCGAAAGTTGCATTCTTTGCGATGAAATCGATCATTTCGTCATTGACTGCCCAGCCTTGAAAATGTTCCAAAGATGGTACCCAGTCCATGTAGTGTACCACGCTAACATGGATATTCCATATTCATGCCAGATATGAGGGGATAACCACCCTGTATGTCATTGCCACTACATACTGAGATTTCACACATCCTTAGACTGTATGCGATCGACCATCGTCTACCTCTCCCAAGAAGACGGTGCTGAATGAGATTCCATGAACAGTTCGATGACCCAAGAGGATGTGACTAATACGTCCACCCCGTCGAGGTCATCTGAAAGATGGCCAATTAGGGAGATCCATCCCCCTCCAAATGCTAATGACACGACACACCACATACGGTTCATGACATCATGCGTCGGAACCATGAATCGAGCTATTTACTCATCTGCCATAGGTGTCGAGATAGCTGTAGCTACAAGAGTAGCTGGCCCTACAATAGTACAGACCCAACCTGTCTGCACTCTATCTACGGCGTCTGGTTCCACCACATCCACGATGGAGTCTTTGTCGTGTTTCTCAACTAGCTCCACCAGGATCACCCCCATTCAGTCTCAATATATGGGGGAGCACTCCCCCTTCAAGACCTTCTTTCATTCGAATGAGGATATCCTAGAAACCATGATGGAGCCCGATTACCCATGGGATGCGATGCATCACCACTCACTGTTTCTTCCCAGGAAGGCAGTCAGTCTAGACAAGACTATCGAACTAGAGATCTATGCGATTGAATCAAAAGACTTTCTACCATCAGGAAAAGTTGATTGGTTTAAAAACCCTATCCCCGCACCTGATGCGTTCGAGGAAGGCAACATGTCAAATATTTCACCTACCATCAAAGCGAATATATCTCAAAATCCGTCAAAAGTCGAAGAAATATTGCTGGGGGCAGCATTTTCACCAGAAGAAGTAGCATCTTGTACCAAATTATTACAAGATTATCGAGATATCTTCGCTTGGGACTACTCAGAAATGCCTGGGCTTAGTCCCATGATCGTAGAACACCATATTGACACTTGGCTGGATGTAACCCCAGTCTGCCAAAAACAACGTCAACTGCACCCATCAAAGGCAGAAGCAATAAAACGAGAAATCGATAAGCTTCACAAAGTTGGGTTTATCTACCCCATCGCCTACACATCTTGGGTTTATAACCCTATTCTCGTCATGAAAAAACAGGGCACCATATGCATCTGCATCGATTTTCAGGATTTGAACAAAGCTTGTCCTAAGAACAATTATCCCACCCCCTTCATCAACCAAGTTATCGATGCTTGTGTTGGCCACAAGGCCCTATCCTTCATGGATGGGTTCTCCGGATATAATCAAATCCAGATACGCCATACAAATCAGTATAAAACCACGTTCACCAACCCCTGGGGCATGTTCGCATACAAGGTAATGCAATTTTTCCTAAAGAATTCTGGAGCTACCTTCCAAAGGGCCATGAATTACATATTTCATGACTTGGCATACCTTATCCTCGCCTACTTGGATGAACTTACGGTACGCTCCAAAAAACGCTTCGACCATCTCAAGGATCTGTGATTGGTATTCCAACGATGTTGTCAATAAAACCTGGGCTTAAACCCTCTTAAGTGTGTCTTCTACGTCAACGTAGGAAGACTGCTAGGTTTTATAGTGTCCCAGCAAGGGATTCGAGTTGACCCGTTGAAGGTTCAAGCCATTAAAAAAGTCCCTCCACCTCGAACCCTTAGGAAACTCCAAAGCCTACCAGGAAAGGCCAATTTTCTGCAACGTTTTTTCCCAGATTACGCCACCTGTGCTCAAGGGTTCCTGCACCTCCTCTAGTAGGACACCCCGTTTAAGTGGGATGATCATGCCAAACAAGAATTATATGCGCTGAAAGAAACACTATCTTTAGCACCACTTATCAGTCCCCCTGACTATAACAAGGATTACATCTTGTATCTATTAGCCTTCGACTCCATGATGGATGGAGTATTTGTCCAAGAGGGCTCAAACAGAATGGAGCACGCAATCTATTACATCAGTAAAATCCTATCAGGCCCCGCATTAAGATATGAGCCCAAAGAGAGAACTGCCCTAGCATTAATTCACACAATACAAAAAATTTGCCATTACATCATCTTAAAAAAGACCATGGACATAGTGGATACTAATCCCATCAAATACCTGCTCACGCGCCAGCTAATGAACCACAAGTATGCTCACTGGATAGTCATTCTCCAAGAATACGACTTACAGTTTCGCTCTCCTAAAAGAAAAAAAGGCACTTGCCCTAGCAGAGTTTGTTATAGACATCCCAGGAGATTCCAAAGGATCACCAATAAATGATTTGCTACCGGATGAACACCTGTTCTTTGTAGCAATCGATGACCCTTGGTATGGGGATATTCTCCTATTCTTATGAACCCAAAATTTCAAACCTCACCTCAAGCGAGATGACTGCCAGTGCATACGCCAACAATCCCCTCGACACCTCCTCATAGGAGATGCCTTATACATGAGAGGCATTGATACAATATTGTGGTGATGCCTCACTCAATATCAAGTAGAGTAAGCCCTGAACGATTGCCATGCAGGTGCATGCGGTGGCCTCCTATCCAGAATGGCTACCACCCAAAAATTCCTACGAGTAGGGTAATTTTGGTCGTCCTTGTTTCGAGACTGTATCATGGCAGTCAAAATATGTGAGCAGTGCGAACGCTTCGCCCACAAGGCAAGAGCACCACTCGTCCCTCTGCATCCTGTCCCCGTAACCGACCCCTTTTGTAAATGGGGAATCGACTTCATGAATTGTAACCCAGCCTCATCAGGAAACCATAAATACATCATCGTGGCTGTTGATTATTTCACTAAGTGGGTCGAATCCATGCCCACATACGACAACACAACAAAAACCACCGCTCGATTCCTGTTCAACCACATGATAGCCCGATTTGGTGTCCCCAAAGAGTTAGTCTCTGACCACGGAAGCACTTTGAAAACGAAGTCTTTGAGGAGTTATCTCATCATCTCGGATTCACCCACGAATTTGCTTCACCATATTACCCCCAGTCCAATGGATAGGTAGAGGCCGTTAACAAAGTACTCAAAACTATGTTATAGCGCATGGTGAATAACCACAAAACCAACTGGCACCACATGCTCTTTTCCGCCCTGTGGGCATACCGCACGACAGTTTAGACTTCCACTAGTTTAAATCCATTCCACAGTATATGGGATAGAAGTTGTGATCCCCATAGAATGCGAGATCCCAAATTTTCATGCAGCCATTGAACTCCTTGATGACACCCAGCCTCTAGAACAACGCCTAGTACAACTAGAGCTAGTTGACGAAAACAGGCGCCAATCGCTGCAACATAATGAAGCCCATAAGAAAAGGGTAAAAGCATCATTCGACTGCCACATCAACCCCCAGTCATTTACTGAATGAGATCTAGTCCTTCGCTATGATGTCGCAAAATAAGCCTTAGGGCTAGGGAAGTTCGAAACCCTATGGAAAGGGCCCTACATCATCAAACATTGCCTCCGGAAATGGGCATACATATTGATGGAACCGTATGGGACATACCTAGCTAACCCCATCAATGACCTTTACCTCAAGAAATTCTACCCATAAGGGCCCTAGTATCCCTTATCTCCTAGAGTTAGAGTACACAAAAATACCAAAATATTTTGCACCAAAAAACCTAAAACGCACTCAAAATATCACCATGGATCACCAACTCGAACCCTATTTTGGATTTGCTAATGGAGCATTGCGATGGTCTCAAAAATTAGCTGCAGCCGCCTGGGTCATCTACTACCCTGACCGATCACCACTGTGTTCAAACGGCGTGTGCATCGGATCTACAACCAACAATCAGGTAGAATATGATGCCGTTATCGGACTTATGTGCGAGGCCCTCCACCAGGGCATCCGCCATATGCATATCTACCTTGATTCCCAGTTAGTAGTATTACAATTAAACAAAAAATTTGAAACTAGGGATGCAAAACTATTTATAGAATATTTCCGTGCCAGAGGATTAAGTAGACAATTTGATTATCTTACATCCTCACATGTATCAAGGAATCAAAACCAAATAGCTGATCGCATAGCTAACAATATCCTAGACTGGAATGCATTGCGAGCAAACCACCATCCATAAAAATCCAAAAACATGTATATCCATCAACATAACAAAATTATAAATCGAAATAGACACCACACCATGTAGAGCTACAAAAAATATCTCTCATATATATATTAAAAAATATGTGTATCAGAGTACAAAAATAGTATCATTAGCCCATTGGCTAGCCTAAAAATACAGATGTCATAAAAAATAAAGGAAGCATCCTCATAATGGATGCTTTCCCTATGTACAAATCTACTCTAGGGGGGTGCCCCCTCAAGAGGAGCACCTGGGCCCACCACTGCTCCTGGTGCCACCACTGGAGTTGTTGTCTCCACTGCGATAGCTACTCGCCGTAGAGTAGGCTGGTAGTCCCTCTCACGGGCCATCACTGTCTCTAGCCATAACTCCTCGAAGTCATTCATAAGACCTCAAGCAGGCATTCCGTGGGTCAAACGGTCCACTCGACCCCGGAAGTCCTCTAGAGCCTCTACCTGAGCTGTAAGTGCTGTGATGCGCGCCTCAGCCGCATCTGCACAAGCCCTCTCAGCCACTACCTCAGCTGCACCCGTGCTGCTACCCTCACCAGAAGGACCAGCATCATCCCCACTAAGTCTACTGGAACCCTCGCCTGATTCACCTGCGGCCCCACCCCCCCGACCACCAGGCGGTTGTGGTAGAGGGTTGTGACCCACCAGTCGGGCCACTAGGTGTCCCACCTCATGAACATCTGCATGAGTAACCAAAATAATGTCAGTGTCAATGAAAAACACTCAAGAACACAAAAACTCAAGTAAATGCAGAAATATAACACATACCTGCGGGACCCCAAACATAACCAAAAGGGAGACCAATATCTGGACCACCCTGGAAGTCCATCCCCACGTAAGGGTATGGAAAAAAAATCTGTGGATTGGCCTCGAACCAGGCCTCCATTGTGTCATTCTAGTAATGATCCACCCTGCCACCACCACCGCATGGCATCACCGGAGCGTACCTCCTCATGCGTGGCTCCCTTAGCCCCCCGATAGGCACAGGCACCACGGGCCTTAGTAGCACGACCCTCTTGTACATGATGCTGCACAAAATGCTAGCGTACGCAAATGCTTTGGATCCATGTTGGACCCTATTCAGATGCGACACCATACCATCAAAGCATAAGCGAGAAAAATCGAAGAAATGTCTGTTCCTTAAATGGAGTAAAACCGTCAGCTGTGGGCTCGATGCCTGATGAGGTGAAAACAACTCTGCCAGTCGTACAATAATGGCCAGAGCACACCGCTCGACCACATATGTCACTGAGGCAATATTGATGCATCCCTCAGTCAGAGGCACACCACCGCAATGCCTCCTCTAGAACCTATCCATGTTCACTCGTCCAGCAGGAAGTGGATACCTCAGCACCTCTCCCTGAGGTAGTAATCTAGTCACAAAGTAAATATCCGTCTCCAAAGGGATAATCAAGTTCGTCCCCCTCAGGACAAACATCTTGTGCCTCCTGTGCCAATGTCGTATGATGTAACATAACAATCGGTCCTGTGACCAAAGGAACTCGTTCTTAGAAAATTTTAGGAGGCCCCAAGTGGCCAACTGACAGTGCGCCCCAGCATCAGCAGCCAGAGCGGTCCAGATCTCAGGAAAATATCACTCTCTCCACAATAACCTACCAATCAACAGGCACCCAGTAGTACAAACGAGAAAAATCATAAAGGACAACAAAACCCCCAAGTTTAAAAAAAAAAATGCCCTTGCGCACCTGTTTCTCAGACAGGCATGCCCTTGCGTGCCTGTTTCATTCACAGGCATGCCCTTGCGCGCAAAGAAGCAGGAACATCATGCCTTTGCGTGGCTATACCTGAGAAATACGTGCAAGGGGGGCGCCTATTTCCCTAGATCGCCCATGCAATCTAGGGAAAAAAGCCCCTTTGAGGTCGTACAAACCTAATTTGTATGGCCCTCGGCGTCACCAAATTGGAAAAATCAAAATGCAGGACGTAATGAGAGTTACCTCGGCATAATATCGCTAATCCCCGATACACAGGATGACCGCAACGGCAAGAAAGGCTCTGCTATCACCTCTGATCTCCAAAAACTTAGCAAGTATAAATGAATAGGATTAGGGCCATAATCCCTTATTTATCGCCCTTTTCAGAACATCAGATGTTCATATCAGGAGATCAAAATGTCCATTCTGCAAACCGTAAGTTGCACCATCATCAGTATACCATGACGAATGAAAGCGATGCCCCACATTCACTTTTCGAAGAAATATTTTTTAAAGCTCTGACAGGTATGCACCCTCCCATATTCCTTTCCAAGATTCATATTTTTCAATAATATTGAATGAAAAGAAGATGCTTTCACTTGAGGTAGCTGTTTTTGTAGGAAGAACCCACAAACCATTCACAACACCGACCACTGAAAGTTCTAGAGCAGGTAGCATTCTACCCTCAGCATGATAGAGTCCAAGAAAAATTTTCATATCTTAACATCGTTTCTCCATTAGAAATAAACCGTAGGGTCCTCATACCCGACCAAGTTTATCATCACCTCACCCTGCATATGATAAATGTACGTGATGGTCGGTAGAACCTCCCCTCCATGGCGATCTTCATCTGAAGTAGACCATACATCACCCCACAAGTGATGCCATGGCCATACCATTGTCAGTCCGGGAAGCACCTCATGCCCATCCATATACCATGCATAAGGTCAATTTCACCATTTTAACTAACCCCCTTCCCGGACGATTGGGTTGTACAATTAGAATGAAAGCGCACCTCCGCACACCGCATTTGGCCCACCATACCTCCATCAGCATTAACCCATCTGCGACATCTTTCGCTTCATCAACCCCACACATGAGACCAACCAATGGGACCCCTACCCCCAGCAAAACACTGTCCTCACACCAACAAGTGAGCGACCCTCTTTCATGTTTTGGGGTACCCATCTCTATGTTTTGTACAAACCAAACCCCATTATTTTATTCTTTTGGTAAATGTACAAAGATCACAAACAATGTCCTTCGCCTCTTCACCCTCATATTGCACTTTTTCCTCCCATGGTAGCAATCCACAATCTTCCTTGGTCGAAGTATTTAATACCCCCCATGCACACACCATTACGACAATCATAGCTGGTTCATACCCACCCTAGAAGTCCTACCAAATCCAGGGATTTTTCCCTTCAGAAATACCTATGATTGCTGCCAAGCTGCTCAAATATACTTCGACCTCGGGTCACTGAATCCCCATCATCCATTTTTAGCCACCGCTCCCCAACATGCCTATGTTAAACCCATTATGGTTCAGTTAGGGCTTCCTTTTTGTCGACATCAACACCTCTTTTCCAAAAAGGAAGTGGTACCTTGGAAGACCCCTCCCCATGCAAAGGGGTATCCTCGGGTGGCACTATGGGAGACATCAATGTCCATAGATGTCATCGATCCTCTTGACATTCGACTACAGCAAAAGATTTCATGTTAAGATGGTATCGTACCTTACAACCATTGCACTTTGATCAAGATCCGTTGAAGACCCGTGCCTTTATAAGCGTCTCTAACAACAATGCTTACACAGGAGGGTCCTAGCCAGTACATATACATACACTGCGTAGTGATATGACATACGAAGATTACGCATATGGGTACCACATTTCATCAAATAAAAAACGCCCCTGAGGGCGTCAGCAGTCGTCGTCAGCAACCACCAACATCACTACCACAGTAGTGACATAGACAACAAACATATCTATCAATTTTGTTTAACTAGCCATAGCGTCACGAGCATGGGACATGCCCGCCTCATTGAAATTTTGAAAATATGTTGTATATTTTGTCTGCTTGCAGGGGGTTCCTTAGGCCATGGTTATCTCGGAAATGGTGCAAGGTGTTGTCCATTCTACATGTAAGCCTCTCTCTCTCTATACGATACAGAAAAGAAAATATAATGTATTTCGGCTATGCAGTTCTTCCTAGACCTCACACATTAGGGGGCGACTGTTAACACTGGAAAATAGTACAGCAGAAAATGACATCAATTAATGTCGAGCCTAAGGATTTACAGGACAGGAATACATTATGGAATCAAGAATCTCTAAGGTTTTGAGAAAATCAACATTAAACTAGTCATAAATTCTCAAATGCATGCTTTTTCCTTCGAAAAGAGTGCCTTCTGCGCGCACTGGAGCTCGATAAGCACGCATTCCTGGAAGTAGCAAAAAGTCACTTTTCGGGACCACAAGCAAGCAAAGGACAGTTTCTCCTTATGTGAAAGCTGCCTAAGGATAGCACCAGCGCCTCCTTAGGCCTTGTATGAGCACACAAAAGCATATTTCAGCCCACAATGGAATAATGCCCCTCCCTTGGGTCACCATCCACCATGTACCAAGGGAGGGAAGGAGGTTTGAAAGCTCACCTATATAAACCCTCAAAGAGATGAACAATGGGTGATCACAAAGTTATGCTGGCCAAGGTTGCCCAAGCAACACCAATGTCTTGTGTGACCCAAGGAGCAGGAGCTGAAGAAGAGGACTCGATTGTTGGCGACCCAAAAATCTTAGCCCATTGCAGCAAAGAGAGAGAGTTGAACTGTGTCAGAAGGCAGAACTTGAAGGACAAACATCCTTGCATCAGGTCCTAGAGCCACTTCCTAGGCCCTTTGGCAAGTGGGTAAGATTTTTTTTCATTCCAAGCATTCAATAAGAAGAAGGCCATCGAGTCGTTGTTTACTTTGTTACTGTTTGGAGCTCTCTATATAGCTTCTTTTTGTGTTTTTAGTTTTAGTTTTTTAACAGAGCATACCTTAGTGTATTACTTCATTTAAGTTTTCTACTTCTGAGCTCCCCCCAGATACTACCCGTTACTTATGGTTTAGATGAAATACCACATTCTCTAAACGCGTGTAATTTCGTACACTCGTGTGTCAAATCCACCACAACATTGGGTTTCTTCCCTTATGTTTTTTCTCAAGCCGTCTTTTCCTCTCCTATCGTCCCGTTTTCCTTTTTTCGTTTTTGGTTCCTTATTACTCTTATTTATCTATTTATTCATGTATTCTTTAATATTTAGTTACTTATTATTTATTTATTTATCATTATTATTTTTATTATTTATTTTTAATTTCATTTTTATTTATTTATATTTAATTAATTAGTGAATTAATTTAAAAATAATAAATAAATAAATAAATAAAAATAAAAAATTAGTTTCAAATAATATATTTAATTACATTCAATTGAATTACATTCAAATAATATATATTTATTTATTTTCAATATATTTATTTTATTATTATCATTATTATTATTTGTGTTTAAATTTTTTTTATTTTTATTTATTTATTTACTTTTATTTTTCTATTTTTATTATTTTTATTTATTTATTTATTTTATTTTATTATTATTATTATTTTAAAGTTTTGAATATAAGAAAATAAAACTAAATATTAATAATAACAATTATATGTCTCTTATTTTTATTTTTTATATTTTTATATTTTTATAGTCAAACTAGCCATTATTCTACAATGGCTACTTGGAGCTCTATTATCTATTTAAGCTGAGTCCTAGATTAGATTTCCCATCTTGTCTTGATGATGAACCACACTGGCTGGTTTGAAACACGTCGACAAAAAATTCTCGAATGTGATTTTCACCGAAAGATTTGATACACAAGATCCTGAGAGCTGGTTTTTACTGGTCTACCTTGTTTACTAATGTCAAAAAATATGTTACTTCATGTCATAATTTCCAAATTTTTGAGGGTAAGAAGAAATTATTACCCCTCCCTATAAAGCTTATTTCAACTGAAATGCCATTTCAACAATGGGGTTTAGACTTCATTGGTGAAATTCACCCCCCCCCCCCTCTTCAGGCCAAAATAAGTGGATTTTGACAGCCACTGATTATTTTACCAAGTGGATTGAAGCCATACCCTCCAGAAAATCCACAGATACTGTCATTATCTTCTTCCTAGAAAACAACATTCTTTCAAGATTTGGATGCCCCCAAAAGATAATTACTGACAATGCAGCAACATTCAAATCAAAAAAAATGGTTGAATTTTGCCACAAATACCATATTACCCTAGGCCACTCTACTGCATATTACCCCCATGGTAATGGCCTAGCTGAATCCTCTAACAAAAGCCTTGTAAATATCATCAAAAAGTTACTTGAAGACAATAAAAAGACTTGGAATAAGAAGTTAGTCAATGCCTTATGGGTAGATAGACTTATTATTAAAAAATCCATTGGTACTTCACCGTACCAGCTTGTTTATGGAATGGATGTTGTTTTTCCATCCTCCCTAGGTGTACCAGTGATGAAAATTATCCAAGAATTACAGGTTGAAACAAATGACATCCAAATAAGGATAAATCAAACTATTCACTTGCAACAAACAAGGGAAGAAGTTTATATTAAATCTCGAGTCATTCAGGACAAGATCAGGAAAATCTATGATAAAAATACTAAAGAGGATGATTTTTACATAGGAGATAAAGTGTTAAAATGGGATTCTAGAAGAGAAGATAAAGGAAAAGATGGAAAATTTGATTTCTGTGGAAAGGACCTTATGTAATTTATGGATATAGAGGTAATAATGCTTTCTTTATAAAAGAAATGGATGGAACATATCTGCAAGAAGGACTAGTTAATGGCAGAATGCTGAAGCACTACTACTCCGCTGAGTTAACAAATAGTTAGTTTTTATTCACTTTGATCATTGTACATATACATTGCAAAGTTTAGATTGGATTGGATGTTTCCTTAGCAAAGTTGAAGCCTGGAGAGAAGGCCCTAAGATTTGAGAGGTAAATATCATAAGTATGAATAAATTGCAGATATCAGAAGACATTTACAAGGTCATCATAGTCAAATTTCAAAGGCTACTAGTCTTAGAGTTCTTGATATTTCACCAGGAAATGTCATCCCTATATGGAGCCACTATTAGGGTCCTATAATAATAGAGTTCACAAAATTTTGAATTGAATTTGATAAATCTTGTAAATATGTACATACCTTGTTTTCTGCAAGTTGTTTTCCCATATTTGAAAAATGAAAAATAATAAAAAATCAAAAAGAGGGTAAAAAAAGTCATAAAAGAAAGATCAAAGGACTTAGGAAAATGTAAACCCCAAAAGAAAAAAGAGATAAAAATAAGACCTGAAAGTGAGCAAGTCCAAATGCCACTACTTTTACTTTTTACTGCAAGAATAATGATTATGTGCAGAGCGTCAATAAATGCCATAATCCATGACCATTTAAAGATTTTAATCTTAACTTTTATTGTTTTCAATTTCAAGTTTTAGATAGCGAATAAATATTTGTCAAACAATTTAAACTTGACAAATCAAAAGATAGGTAGAGAATAATGAGGAGCTCAACAGTTTAATTTGAGCCCTTAGATGAAATAAGGTAGATTTAGACAGTTTTATGCTTTGAAAGAATTTTTTTTTTAAGGTTGCAAGCCTAAATGCACCTACAAAATGAAGACAAAAATGTTAGAAATAAATTTGGGTAGGTAGAAAGCAGTGGAGCAAGCATGTAAATAAGACTTCATTGGGCAAAATCACTAATTTCCCCTCCCCTATAGGTATTCAGGATTCTAAACTTTCAGTCAAAAAGGATCAGAGCATTTCTTTGACTTTTGTTGGCACTGGACCCAAGGCTTGATAACTGATAAGTTAAAAATATTGAATTCCTACCCTAAAACTTCATTCATCAACATTTACCTTTCATTCATACATCAAAACCCCTTTTTCCAAAGTAAAGGCACTTTCTTACTTAGTAAAATTGTAACCCTAAAATAATTAACTTCATCCCTTCAAAAGCATTCATAAAACCCTCAAAATTACATTTATCCTAAATATTAGTGAAAGAAATATAAAGATGAGAAATGCTTGATTTTATACTATACTTAGAGATAATATGTATTTTGTTTTTATTACACTACCCTTTCATATTAACTTTTAACATACTTTTATTAAATCCCTAAGAAATAGCTTCTCGTAGTTATTAATTACCTTATATTTAAAATACCCCAGAAAACCCACTATAATAACGTTTTGACCAATGTCTATTATCCCCATGTGCACAAATAAAAACCCCAAATTATGAATCCCTTTGGTCTAAAAACTATTATTATTCCATGTATCCCGCCCCTATGGTCTTTAAACCATTGAAAAAAGGTTTAAAAAAACTATATAATATATATTAACCCGCTCGCATATGTTTTATTAAAACATTTCACAAAGGTTTTAAATAAAAAACATTAACCCCACCTATATTCATATAATCCGAAGTTTGTTGAATTAAACAAATGTTTATTCGTAAAAACTTGAACACCTAAGCATAAACACCCGCCCCACGTATATTGATTAAAACCCTATATATATGTGTTAAACCATACATATCCCCTCGCCACATCTTAAACCTTCCGCCTATGCAAAGGCCTAGTCCCACCTTTCCATTTCAATGCAACTCCCAAAATGATCTCAGCCCTTCGCATTAAACTCCCAGATCTGACGGTCGGAGGAGATATCACATAGAAAAGATGCAAGATCTCCCAAAAGCCAAAGCTTCACCCATTTCTCTCCCATCCACGTGGCCTTTCCTCACTGGATCATGTGGGTTTTGTTCAAAACAACTTACCGCTTGATAGCCATGCGATAACCACTCGCGGTTTTCGTCCATTGCATTTCGAAACCGTTTTCCCGCTGGACTAAACCTGCATTTAATGCATTTGAATATTTTAAATTAAACCTTTGGTAAATATTTTGTCAGTTTATTTGCATGTTTAAATCCACTGCATTGCCTCCCCGACTGTAAAGAAAACCTGTTAAAGTCTGTTTCTGCCATTTTTTATGCCCAAAACCTGCGAAACCTTTCCCTAAAACTTCTGAAGACTGTTGAGGAGCTGAGCATTGCTCCGAGCAATTTACTGAAGTCATCAATTCACCTAAGAACCTTAAAAACCTTTCTAGAAGCCAATACCTACATCAAAACAGGTATTTTTCTAAGATTTTAACCTACAACCAATTTGAAAAACCTTGTTTAAAGAAAGAAAATATATGTAAATTAAGAAATCAATTAAGAAAATTGCTCGAAAGTCCCAAAAACAAGCCAAACTCTCGCAAAATTTTCCCAAAAATCTTGTTTATCTGTTGCGCGGTTTTTCAAGTAAATTTATCATTTTTTCACAGTTTAACGATCCATTTGAAGCTCTAAAAGGCCAGAAAACCTTTGCAGATATCCTGAAACCCTCTGTAATCCTTTTTAATAAAGTTTTATCCCCATTTCTCATTAAAAAAACTCAGACAACCCCTGTTTTTTGTTTTAGACCAGTTTTAAAGCCTTAGAACTTCATTGATAAACCTAATTGGGCATAAAATCCAAAAAGAGACTCTATTTTGCTAAATTTGCCCGATCAAGCCTCTGCTATAGTAAAATAGCCTCTGCAAACTGTTTAAACTCGTAGAAGAAAATCAAAATTCCTAAAAAACAGGTGAATAAGCCAATAGGTCAAGGCATTCCCACAGGAAAAGTATTGCTGAAATTTTTTTGAAGATTTATTTTACTTACAGTATGAGATCAAACACTTATTTGTCATAAGCCCACATTTGCTAGGTATACTGAAGCTGATGAGAATTTTAGGAAACTAAAAAATATTCAAATTCCTAAAAATGAGGATTGGCAAGAACTTACTGATTTATTATGAAGAATGCAAGACAAACAAATGAAAAAAAAAAAATATGTTTGCTGATTTCACTGTCAAAACAGATTTTACAGTAGTAAAGTAGTTTGACTAAAGGTTAAAGAGTATCCAAAATGAAAGAGTATCAGTGAGAAAGAGTATCAGTGAAGGGAGGTTAGATTCCAAAAAATATCTAAGAGCTAGCAAGGAGGACACATAGGCAGCCAACTGCTTCTTATCCTAAAACAATTTCTATTTCTTTTGAATAAAATAGGACAGCTTGCTGATTTGTTAAGCAAATGTCATTATTATTGTTGTAAAATATTTTCTTTTCCTAATTTAATTCCTAGAAGTCATCTAGGATATTTTGTAAAAGATTATGTATAAATACTTCACTCTTTTGAAGTATTTTGTGTGGAAAAAAATTGCTGGAGATTACTATAGATATTTTGTTGACTTGAAGGCTTTAGATTTCGATTTTGAGTAGTAGACTAGATCAACTATTTGGCATCATACTTTAGGATCACTGTGATAAGCTATCTGGAGTCAAGTACTCTCTAAAACTTGTCATTGTTATTCTTCTTTGTTACATGCATACATCTGTGTTTTAATTCTAAATCCGAATGTATAACTAGGAGTATTACTACAAGACATGTTAATAGCACTCTGTTTTTAACTAGTTATTATTTATTTGTTTTCTTCTGATTTCTGGTGTAGGGAACCCTTAATTGCTCCCTCTCCCATTTGACCTCTATCTACTACTTCCCTTTTCTAGATCAAAGGATCCTTAAGTGCCCTTTATCCCGATCATACCACCTCACAAAACCAACTTTCCAAGATCTCCAAGGGTTATCTATCTTGCCCTGAAGACATTTGACTGTTTTCCCTTGATCCTAGTCTTGTTAGCTTTATTTTGACTCCATAGCCCAATGGACAAATAGATTTCCCACTATCCATCCTTTCAAGTGATTTTTCCCACCAAATCTATCAAAACCAAACCAAAGTTGCACTTTCATAACTAGCCTAATATTCACAAATTAAAAAAAAGTTAAACTTTAAAGGGAGAGCCCTCTCTAAACCCTAGGAAGGCTAGATCCTAGAGTTTGAAGTAGGTTTGTGGTTAACTCGGTGAATTCTCTCTTGAACTTGGAGAAATTACTGAGTGATAACAACGCAATCAATTTTACTATGGAAAAATTGGTCTTACGTGGTGTACTTCGATCCATCTAATTGTGAATGATTAGATGAACAAAAATTAGTGTAACATTGGGTACCACAAGAACTATATATTCTAAGATGTTTTGATGAGTCAACATAAATTTAAATTTCTATTGAAAGAAAGACAATGGATATAAGTATCGAGTACTTGATTCCTTTGTATCAAATATAATGCAAAATAATACAATGTATTTATTTCAGAATTATTTAGGAAAACAAATAATTGCATTGATTTCAATAATGAAATAATGCATAAGAATCAAGTAATTGTTTTGATTTTACTAATGATATAATGCAAAACAATATGATGCATTGAATTAAGCAATAATTAATGAAATATAATTTACATCAATCAAATAGTTACATTGCTTTGAAGATGACATAACCGAGACAATGAAGTGCATTGATTTGTATATTAGTACAAAGAAAAATGACTTAAAGCTATTAATTTAAGCAATAATATACCCCACACAATATAATCCTTCAATTCTAATGATAGTATAGTAAAAGTTGATTAGTGCATTAATTAAAGAAATGACATGAAAAAAAATAATTTGATATAATAATTTAATTTGATATAATAATTTTAACATTACAAGTGAAAAATATTTAACAATCACAATGTACATAAAAATCATTTAAAATATATAAAATACTTAAAATATATAAAATACATTGATATATACATTGTATTAAGAGTAAAAACATTCTGTATATAAAATTAATAGAATTATGAAGAATATAAGTGGTATGACCTTGATTGCAATATCTCACTTTGAATGGTATTTGAAATCAATCTCATAAAATACTAGTAAAAAATAAAGTTAAAGAATAAATCGAGATGCCTAATCCATTTAATATTTATTCTTAATCATTTAATATTTATTTGTGATCATTATATAGTGTTACTTTATTATGATTAATTTTAATCATGATGTAATTTTAAAATAAGTTTCAGGTTTCATGATAATACTCTACATGTTATAAATGTAGTTATATATAATAACAATTATTTAAATTTTTGATACAACTGTTTATAATTAGAATTAAAATAGAAAATAATGGAATCTTAAATCACTTATGATGAAAAAAAAATCTTCTTCTAAATTTAATTCCTCGAAAAATTAATTTCTCTTAATACTATTTGACAAATTATAAAGTTATAATAAATTTACAAGAAATATAAATATTAAAAGCAACCTACTAATTCTAAAATAATTTATTATAATTTAAAAAAAATGAATAAAAAAATTTAAATCAATAACAACAAACTTAAAAAATAAAAAATTTGAATAAACTAGAAAGTATACATTTCCAAAAACAAAAAAAATCTTCTCGGCCACAGACCCCACCCTTCCCTAATCTTATAGCTTATAAACCCTTATGAATTAGCAGTTGCACCTATAACAGCTAAACAAACTAAATGCTTTATAATTTAATATATAAAAATATTATTTTAATAATAATAATTTTATTATAGTCAGATTCAATTCCCTTCGCGATCAGGGTGATGTATCTAGATATGTTGATGGAAATGGAGTTTAAAAAAAGTGAAAAAAAGTGAAAAATGAAAAGTATTACCAAACTTACCAAAAAAATAAAAAGTCAATAATTTTATTATTTTTTATATAAAAAAATTAATATAAAACAATATAATAAAATAATTTATATTTTCATAAATTTATTTTATAAACTTAAATTTAAAATAAATTTACTTTCTAAAATAGCAAACCTAGCAAACCTACAGAGATGGACACAACAAATAAAATAACAAAAATAGACACAACCAATGATGGGAAAATAACTTTACTTTCAAATAAATTTGAAAAAGTGTCTAAATACAATAGCAAACCTACAGACATGGACACAACGAATAAAATAAGAAAAATGGACACAACCAATGATGGGGAAGATACATGGAATGTTGAGTTGATACTAAAAAAGAGCCACTCATCCATAGCTTCACTTGAAACCACCACAGTGGAGAAAAATAGATGGCTAGAGGATGACATGGTTACCAAGGCAAAGTGACCTGGATAGTTGATCTGGCACTTAACGACTGTTAAGCTGACTGGGATACCCTCACCTATGGGGGTTGGGAGCAAATTGAGTGTTCAAAGAGACTGAACTCTAGGAATTGATAGTTTTTCAATTGGACACAGGTTTCATGAATCAGTTATTAACTAGCAATTTGCACAATGGAACCACAGAACACACGTGCATATGCATGTGAGGTATTACACTAAATAAAGATATTTGAAGGAAGAGAAAAGATCAGGGGAATAGCTAAACATAGCTGGGTAGCCTTAGGTACCTCCCATTGGCAATGCTAATTCCATACATATTTTTAGCCACTCATATATACATATTCTGAGTAGCAGCAACAGCATGAGCATGCAAATGGCAGCTGCCATTCAGTTGGTAATGATGCTAAGCACGTGGCCATCGTAAAATCCCACATATAAAATATATACAGTTTTTTATATATGTGCAAGAAACATACCCTAATAAGTCACCTCACTGTTGCTGGCATTCCGTTGAAAGGAATGTAGTTTTTGTTGCAGAGTATAATTTAGTGTCACTAAATAAATCTGTTTTTCAATACTCATAAGCTGTCCAACCTGCATTTCAGCTCATGGTTCTCCTCTGCCAACGCCCGATTTGTCACCTGCACCAGTAATTGCAATATAGCCTCAAGTTTCTCTATCTCTTCATGGTCTCCCCAGTCTTCAAGTTTCTCTATCTCTTCATGGTCTCCACAGTCTTCAGATCAACATGGGCATACAGAAATGGATCCAAAAAATAATCAGGAGCCTTTTGAATGGCCCTGTAGTTGAGGTGAGGTGAAAGATTGAAAGCTTTTGATCAAAAGAGTCCGGTGGTTCCTCCTATTTTCTCTCCATGGACTAGTATTCCTGTCTTATCGTGAATTATCATGAACAGGTAGGCATACTTTCTCTTCATTATTGTACTTTCCCTTCATTATTCTGTACCCAGTCTTAGCCTAGTTGCTATGATTGACAGGTTGCCAATCTAAATATTGTTTGTAGCAGCTGGTGCATATGAGTTTGATCTGGTTGAGTTTGGTATGTGAATAATTTGGAACTATATATATGTGTGCTCTACAGCTGCAATGCATAGAGCTGGCAAAAGAATGATTGGGTATCAGGCTCCCTTTTTTCCTGTGAAGAATATGTACTTTTATCAGTGTATGGACATTTTGGCAGAGTTTCATGATTCTTGACTGAGAAAAACAGTTCTGTATTCTTCCTAAAGTTGAAACGGGATTCTACATAATATCTCTTGTGAAGTATATATATCGTAAATGCATTATATGCCATTTTAATGTAAATTATGTTGGGTCCTAATGTTGGAGGCTTTGAGGAATTGTCTCATACAGACAAGTCTGAAGATTTTGTAGAATTTGATTAACATTGATTGATTGCAACTGATTAGATCTTTGTAGCTTTATTGTTACAGAAATGTCTAATGATAATACTTATGTTTGAAATTACAGGAGATGAAGGTTATCAACCGTGTAAAATTCCCTCAAAAGTTCATCTGAATTCGGAGCCCCAAGGTTTCGGTTTAAACAAAGTACTGACACTGATCTGTTGAAGCGATGGTGTTTGAAACTTCATCGATGGAACCTCAAGTATCAAAACCTCCTCCATGGGGCTCTTTGACACTCATATCCTCTCAAGTTCCTGCTTCTTTTCCAACCCCCATGGTGTCCACTCCTGAAATACCTTCTAAGAATATTGATGCCATTGCAAATCTTCAGACTGTTATTTTGGGGTTCCAGCAGCAGAGAAATGCAGCAATCCAATCTATAAAATCTTCAAGTCAAACACAGATGGTTAGTGATTGTCATCCAAATCAAGTAAAGCAAATGGTAGACACAACGCTCTCAGGGCTTGACTCAGTTAATAGCGAAGATGGGCTCAGATTTTTACAGCGTCAAGAAGGTTTTAAATTCGTGGAGGACTCGGTACCTTTTAGGTATGGACCTGCAGCAGGCTGGGATCATGACCTTTCTGCAGAACTGTTGACTTCTGCTAAAAGTATATTCGTTCCAGAGTCTGAGATCGATCAAAATGACTTGAATACTGCTTACAACAACATTTCCTTTTTGCAATCGAGTTCTTCTTCATTGCCATTAACTTATGGCTACGAGAACCAGCTGCCCTGCCTCCCAACGGACTCCATTGAATCTTTGGACTGTCTCTTCTCTGCTACCAACAGCAGCAGCTGCAATATTGTGGAAAACGATGAAGGGATGTCTCCGACAATCACAGAGCACGATAATAATGGAGATGTGAAAACCAAGGTGTTGTTGCCCACTTCAATTTCAACAGACCATCCACCTTTTCTCTGCAGAACCTTGAGTAGTGCGGCTTCTTCAGAATCACAAACACACAACATTGCACCAGAACCCGAGGATCAGTCCGTTTCCCAAGGTTCCTCGGATCCCATCAAGGGCAAGGAATCCAAAGCCTTGAAGAGCAGTTCTCAGGTCGCCAATAAGCGACACAGGGATAGTACCAGTGTCCCCAAAAGGTCCAAATCCAGAAACAAATCATCAATCAAGGATGAAGAAAGGCAACAGTTTTCATTTGTATTTGGTCAAGCAGACTCATCTGAAGTAGAACCTGATATGGAAGCCATTGCCACCATGAGAGAGATGATCTACAGAGCTGCAGCATTCAGGCCTGTGAATCTGGGTATGGAGATACTGGAGAAGCCTAAACGTAAGAATGTGAGGATTTCCAGCGACCCACAAACGGTTGCAGCACGTCAGAGGAGGGAGAGAATCAGTGACAGGATTCGAATCCTGCAACGTTTGGTTCCTGGTGGAACCAAGATGGATACCGCTACTATGCTTGATGAAGCCGTGAATTACCTCAAGTTCCTCAAGGCCCAAGTTAAAACTTTGGAGTCTCTGGGCAATAAGGTTGACAACATGCACATCAATTCCACCATGCCCACCTGCTTCATGACTTCATCCAGTAATGCCCTCAACTCCTACTCCTTTGATGCCTTGCATTCCCATATCTATCAAAATCATAACTGATCTTCACTTGCTTCATTGATCATAATCTTTTCAATGCATCAAGCTGGTATTAGGTTTATATACAGGGTTAGATCAACATAGTTTTGATTACTAATTGCAGAACCGAAAGCTACAGCGTTGTATCTTATGTTGTAAGTTGAAGTCCAAGAACTCTGCATTGATGACCAACAAGAATTTAGATGATAAATAAATCCAGCGTTTTCCGGTTACTGTAAGTATTGAAGGTCAAATAATTTGGAAACCCCTTGCGCCTACTTGAAATAACAAACTCTTGATCTATGGCTTCCTTTTTTTTTTGATACTTTGTCTCTTGATATTCTTAGGAGCTTCTCACATGTTACAAGGTTGACAGCATTGATCAGATTGATAAGTAAATTTACTGTACTCAGCTGTTCAAATGATGGATGGCACTTAGTTTTGATATATGCTCAATAGTTTCAACTTTTAATACATGTTCAATGTTTATACCATCTCTCTATCAATGGTATTGCAGGTATGTGTTTTCAATAGCCACGGCATAACCTAATTGTTAGCCTGTAGAGCTAGTTTTATTAGGTAGCAAATGGAAACGACGTAAACCCTATTCACTCTAAATATTCACAGAAACACTAGCACAAAAGAAATAAGAAACTTACAAGAGACTTACAAGAGAACGAATGTTGTTTATGAGTGGTTAAAATAAAAAAACACAGAGGGTTGAAAAGAAGCAAGGTGTAAACTAATGTGTTCTTAGGGTTGTAACCATGTATTTGAGAATTGGCATGGCAGCATTTGTAACCTCAGAATAAAGCAGCAGTAGTATTAGTATGCATAACAGCCGTATTAATGTTAGTGTTGGTCATTTTCAGTGTTATCTGTAATCTCAGAATCAAACAATCAAACAGTGGCCTCATAATTAGTATCGATAACTGCAATATTAACGACTTAGCATTGGTCTTTTCCAATGCTATGTTTTCAGATGTATCAAAGATCAAGTAAATTATTATCTGCTCTATTCTTATAATCTGCTGTCATAACCATTTTTAAATAACCCTGAACCTCCTCCAATTCTATATGTTGTTTTCAGATGTATCCAAGATCAAGTAAATTATTATCTGCTCTATTGTCATAATCTGTTGTCATAACCATTTTTAACTAATTCTGAAACTCCTCCATTTCTATATAAAGAAGACTTCTTTGTATTTATTTCATACAATGTGGGTACGTAGTACAAAAGTCTTTAAACTGCTGGAAAGGGCCTTTGCTGTTTCAAAAGTTAAGAACATCAAATAAAAATTAAAACTTCACCATCAATCTTGACTTTAGAATTAACTTCATCATCAATCTTGACTTTAGAATCGTTTCTACCCTTCGAGCACAAATGTCCAGAAAGTTAGTGAATATATCATGTAACTCATCGGTTGAGTTTCTAATACTCAGAAACCATCGAATAATACTCAGGAACCATGCTTCGATGGTTGGTTTCAAAACGAATAATACTCAGGAACCATGATTTGAAGTACGAACTTTCTATTTTTAGATTAAAGTTTGGATAAAAATAAAAACTGTGATGTAATTAATCTGAAATGACATTTATCTGAATTAGGAATTTAGAAATTTTTTCTATTTTTAAGTTACGAACTTTCTGTTCTTAGGTTAGGGTTTAGATTTAAAAGTAAAAACTGTGAAATTCACTTTCTTCAAATTCTAACCACTTCATAAAGCTTTCTTCAAATTCTAACCACTTCAGAAAGCTTGCAAACCAAAATATCAGTTTGCAAAATATAACAGTTTGCAAAATAATACTGTTGATCAATTATATAATCAATAATTCAATGTGTTCATGATATCAAAAAGCACTTTGTTATCATAGTATATTCAGACTGTGAAACTGCAGATCGCTCATTTAAATAGAACTGTAGGCTATTGTTTTGGTAATCCTAATTCGTCAAGCATGGTTTCAATCCACACTATTATCTGTGCTACAGTAATACTTCCATGTTATTTTTCCTTTCCTGACATAGTAATCTGCAGCGACAAAAGAAGAATAACCGATTTCTTTCTGCATGACCATTGAACTGGAAAGTGTCAAGAGTGTAAGCATATTAATCTGAAGCATATTTCTCGTCATCAAAATATCTACCCCATTCTAAGTCTTTGTGAACCAGATGCAGAAACCTTTCCTTGGGAGGGTACTGAACCCCGAGCTGCTATGTATCTTTGATATACTTCAAGATCAATCTTGTTGTGTTCCAATGTCTCTGGCTACCTTACAATGTGATTGTGCAGGTCCTGCATGTATACTGAGAGACAAGGCAAAAACAATATGAAGGCAAGCTGTGTATTTACAATCTTAACAAGATTAAATTCATGCTTCAGTTCAGATTCTCTTGGTTAATCATTTACGTAAAAACAGATGATATCTCCTTGTATTTAGTTTGAAATTACAAATCCTATAAAAGATGTTTATCTATTTATTTACTCATTGTATTTAGTTTGAAATTACAAATCCTATAAAAAATGTTTATCTATTTATTTACTCATTGTATTTAGTTTGAAATTACAAAGCCTATAATAGATGTTTATCTATTTAATTTTTTTTTAGTGCTTAGTTTCATCTTAGTATTAGTGCTTGGTTTCATTTTAAATTTACAGTAATGTTTAGGTTTATTTTAATCTAAATTTATTATTTAATATACAAATATTTAATTCTATGTTATACATTAAATTTTTATTTTTAAATAATTAAAAATATATAATTTAAAAACTTTATTTTTTGTTTATTTAATATTTACATTTTATTATAAATATTTCTTCATTTAATAGTTACATTTTATTATAAATTTATATAGATTTAATTTTTAAATGTTTATATTTTAATTTTTAATTAAATATAGTTTGAATGTTTTTAATGGTTAAGAGCATGGTTTCCTCTTAATAAATTACGAGTTGAAAAACAAGTTGAAAACTAGAAGAATAATATATATATATATATATATATATATATATATATATATATATATATATATATATATATGCTTTTAATAGACTTAGAAAGGAATAGTATATATATGCCCTTAGTAGATTTAGCAATCAAATTTCACCATGACTTTAAATTAAATTAGATATAAGATTGATATTTAATTATATAATATATAATATTTGATGAAATTAAATTTTATAAACTAATTTTTTTACATAATCTTCTTAATAATAAAATAAAACAATTAAAACAATTAGTTGACAAACTCACAAGTGAATAAAAAAGTCTTTTTTTTTTATCTAAAGAACAAATGTCACCCATCTTATATTATATAGTATAATATCACGGAACAACAAATGGAACAACAAATGTCAAGTCATAACAAGATTAATTGGAGCCACCACTGATCACTCTCCAACCACTCCTTACACCACTCCCTACCATGATGATACCATGATGATACTTTATGTCTTATGTGGAGGCTTTATTACATCCTATTCTCTCCCATGCATCCACTATGGGATTTATCCAACCTTTGTTATGACATACATCTTGGGAACTAAGAATGGTGGTTGTTTAATAGGTTATAGTAGTGTGTGCAGTGAGATACGTTAATTATCTCACGGCCTCAACACCACCGCACCGGTGTCACTACATACACCACCTTCATTGCCTCAACTTAGTTTGATCCGAAGGGGAAACATTGCCTGGACTTATTGAAACTAGAAGAGGAAAAATTAATTGTAACCGAGTTGAAATCTTGTATAAATATAGATGCTCATACAAAGTCACATATCCCACTCTCAGTTTTGATATTTGTTGTAATTTAACAGCTATACTTGTGTTTTGTTGTCTTCAATTTGGTATTAGAGTGAGGTTGAGTGTTTGTAAAAATGCGTGATCTATGGAGAGACCAACGGGAGGATTCGAGGATCCAGAAGACAAAGAAGCGAGAGAAATACGCCTTTTGCACAGTAGTTGTTCACAGAAGATTGAACAATCATTATCACTATTAAGAGATGTGGCACATTCTCGAAGAAGTGAGTGTGCCATAGGAGAAGAGACGCCAAAGGCTCTACCAACACTATTGTGAGCTAGTTTGCTGCAATAGTCGAACACTGGTCAGTTTTGATTGGTAGATTTGATAGGTAGACTTGATTTCAAATTCCAAGTCTGATCGCATACCGAGTGTGTTTTATGTCAGTTTCGATGGTCTGACTTCATGGGGGACATTTTGTATGCTCTAAACTATGGGAAAGTTTATCTATGTTGAATATAGAGAAGGAAATAGTTTAGAATAAAATTCTACCTACTCTGGCATTGTAATCTTTTCTAACATAGTTTTAAAAGTTAATGATTTAAGTGGGCAGTTTGCACGTCCATCCATTTTTCTATTAGCCTCTGTTAAATTTGGCATTCAATTGCATGCAGATGTCGAATTTCTACTCTTTGTTTTATTGTGGACTCTATAGAATTCATCAACAAAAGTAGTTTTACTTATCAGTTGCAGCATATCTTCTGCCATCATGGATTGAGCTGAGGAGGCGCAGTGAATTGGAGGAACTAAAGATTTCAACTGTTTATAAATTGAATTAAAATGGCATCGAATATTGCTTAGATCCGAGTTCACTTAGAAAAACTATGATTCTTGGTCTATTATAATGAGGACATTATTGCATTCTCATGATCTTAGGGGATTTGATATTAATGGGTATTCTATTGATTAGGTAACCATGGTGGCTCTAAGAAATGTTGAGTGAGTGTTGTTGAGGGACAATAAAAATAAAGATAACAAAGTTTAGCCTTATTCAATAGGGATTAAATGATTTGATGTTTCTGAAAGTACTAAGAAAAGAGTCTTTAAAGAAGGCATGAGACACTCTTGAATCCTATTACTAGGGTGTATTCAAAGTAGAGAATGTTACAATGTAGAATTTGAAAATTTGAAAATGAAAGATAGTGAAACTATGGATGGTTTTATGACTCAAGTTATGAGTATTGTTAATCAATTAAGACAATATGGAGAAAACCTCTCAAATAAGAGAGTGATTGAGAAAGTTCTATGAAGTTTACCAAATATATTTGAAGTTGTGGTTGTATCCATAGAAGAGTTTAAAGACATGAGTCAAATGAAAATTGATGATTGGACTCGTTCCTTGATTGCACATGAATATAAGATGATGAGTTACAAAGATAGTGCATTGGATAACACCTTCGGAACTCAACATAAATTTAATAGAGGAAGGTCGAGAAATAAAGGAATAAGTGGCATAATAGCTAATTAAAGAAGTGAGCTATATTATTCAGAGCATGAGGATAAATATCAATATCAACAATACACTTCTAATTTAAGGAGGAGTAATAACATATTATTTCAGAAAGGAAATCAAAGGTACAATAAGTCTAGGTTCAATGTTATTATTGCAAGAAGTATGGTCATTTCACTAGTGTTGGAAGAAGCAAGCAAATGTTGGCAACACGACTCAATAATGTTTCAGAAGTAACTGAAGATAATCAAAAGCCGTTTTTTTTTACTTGTAACATGACTAGATAATGTTCAAATGATATTTGGATTTTGTCTAGTGATTGCAACAATCACATGACAAGAAACAAAGATTTGTTTTCTAGTCTAGACACTAGTATTCAATATGAGCTCAATATGGGTAACAATAATAAGGTATGTGTTAAATGTAAAGGAGTGATTATTTTTTATACTAGAAATGGTCAAAGAAAAGAAATTGATGATGTGTATTATGTACCTAGTTTAAAATGCGATTTGGTGAGCATGGGACAATTGATAGAGAAAAGATAAAGAGTGTTATTCAAGGATAAAGTACCTACAATCATTGATAAATATCCAAGTAAAAAATTGATAGCAAGAGTGGAGATGACAACGAATAGAATGTTTCCGTTTATAGTGAGAAATGAATTATCTCCCTAGAATGTTTATAAAACTAAGAATTTGGACACGATCCTTTTTATGGTATTTAAGATATGGTCATTTATATTTCGGCTGTCTAGATTTGTTGCAGAAGAAACAAATGGTGAAAGTGTTACCCAATATTTAAAAATTAACAAGGTAGTGTGAAAGTGGCATACTTGCAAAACATCACAAAAAGGAATTTGTATCTAGAGTTTCACATAGGGCAAAAGCTCCACTAGAGATTGTACACACATCTGTGTGTACCTATACAAACACTTTCATTGGTTGGTATTGTTTACTATTTAAATTTTATTGATGACTACAGTAAGAAAACTATGGTTTATCTTTTTAAACAAAAAATTAAAGTTTTTAATGTATTTAAGAAGTTAAAAGTTATGGTTGAAAAGGAAAGTGGAAAATACATTAAAATAAAAAATTAAACCATTATGAATATGGTTCGAAGTATGTTGAAGGAAAAGCATCTACCAAATAAATATTGGGGAGAAGTAGTTACTTACACTATTTATATTCTTAACATAATTCCAGCTAAGAGTGTGAAGGATGAAGTTCCTGAAGAATCTTGGAGTGGTAGGAGTTGCAATATATCTCATTAATAATTTTTTGGTGCATTGCTTATGCACATGTACCTAAAGAATTGAGAAAGAAGTTGTTAGGTCCCTATATTACTAGTATAGTCCCTTACTATTGTTAGTGTAACCCTTTTATTGTTATTATTGTACCCTTGTAACCCCCATATTCTTATTATTGTACCCTTAAATTATTATTGTTAGGTCGGCTAGGATTACATTGTGGCCCCATGGACTCCTATATATAGAAAGGAGGCTTTGTAATTTGAATCATCCAAGAATTTTTTATTCATGTAATGTATTGAAGGTTTCCCCCTCGAAGTGGCTTATTTCTAAGGCGTTGATATCTCTTTTCTTCTCTTTTTGGAGCTGGTTTCACAACATTTAGTATCAGAGCTTTGAGATTCTAGGGTTTCATTGCTCCAAACAGGTCATCATGGAATTTTCGCTATAACCTTTTTTTCTATGAAGGTTCATAATCTGAAATTTTTAGTGTGAAACCAAAATCCTGAGGAACATCGTTGCAAAAGTTCAGAGCTTGGTTCGCAATATTTTCGGAGATATGATTTGTGCAAGTTAGGTCATTTTGTAGGCTCTTGAATTTAACCTAAATAGGTCATTGTGGTATTTTTGTAATAAATTTTTTTCTACGAAGGTTCAAAAGCTGAAATTTTTATAGTGTGAAGCCGCAATTTTGAGGAACATCATCGCAAAATTTTGGATATTGGTTCGCAATATTTTTGGAGATATGATCTGTGGAAGTTAGGGCTTTTTGAGGCTTCTGAATTTCATCTCAAAGAGGTGATCGTGGGAAAATATTCATAGCTCTCTCTCTGAGAATCGGATTGGAATGTTGTAAAAAGTGGTTGCAAGTACATGAACTGCAATTTTCGATCTATCAATTTCAGAGCCAAAGGAGGAAACAGTGACACATGGAAAGTCGTACAAGTTTGCTCTACTGAACCAATCTAAAATTGGGTCATTGTGGGAGATTGGACATAACTTTTCTTTGAAGAATCCAAATCATATAAGACCTGTGGCATTTGAAAGAAGCTTCAGAGGGCTACTACAGGGTTGTATTTCAGATATTGAGGATCTAAAATTATAGAGATAATTCAATTTCAATATCGAGATCCTCAAAAGCAAGTAAAAGGTGTGTATTTTTTTTTTCCGAATTGCATAAGTCTTGTTTGAAGAATCAAGTTGAATTGATTCCAAGGGCATATTGTAGAATAGATATCAGTATTGGATTCTAAAATGGCCCCTAAAAAGAATTCAACACCCATTAAGCCTTTATAAGGCTCTACTATGACTCATGAAGACGAATAATGGCAACATGACATATCAAAATTACAAGAGCAAGTGCAACAAATTTCGCTCTCGCAAAGAGCAACAAAAAATAACATGGAAGTTTTGAAGAAAGGTGTGGAAACTAAGATGGATGGTTTGAAGAAAGGCGTGGAATATAAGATGGATGGTTTGAAGAATGGCATGGAATCTAAGATATATGGCATGGAAGCTGGCATGGAATCTAAGATGGATGACATGGAAGCTAAGATTGATGAGAAAATGGAAAACATGAAGAATGATCTAAAAGCAGACATGGAAGGTTTGAAAAATTTGATACAAGAAATGTTTCCTAATGGTGAAAAGATAGTAGAGGAAACTCATGATGAGAACAAAATAAATGTTAATCGTGATTTCATAAAATCTAATGTTGGCGGGAAGAACCACCATATTCAAAAAATGGATATGAGGAAGTTTGATGGAAATGATCCTGTAACATGGATAGTATAGATGGAGCAATATTTTGATCTCCATAATGTGCAAAGCACACAAAAGGTATGAATTGCAAATTTACATTTAGAACAAAATACATTTGTATGGTATTGATGGCTTTGCTCCCGTAAAACAATTGTCACTTGGCCAATTTTTATAGAGGAAATGATAACACATTATGAGGATACAAAGAGCAACATCTTCTTTAGCCAATTGATAAATCTCAAACAAAAGGGTTTAATGGGGGAGCACATTGAGGGTAACTTATATTCCAGAGGAATACATGATTGATATCTTCATAGGTACTTTAAAGGATAACATCCAACATGAAGTTCGCGTTTTGGAACCTGATTCATTGGAGAAGGCATTCAGGTTGGCAAGAAAACTTGAATGTAAAATTATGGCAACAAGGAAGCCTACCACTCACTTCTATAAAGAGGGAAGTGTTGCTACTCCTATATTTCCAAAACCTACAAGGTTGACACCACAACAATTGGAAGAAAAAAGAGCAAAAGGGCTTTGCTACAGTTGTGATAGAAAATACACTAAAGGTCATAAGTGTGCTGAGAAGAAATTATTTTACATAGATTGTGAAGAGGAAGAAGAAAATGAACAAGAAGAGGATATACACCATGAACCAACCCTAGAAGAGGAAGAAATGAGTCCGACCATATCGTGTAATGCATTGGCAGGAATTACCACTCCTCAAACTCTCAAGATAGAAGGGCATATCAAGAAGAAAAAGGTAATAGTGTTGATTGATTAGGGTAGTACCCATAATTTTATTCATTGTAAGGTAGCCAAGGAATTGAATTGTTTCCTATACCCAACACCAGAATGTCAAGTGATGGTTGCAAATGGAGGAACTATAAATTGCTCTGGAAAATTCCATAATATCAAGCTAATCATGGGGGAATATGTATTGACTAGTCCAATGCTTTCCATTCCTATGGGAGGTGCTGATGTTGTACTAGGAGTACAATGGTTACAATCTTTGGGGATGGTAGCTTTTAATTTTCAAGAACTTTTCTTGAAATTTTTTTCAGAAGGAAAGGAAGTCGAATTACGGGGTATTGCGGGGAAGCTAGGAAGGATAATAAGATCTAATGTCATGACAAAGCTTCTAAAGAAAGAACAACGAGGCGTAAATGCACAATTATGCTCACTAGAAGTTCCAACATCAAAATCATCTATTTCTGCAGATCTCCAACAAGTCTTGGACAATCATTCCAAGGTGTTTGAAACTCCCAAAGGACTCCCACCTATTCAAGATCATGATCATGCTATTCATTTGATTCCGGGAAGTGTTCCTCCAAACATCAGGCCTTATAGATATCCTTACTTCCAAAAGAGCGAAATTGAACGTATGATTGCAGAAATGTTAGAGGCGGGTATAATTCAACCAAGTCAAAGTTCTTTCTCTGCTCCTGTAGTATTGGTACACAAGAAGGATGGATCATGGCAAATGTGTCTGGATTATAGGGAGCTCAATAAGCTCACCATTAGAGACAAATTTCCCATTCCTGTGATTGATGAATTATTGGATGAATTACATGGAGCAATTTATTTTACCAAGTTGGATCTTCGTTCAGGATATCATCAAATTAGAATGAAGACTGAAGATATTCCGAAAACAACATTTCGAACTCATGAGGGTCATTATGAAATTTTGGTCATGCCTTTTGGCCTTACCAATGCACCTTCTACATTTCAAGGGTTGATGAATTCCATTTTCAAACCCTTCCTTAGAAAATTAGTGCTAGTATTTTTTGATGATATACTAATCTACAGCAGGTCTTGGAAGGATCATGTTGAACATGTTGACAGGGTGCTCAAACTATTGCGGGAGAAACAATTATATGCAAAAAAATCCAAATGTTTCTTTGGAGTACAAGAGGTGGAATATCTGGGTCATATTGTATCTCACGAGGGTGTTAAAGTAGACCCTAACAAAATCAAAGCCATTAAGGAATGGAAAGTCCCCACAACCATAAAGAAGTTGCGAGGATTTCTCGGGTTAACAGGGTATTATCGCAAGTTTGTTAAGAATTATGAGAGAATAGCAGCACCTCTAACAACATTATTGAAGAAAGATGCATTTTCATGGACTCTTGAAGCAACTAAGGCCTTTGAACATCTTAAAGAGGCAATGTGCCTAGCACCAATCTTAGCTACGCCAGACTTCACAAAAACCTTTATTGTGGAATGTGATGCCTCAGGAAATGGAATTGGTGCTATTTTAATGCAGGAAGGAAGACCCATTGCTTTTGAAAGTCATAAAATCAAAGGAAAGTATTTACGGAAACCTATTTATGAGAAGGAAATGTTAGCAATACTGCATGCACTAAAGAAATGGAGAACTTACCTAATGGGAAGACACTTCAAGGTAAAAACTGATCATGATAGTCTTAAACGCTTTTTGGAACAAAGACTATCTTTAGAAGAGCAGCAAAAATGGGTCACAAAGATGTTGGGTTATGACTTTGAAATAATCTACAAAAAAGGAAAGCTTAATGTTGTTGCAGATGCACTCTCAAGAAAGAATGAAGAGGTGGAAGCATTGCTTTGTGCAATTTCTATTATCCAACCAGATTGGATAACCGAAGAAAGAGATGAATGGAAGAAGGATGAAGACATGTGGACACTCATTCAAAAGTTGCAGCAAGATCCTAGTACATCTGATACATTTAGTTGGAAAAATGATTCCTTATGGTACAAAGATCGCTTATATCTTTGTAAGAATTCCAAACTAAAATAAAAGATTCTTTTGGAATTGCACACTTTTCCTTTAGGAGGACACTCAGGATTTTTAAAAACTTACCACAGGGTGAAGAAAGAATTTTTTTGGGATGGCCTTAAATATGATATTCAAAAGTTTGTGGCAGAATTTTTGGTTTGCCAGCAGAATAAAGTTGAGACAACTAATACCCCGGGTCTTCTACAACCTTTATCCATTCCAAGTCAACGTTGGGAGGAGATTTTAATGGATTTTATCACAGATTTACCTAAGTCTGAAGGAAAGAGTGTCATCATGGTGGTAGTTGATAGACTTACCAAGTATGCACACTTTTGTGCATTATCTCATCCATTTAAAGCAAGTACAGTTGCTACTACATTTATGGACACAATTCAAAAGCTACATGGAAACCCAAGGGTTACTATGAGCGACAGAGATCCCATTTTTACTGGATATTTTGGACGGAGTTATTTTCTTGTTTGGGTACTCAATTAGCTAGTAGCTCATTTTATCATCCTCAATCCGATGGTCAAATTGAGATAGTAAATAAATTTTTGGAAGGATATCTTCGTTGTTTTGTATTTGATAAAAAAACACAATAGGTTAAGTGGTTACCTCTAGTTGAATGGTAGTATAACACTTCCTTCCATACTGCAGCAAAAATGAACCCATTTATGGCACTTTATGGATATCATCCACCATCCATCACATCATATTTAAGAGAAAATTTGAAGGTTCAAGTAGTGGAAGATCACATCGAGCATCAACAAGAAGTTCTCCAACTCTTAAAGGACAACTTGAATTTGGCACAAAATTGAATGAAACAACAGGCAGATCAACATCGCAGCGAGAGAAGTTTTGATGTAGGAGACTGGGTTTTCTTACGGCTACAACCATACAAACAAATGTCCCTCAAGCAAGCTAAGAAAGATAATAAATTATCGCCAAAGTACTATGGTCCTTACAAGGTGTTGCAAAAGATTGGTACTATGGCATACAAATTGGAGCTTCCTGCTTCTTCATGAGTGCATCCAATTTTCCATGTTTCTTGCTTAAAGAAGGTTATAGGTGAAAATCTTCCAGTTCAAACAATATTTCCAGAACTTGATGAGGAAGGAAAAATCATATTGGAATCTAAAACAGTCACGGAAACAAGAACCCGATAGCTACGGAATCGATCAATTTTAGAGTATCTCATCAAGTGGAAGAACTTACCCACTGAAGATTCTACATGGGAGGATGAGAATTTTATACAGAAGCACCCAGAGCTACTCAAGTGTTGAGGACAACACCTTTTTGAAGGAGAGGGGCATGTTAGGTCCCTATATTACTAGTATAGTCCCTTATTGTTGTTAGTGTAACCCCCTTATTGTTATTATTGTACCCTTGTAACCCCCATATTGTTATTATTGTGCCCTTAAATTATTATTGTTAGGTCGAATAGGATTACATTGTGGCCCCATGGACTCCTATATATAGAAAGGAGGTTTTGTAATTTGAATCATCCAAGAATTGTTCATTCATGTAATGTATTGGAGGTTTCCCCCTCGAAGTGGATTATTTCTAAGGCGTTAATATCTCTTTTCTTCTCTTTTTGGAGCTGGTTTCACAACAGAGGTTAGATGATAGAAGTGAGAAGTGTATATTTATTAGATATAGTAAAGATTATAAGGTATATAGAATCCATAATACCATAACTAAGAAGTATATTATTAGTATAGATATTGAGATCAAGGAAAAATAAGCTTAGGATGGAATAATATATAATTCTGTCGCAGATGGAGTTGTATTATCTCATGGAAATGAGTAGGAAGTACATGGTGTACAATTGATTCCATATAGACCTGATGCAATAACTTCAACAAGGAAATCACCACAAATCAACCCATTATAGTCCAGAACACCGAGAATTCAAGAACACGGTGAACCATGAGGTTATGGTGGACAAAAAACAACAAGATGAGAGGTAAGTAATGAATAAAATCCTACATTAGCTACATTAAGGAAAAAAATCAAAGGTCAAAAGACCAGAAGTTTAAACAAATTGTATGAGAAGAATGATGAAATAGATAAACTTTCAATTTTTGCATTAATTGCATATGATCCTAGAAATTTTGATGAAGTTGTTAAAAAAATAAGTTTGAGTAAAAAATATGGATGAATAGATTCGTGTTATAGAAATAGATAATACTTGGGAGCTTATAGATATACCTGAAGGTAAAAATAGTATAGGTGTTAAATGAATTTATAAGAATAAATTGAATGTTGAATGTGAAATTGAGAAACATAAAGAAAGAATTGTAGCTTAGGGGTTGAGTCAACAACCTCATATTGATTACAATGAAACTTTTGCACCTGTAGCTAAATTTGACAAAATAAGGATGGTATTAGCTATTTCTACATAAAAGAAATGGAAAATATATCAAATGGATGTTAAATGCACATTTTTAAACTATTCTTTTGGAAGAAGAGGCTTATGTGAAACAACCTTGAGGATATGAAATTTATGGACAAGAAGATAAAGTTTACAAGTTAAAGAAATTATTATAGGATTATATGGGTTGAAATAAGCAAACTGGGTATGATATAGTAAAATTTTTGAATATTTGAATAATAGAGGATTTAATACAAGTCCAAGTGAACCAACTTTGTATATAAAGGTAAACCAAGAAGGTAAAATTTTGATAGTTTTCCTGTATGTCGATGATTTGATTTTCACTAAAGATATTTCAACAAATGATTGTAAGACAAACATGAAAAGATAATTTGAGATGAATAATTTAGGGCCAAAAAAACATTTTCTTGGCATTTAAGTCACTCAATATAGATATGGTATTTTTATTTTTCAATATAGCTAATGTAAAGGATATATTGAAAATATCTAAGATGGAGAATTGTAATATATTTGTAACACAAATTGCAATTGATATGAAACTTATTAAGAATGATCAAGGTACAGATGTTGATTCAACCTTGTATGAGATTTTGTTTGGAAGTCTTATGTATTTTATTGCAACAAGGCGTGATATAATGTTTGTTGTAAGTTTAATTTTTAGATTCATGGAGTCTCTGAAGAGTACCCATTTGATGGTTGGAAAAATGATCTTAAGATATGTCATTGGAACAATAAATTGAGGTATCATGTATACATTAGATCTATAATTTAAACTAAATGGATATAAAAATAATGATTTTGTAGGAAAAACTAATGATAGGAAAGCACATATGGGCATGTGTTCAATTTTGGATCAAGTGCACTAGCATGAGAATCAAAGAAGGAATTAGTTGTGAATTTATATATGTTGAGGCAGAGTCTATTGCTACAAAATCAACAACAACAACATGTCAAACTATGTGGATGAGAAGAATTTTGACAGAGTTGTTGCATGAATAGAAAGTACCGACTCAGATTTTTTTGCGACAACAAGTTTGCTATTGTGTCATCAATAAATCATGTTTTTCACAAGAATAATAATCATATTGATATAAGGTATCACTTCATTTGAAAATTAGTAAACAATAATGAAATTTGTATGGATTTATGTAGATCATAAGACCAATTTGCAGACATATTTACAAAACCCTTTACAAAAGAATTGTTCAAAACTCATAGGAAAAATATAGGACTATGTATGGTGTAAAATCATTTTGATATAATGGTAAAATTTTGTATGGTGAGATAATTATGGGGAAGAATTTCAAACACATTAATTATCTCACCTCCTCACCACCATCACACCACTTCCAATATGCCCATTGCCTTCACCACCTCACTGCGCACCGTCTCAACTTAACTTGATCCCAAGGGGAAACACCACATGGACTCATTGAAACTTGAAGAGGATAAATTTAATTGTAAACGAATTGAAACTATTGTGTTCCAAACTGTCAGTGAGGAGAACGATAAAAAATGTTTCAATTCTATTTAACTTGGCCCTTCTCGCTATCACGAATGAAGATATGTATTGCGAGGAGTTGTGGCCTACATGTATATCCCTTTGTCAATGTGAATTATCACTACAAGATATTATTTCCAAGTTAGATGTTCTGGCAGACACTAGTAGATATTTTGTTAGCATTGGAAAGCCCTCCTATGGAGGGCTAGCTATTTTCATGAGTGTTTTGTTCCCCCTAAAGCTAAGGGACTGCTCCCTAGAGTAGAGGATTTTCAAGCTAGAAATCTAAGTTTCCCTCCCTCGTAGTCAACTTAGGCACCTCACGGTATTCCCAGGTGACACTAGAAACAACATTTCTCCCTTAATTATTATGACTCTTCTCTCTCTAAACTAGGCTTCTTCTTGGGCCCAGATATGTTATCATATTGGTTATCCAAACCTTTCATTTACAAGCCATATTCATACTTTTATAACATATTTCGTAACTATTTTATTACCAATTTTCACTAAATGCATTCATTTTACCTTGTGGTTAATAATTAATGATTTCTTGTATTTTTAATGATTAAATCAATTTTTAATGTGGTTTTCCAATGAATGTTTACTAATATTTTCATTTGCCCAAAAAAAAGTTCTAGTTTTGGAAATTTACATTCAATACTTATATCAGTTTTAGACTAAGTAAAGGTTCACACATTGGAACTTCTCGAGATGAAATGGGTTGTAACTATATGTTTATGGATGGATTTATGTTCACAATTGAAGCTCAAGACATTATTCAAACCTAAATTCCATCTACATAAATGTGGAACTTAAATCAATACTAGTTTGGAATTTTCCATAAATTCGGTAGTTCGGTACCTAATCTGCATTTGCATATCAACAACAATGAGCAACTACATATAGATTTGCAGTTATGTCCAAACTTGGAAAAAAATAAAACTAATGCCAAGTGGCATCGTTCCCATCTTCAATGAAAGTTGCAATATGATCTTAAGTCATAGAAAATTTGTTTAAACTAATGTTTGTTATTTTACTTTAGCATGATGTTAGATTTTCATGGAAGTTGATATGAGCCTATTTGATCATCACATTCTTCACTCTATGTATTATAAAAAAAAAATATTTGCATGGCAACAAAGAGGAGAGGATGTAGAGAGGAATTTCATCATTACTCTGAGTTGATTAATTCGTAACATATTTTAATTTTTGTATGTAAAGTCGTCAATTGATTTTATGCAATAAAGATTTAATTATTTTTCAACTCTACATATTGTTATGATATGATTTAGTCTCTAGGCACATTTCCAGTTTTGGAAGGGCCCCTCGACTTAGGTAACGTCCTAGTTTTTATTTGTAGAGTAGAGTAATATTTAGAAAATATCTAGTTTTCTTAATTGGGTATTTTGTTTAATGTTTTATTTCTGTTTTTAGTTTTGCTAGATTCACTTTCTCTGTTTTCATATTTGTTAATATAACATATTATGGTCAAATTATTTCAGGATTAAGAGTTAAAAAAAATTAAATTGGTTTCTTAACACGTTTTCATACCCATAATTTTAATTTACAAAAATTTTGTACTTAATTTCGTAGTAATATTCATAATTTCAATTGTCAAACTTTCTATACTTAATTCGGTAATAAGTTATGTACTAGAACATGGCATTAAAAACATGTAATTTGCATTTTAGGATTCTTTAATTGATTGGATCTTTATAGCTACTTTGTAAAACATTCCTACTACGAATAAGAACCTACAATATATATCTAAGCCTCCTTAGCATTTATTTTTGATATTTTATTAATGCATTTCTTCTAGTTTATTGCCTTGTTTCCTTTATTTTCCTCGCACACTTTTTCTTAGACATTTACTTTTCTACAACATGTTTAATGAATGTTAGTATGCAACACTATATTATTAAAACCACTAAAGTCTCAATATCTAATAATATAAATAAATAAAACAGCATGAAATTTGTCTCTTTGTAATGAAATATTGTGGTTTAGAACCTGACAAGCATTAGAGTCCCACAGTCTAGTGAGAAGTGATAATCCTTAGTGATTAGTTCTTTCTAATTTTATTTATTAGCATAAGTTAGAATAGGCTCTAATAATGCATTTCCTATTCTTGCATCTCTAACTCTTACGATCTTGGATTCGATAATTAAATGTTGGAATTAGAATACATATTATTCCACCAAATTTTTTGGCATCACTGCTAGGGAGGTGCTAAAGTGATTAGAACATAGTTTCTTTCACAAATTTTCTACATGATTTTAGTTACAAGGAAAACTTGGGGGCAAAGATAAAATGGTAAGACGAGAGGTATGAACTTGCGCATCCACTTTGGTGGGGTTTCTCTAAAGCCTTGTTGTTTCCTTATTTTTCTTTGCAAGTGTGTTTTACTTTAGATTAATTCATGAAACGAAGAGAAGCCTAAATTGTGTTAACATATAAATTGGTGTCAACAATGTCTTAGTAGCATGGTGGTGCTTCGAATACATTTTTGGTTTGTTTGTATCCATTTTAAGTGTGTTTCATTTTTTATTTAGGATTTTTAAATTTTTTAGTACTTTAAGAATGCCATACAGTAATCCATGTGTGTAATAGGGTTTGGAAACCAGCAAAACAATGTTAAAGTATGATCAATAATTTGAAATAACTTTCTAAAATCCTAGCAGCAATTGGGATTTCTACTTCTCAGGAAGAAAAAATCTTGACAATAGTCAAGAACTTATCTTCCTCCCTAGAAGTGATATAAAAACAACAAATCAATGAACCACATCCACAAGAATATATTCAACCTTGCAAACTTATCAAGGAAACCGAAGAATCATGGATCACATCCAATGGAGTTAAACCATTAGAACTTGAGACTGAAGAATTTTTGGCATTCCTATCTGTGGATCATATGAGAACACAAGAGGATAATCATCTAATGATAGAATATCTGCATGGCATTGTAAAGGATATGCTAAATGAGCCACACAAAGAGGTAAACCAAGAGAATTTTGATTTTGTTGAAATTTGGTTTCAAGAAATTATAAGGCCATGCTAATCCATTTTTTTTTTACTTCTTGACATTATCATTAAAATAGTTTGTTCTTCATATTCAAGTATGCATTGAATATTATATTCTAAACTTGAGTATGAATGCATTTTTATACATGTTACGCATATGGTTACATTGGAAATACTCATATACTTGAGGAGAGGAATAATTTTTCACAAGTAGAGTAGGATAACAAATAAATAAATTTTGCATATAATAGTTAGTTTATTTCTAAAATATATTGCAACATCTTTCTCATTTGTTTTATATAAGTGGGGATGTTAATCGTTAAAAAGTAATTAGTTGAAAATGGGAGATCTATGTTCCTATTGCATATCTCTGTTGGGGTATCTTTCAACTGCATATTGTTTTAATGAATATTTCCACTTAGTCTTATTACTAACTACAACATTGTCCAACTATTACTATGCTTTCCCACTTATTATTTATTTTTAGTTAGATTTGTTTCCATTTTTTCTTTTCAATAAAGTAAGCTATGAACAATATGTCTAGAATCTTATGTGAAGTTGGAAATGACTGCATTGAAACGTCATTTAGTATTTCATACCAACTGTCTAGTACCTTGTTTTAACTAATAAGTACCCATAATTTTGGTACCAATTTTCTATTTTGCAAGTCAAAGTTAGATTCAAGGATCTTGTTCGTTTGGAATGCTTCAATACTAGAAGAATAATGATAATCAAAAGAGGAAAAGACGTATTTGTCAATAGAATCAAACACATAGGGGAGTATTTGACGATATATTTCCTTATTCCTTAAGTTTTTAAAAAGTATGCATTCATGCTTTATCATTACTTATATGTTTTAAGACCGCTAATTCACAAAGATGATAGAATAAGCAATATTTTTAATAAAATTTTAATTGAATGATAATTCCAAACTATTCATAACTAATATACCCTTTCTGCTCTGGAATTTCATTTCTCTTGTTCATATAGATTTTTATTATCAATACAAATTTTTTTCTCAAAATATAGTTACCAAAACATATTAAGGGGATTAAAACAAAATTAAAAGGTTGATACATTGGTAACAATGAAAAAATTCAACTTGAATATTATAACCAAAACAACAAAGCATGATATCCAAGCATCTTTATTAAGATTTGCAGAAAACTTTATGAAGTCTCTGTTCATAGTGGAAGACTACTTTAAAAGAGAAATAATATATGAAAACTATGATTAGTAGGACTTTAGATGCCTTTTGGTTATTCTTTGGTTAGCCTCATCCATCTCACATTAAAATGACTCATTCATGTTCTGTCCTCTGAGTACCTATAAGTACCTTATGCGTATAAGCCATTATGCAGATAATAAAAGAGACTTTCAAAGGTATCATCCTATGCATTTAAGGGGCTTTCTTAATCCTCTCCCCCATATACCAATTACAAAAGAAATGTCCATAATCTAAACCTAAAATGGTAGGAAACATGAGAGTAGAGCCTTCAATGTAAATTAGGTTTAAAAGGTTAACCTGTCGAGGATATGGACACCTACTAGTAGTAGGTACTGACTTGTGATACGACTACGAAAACCCATCAGGTCTATGGATGCTTGCGAGCAATGGGGCATTCTGCCTAAAGAAGTGTCAACCAAACTAAGGCTTTTGTCTACATGTATGATGTTACTCTATAGTATTAAAATCAAAAGGAAGCATGTGTGGATGAAGTCACGGATAAAAACAATCTCCATAAATTTGATGCTAAAGAATGGCCTTAAGGTAACCTGGAGTCCTCTATCATTGGTTTTTCGTACTATATCTAAGATTTAATTACCTAAGAAGTGGGACCTATGATCACATAGAATTAATAAAGCTTATCTACAAAGTTTATTTGTAATACTTGAATGACTATTAGACTTTGGGATTTCATTAGTAATGAATAATATTTCATTGGTTCATTAGTTGTTGTGATCATAAAAAAAATACTCCTACCTACAAAGGAGGATAGCCCCTTAAATTTATAAAAGGTTTCTTTTTCTTGAGCATAAAATTGTTAATGATTAATGAAATCATATATAATGTGTGATTTGGAGTTTCTTTATGCTTGGTATTAATTTAGCATCATTTTAATAAATATGAGATCACTTATTTTTTTAATTATTCATCTTATTAGTTCCATTTTTTTGTTTTTCAGAGCCATCTCAACAACCCTCCTCAATTCTTTAGTACCTTACTTTGTTTGCATGAGGACATGCAAAACCTTGGGCATGGGGGAGAGGTTGATGGGATATTTTCAACATATTTAGCTCATTTTATTTAGCTTCCTTTAGCAGATTAGATTGGAACTCATAAACTCCAACTCTTATAGATCATTATAGACTCCCAATTTTACTCTGCCTCATCTTCAATTTCATACAAATTCCATTGCAGCCTGTGGTACAAATCAAAATTCAAAAGGTATATTTGAGGTAACACATGTTAAGACTCTTTAACTCATGAAAATTTAAGGAATATTGATAATTAATCACTTTCTATTTCTTCACCTTTCTTAAAACACCATTTTCAAATCCATTAACGCATATTCTAGTTTCCAAGTCCATATTTATTTAGTCATTATCTTCATTGCCACCTCATATCATCCATCATTCTTTCCTAGTCCATATTTGGTTTGCATGAGGGCATGCAAAGTCTTAGGCATGAGGGGATGTTGGGCCCTAGATATGCTATCGTATTGGCTATCCAAACCTTTCATTTACAATCCATATTCATACTTTATAACATATTCCATAACTATATTTTTGTAAACAATTGCACCTATAGTAGAAATATTCTCTAAAAAATACAATTCTGGTGGAAATATATATAACATAGGTATTATATGGGGGAGTTTTTATATAGGGGAGGGGTTAATCAGACAGGCGAAGGGGCAGAGATATATAACCAATGGAGGTATTAACTAGGGGGGCTCAATGTATGGCCGAGACAATGTATTAAGTGTTTGGGGTCATTGTATTGACTAGACAAAAAAATTAGTTTAGAGGAGGCGGTATATGAGGGGGTTGATATATGATAAATGCTAGAGTTATTGTGATGTCCCCAATCAGCCATAGCTACTTGGAACATTATAATTACTCCATTTTTGAAATAGGAAGTGAAAGACACAATAAAATCCATCCCAGTGTGAAAAGGGATTGAGGTAGGAGGATAAAATAAAGCCCCTTGAATGTGAAAAGGAGAAAAATCAAGGAGCTACTAGAGTTGACCAAGTCAACCAGTGTTGTAAATGGGAGGGAAAGCCTCTACGGTAGTGCAGTTTTGAAGGAGGAAGCTTCTTGAAGAAGCTACATCTCCAATGTGTGGGACCCGGGATGGGGAAGCTCTCTTGAAATAAAAAGGAAGGAATGGCAGCTAGGGAATTCATTCATTCATAATTCTTTTTTCAGTCTTATGACTGATTGCAACCTTCAACTGTTTAGCTGGAGTTGCAGCACTGTTTAGTGCAAGAGTTCTTATGCGGGAATTCTAGTTCCATTGTTATTGCAGGTGATTGGGAGATTCAAAGAGGAGGTCTTGAGTTCCATTCTCATCAGATATCTTGAGGAATCCATCTTCTAACCTGGACTGCCTAGTCACTCTCAGTGAGTGCGTTACTTCTACATTAGCTGCAGTAGCTGGGGTTAGATCTACTCATTTGAGCTTATTTCAGGAGGAGAGGGGGTGATTTCCACCCCAGGAGTTCTACTGAGGAAGGTCTTGAGACTATATTTGTATTGTGAACTCTTCTTTGAGCATATTAGATATTTCTTAATACATAATAGCTGGGTACAACATTATTCTCCTGCAGTGCTGTACATTGTGTTGTTATTTTGCCGGAACTCTTTGCTGGGTGGTTCCAATGTGCTTGTAAAAGAGGTTAATCCTCTCATTTCTGATATTATAATGAATAAAAGCTCAAAATATATGATATTCCATCTATTTCTATAGTTTACATGAAAGAATAACTTTTTTTCTGCTTCCGGCATTTCTATTTTATGAAGTACTGGAGTTATGATGCCTTTTATACACTTCAGTTTGGAGGATCTGTTTATTATAGCTATAGTTATTTCTTTCTGATTCCCTTCTATATTTAAGTCATATACAACATATTCTTGAGGGTTCAAGCCCTGGACTGCATTATTCTTGCACTGGTTCACCTATACAGCATCCTCACTAGACATATTGCTGAAATTCCCAAAAAGGGACATCACAGTGGTATCAGAGCTCTGCTCTCATCTCAGCTTGTTGGGAGGAGATTCTTCTTCAGTATGGAGAAGGAAGAAATCTCAAGGCTCTTACTTCAAACTCTGCAGGACATTGCAAGGGATCTCAGGGAGATGAGGCAGGAAGAAGACTCTTTAGGGTTTTGTCCTAAGGCAAGCACCAGCACTGAAAATGGCATGGGACATGCAAATCCATCATAAAGTTCCACTCTACCTTGATTTTTAATTGAAGGAGATAAGGAGGGTTCTCTAGGAGAATATTTTGAAGAATATGAGTTCCAGTCTCAAAGGTTCAAGAAGCATTTGAGCTTTTAGGAGTTTTGTCGCATCAAGGATGGAAGGAGGAATGATCTTCATCAAAGAGAAGGTAAATGGATGTAGGGATCAGCTCTACATCACAGTATGGTGGGGTTATTCTTGCCCACATTTGATGGGACATCTAAGCATACAACAAAGGCATGGGTAGAGAAGTTGGACACATACTTCTAGCTTCACAAGCTCTCTGAAATGGAGGCTATCAAGATAGTTGCATTGCATATAGAAGGGGAAGCTCAAGACTGGTGGTTTCATGGAATAACCACTCTTGGGCATCATCATATCACTTCATATTCAGATTTCACTCAGAAGCTAGTGGAGAGATTTGATCCAAGGGATTCGGAGGCCCAATTTGCCAAAATAACCAAACTCAAGCAAGAGGGAGATCTTGAGGATTATGTTGCTAAGTACCTACAACTTTTAGTGATGGTCTATAACCTCACTACGAGCAGGAAGGTATGCATGTTTTTGAATGGAATGGCTGAACCATTACAAGGGTTGGTCAAGTCTACAAAACCAACCACACTCCTTGAAGTTGTGGAGAAGGCTAGAGATCTAAAACACATCTTACCCAGGGCAAGAACCTTTTTACAATAGAAGACCCATTCAAGGCCAAGGGAGACACTCCCCATTTAGGAGAAATGTGTTAAAGAGGAGGCACATCCTATCAAGACCTTCTCCAAGAAGGGTGCCAATGCTGTGAAACCCATAGAAGATTTTTCTCCAAGGGGAGGAGTTGTTGCAGCGTTAAGAGGGGTCCAAAAATATCTTACCCTAAGAGTAGGAGGCACCATCAAGGGGCAAAGGGTTTTTGTATTGATATATAGTGGAGCCACTCACAATTTTATCGATTCACAGCTGGTACACAAGAGAGGAATTCCCATGGAGGAGTTTGAGGGATTTTCAGTTTTGGTTCCAGGAGCCATTACTTTACAATGTGCCAAGTATGTTCCAGCGCTAACCATCACTATGGGTACCTATACCTTGACAGACCACTTCTTTGTGGTAGACATTCCAGACACTAATGTCATATTTGGAGTCTAGTGGTTAGTCACCCTTGGGAGAGTTACCACTAACTGGAGAAATTTGGAGATGGAATGGAATAGAGAAGAGGATGGCTAGCGACAAAAAATCAAGGGTATGAACACATATGCTCCTCAGATTTTTTCAACACATAGGATGGAGTCAGATCTACGTAGAGGATATATTGCATGGGTAGTGGATCTGCATGTATCTGAGGTGAAGAGAAAGGACACACTGGTGCACCTAGATGTCCAATCCCTTTCGGACCAGTATTCTACAGTATTTGGAGATATCCCACCAGGGAGACCTCCCGACCGAGGGTTTGAACACACCATTGAGTTGGAGCAAGCAGTACAAGCAGTGATAACCACTCCTTATATACATCCCAAGGCCTATAGGGATGATATCGAAAAATATATCCAAGAGCTACTAGCAGTAAGGCACATCCGGCCTAGTACTAGTCCTTTTGCTTCCTCGGTGGTTTTGGTAAAGAAGAAAGATGGCACATTGAGGATGTGCATCGATTATAGAGCCTTGAAAAAGAAGACTTTGAAGAACTGGTACCCTATACCTAGGCTCGATGAACTTATGGATGAATTGAGAGGATCCAAATATTTCTCCAAGATTGATTTGAGGTCCAGGTACCATCAAATCAAGGTGAGGGAGAAAGATATCCCCAAGACAACGTTCAGGTGTCATTATGGGCATTTTTAGTTTCTGGTAATGCCCTTTGGATTGAATAATTCTCCAGCAACCTTCCAATCCTGTATGAATCATATCTTTTGGGATCATTTGCAAAAGTTTGTATTGGTCTTCTTTAATGATATTTTGATCTACAGCCGCACCTGGGAGGAGCACTTGCAGCATATTGAGACAGTCTTACATATCCTCAAGGAGCAAAAATTCTATGCCAAGCTCTCCAAATGTGAATTTGGCCTCACAGAGATGTTGTGTCTGGGGCATATCATAGGAATAGATGAAGGGTACATGAGGAGAAGATCCAAGCTATCTAAGATTGGCCAGAACCCAGGAATGTGACAGAACTCAGAGGATTTGTGGGCATATGTACATATTACCAGAAGTTTGTGAAAGGATTTTCACAACTAGCAGCACCTCTTATAGACTTGACAAAGAAGGGGGACTTCCAGTGGACACCCACAACGTAGAGGGATTTTGATAAGCTCAAAGAGGTAATGAGTAGTTGTCCTATTTTGGTTTTACCTGACTTTTCTCAACCTTTTGTGCTAGAATGTGATGCATCACGTGAAGGTATTGGGGTAGTTTTGATGCAAGGGGGGCACCCTATAGCCTTTGAGAGCAGAAAGTTGATCCCTCATGAGAAGCTATAACCCATCTATGATAAAGAAATGTTGGCTATCATGCATGCATTAGCCAAATTCTGGAAATATTTGGTGGGGAATAAGTTCAAGGTGAAAATTGAGCACAACAGCCTTAGATTCTTTCTTGAACAAAGGCAGCTTCAGGAAAGACAACAAAAATGGGTGAGAAAAATTCAGGCCTATGATTTTGACATACAATATGTCAAGGGGAAGAGAAATATAGTAGCTGGTGCAATTTCCAGGAGGCCTACAGTGTTGTCCATGAGGGGCATGGATGCAGATTGGAAGGCTCAACTTTTAGTTGAGTACTCTAAAGATGACCTTGCATGCAAGATACTTGATGGGGTGGTACCAGATGAGAGATTTAAAGTGATGAATGAGGTCATTTATTACAAGAACCATATCTACTTGGCTAAGGGTTCTAAGCTCAAGGAGAATATCTTAGTGGCCTCCCATGATTCCCCACTTTCCAGGCATCAAGGTTTCAGAAAAATCTACAGATCTATCAGGGAGAGATTCTCGTGGAAGGGTCTCAAGGAGGAGGATGTGCTCTGGCATATCAGGGAATGTACCACTTTCCAAGAAAATAAGGGAGAGCACACTTATCCAGCCAGGTTATTGTAGCCACTACCTATTCCAGGCGAGAAGTGGGAGAGCATCTCTATGGACTGCATCACCGGCTTACCAACAGTGCAGGGTAAGGATTGTATCTATGTTGTTGTTAATAGACTAACAAAGTATGCTCATTTATTTTCCATTTCTACACATTACACTACTTCATAGGTGGTTGAGATCTTCTTCAGAGATGTATTTAGACTCCATGGTCTCCCTAGGACCATAGTGAGTGATCGAGACATCCGCTTCATGGGTGGCTTTTGGCTGGAACTTTTCCAGCTAGTGGGAATTGATTTGACTCCCAACACTAGTTATCACCCCCAAACTAATGGGAAGACTGAGATAGTGAACAAGTGGCTAGAAGACTACTTGAGAAACTATGTGGTTGGGTAGCAGAGAGCTTGGTTGCGGTGGCTCCACTTGGGGGATTATTGCTACAACACTACTCACCACACCTCTATTGGCATGACACCATTCCGAACCTTGTATGGATATGAGGCATTCTCATTTGCCGAAGTTATGTTTGGGGCAAGTAAAGCTCAAAGGGAAAGATATTGGATTCAAGAGAACCAGGACATACTCAAGGCCCTCAAAGATAACATTGCCACTGCCCAGAATCAGCAAAAGATGTATACAGACCGTGGCCAGATAGAGAGACCATTTGAGGTGGGGGATCTTGTCTACCTACGCCTTCAGCCTTACAAACAGTCCACACTCAAGGAGAAGGGAGATGAAAATCTCAAACCACGTTTCTATGGGCCTTACAAGGTGAGCAGATGTGTCAGTAAGGTGGCTTATGAGCTGGAGCTTCCTAAGGGGAGCAAGACTCATAATATCTTCCATGTATCTTATCTCAAGAAGGCTATAGGGAAGAATGTAGTTTCCAACTTGGAACTTCCTCCAATTGATGATGAGGGTCATTTGATCTTGCAGCCAGAAGAAATATTGGACACAAGAGATAGGAATTTAAGAAACAGAGTCATCAAAAAATATTTGATTCGATGGAGGAATCTACCAGATGAGGATGCCACTTGGGAGGGGGAGAAAATCTTGCAGCGTCCTTATTTACTGTTGCTTGTGGGCAAGCAAATTTTGAGTGGGGAGGACTGTGATTTCCCCAATTATCCATAGCTACTTGGAACATTATAATTACTCCATTTTTGAAATAGGAAGTGAAAGACACAATAAAATCCATCCCAGTGTGAAAAGGGATTGAGGTAGGAGGATAAAATAAAGCCCCTTGAATGTGAAAAGGAGAAAAAGCAAGGAGCTACTAGAGTTGACCAAGTCAACCAGCGCTATAAAAGGGAGGGAAAGCCTCTAGGGTAACACAGTTTTGAAGGAGGAAGCTTCTTGAAGAAGCTACATCTCCAATGTGTGGGACCTGGGATGGGGAAGCTCTCTTGAAATAAAAAGGAAGGAATGGCAATTAGGGAATTCATTCATTCATACTTATTGTTTTAGTTTTATGATTGATTGCGGCCTTCAGCTGTTTAGCCAGAGTTGCAGCATTGTTTAGTGCAAGAGTTCTTATGCGGGAATTCTAGTTCCATTGTTATTGCAGGTGATTGGGAGATTCAAAGAGGAGGTCTTGAGTTCCATTCTTGTCAGATATCTTGAGGAATCCATCTTCTAACCTAGACTGCACAATCACTCTCAGTGAGTGTGTTATTTCTGCAGTAGCTGCAGTAGCCGGGTTTAGATCTACTCATTTGAGCTTATTTCAGGAGGAGAGGGGGTGATTTCCACCCTAGGAGTTCTATTGAGGAAGGTCTTGAGCCTATCTTTGTATTGTGCACTCTTCCCTGAGAATATCAGATATTTCTTAATACAGAATAGCTCGGTACAATTTTATTCTCTTGCAGTGTTGTACATTATGTTGTTATTTTGCCTGTGGAGTACTAAAAAGGTATGCTTTTGATGATTATTTCAGTGGCTTTTTAGTAGAATTTGTAAACCTTTTTGCATCATGAATTTGGAAACTGATAAGGAATTATAACAAAACATGTGAGAATTGATATGCAAGACTTAACCGCTGATAATTGTTATTTTCTGTGCAGGAAAAGGAGAAAACGAGGAGTTGCCGTTCCAAAGGAAAGGACAAAGTCGAGATAAATGTTGTCCCTCTGAAGGAGAACCGAATGCAAACAAGGATAAGCAGATCAAAGCAAATCGGCCCAGAAAAGGAGGAGAAGACACCAGCTCGGCGCAAAAGATGAAGGATTCCACTAGGTTTGGCGATCCCTCGGGATCTTCGTCTGAGGGATCGACACTGACTGTCTTGTTCGCAACTTGTCTCTGCGTCACCTTTATATAAAGGGACATCACTGTTAGCTTAAGGGGAGAATGATATGTTTCTATGTAATTTTCTGTTAAACATTAAGCTCTGATTATTAAGTTTCATTGAGAACTGGTTCATTGTACTTTTGTTCGATGCGTTAATATAAGCTTGGTGATTATTTCATCTCTGCGTCTGGATTAACTTAAGGCGGTGTACCTTGGAGGCTAAGGGCCCGGCCCCGGAGGACACTTGCTTCTGTATCACTACGGTTTGGTTTCTGTGTGGTTTTGTTTATCGTTGTTATTTGGATAATATGATATGCTTTATGAGTTGATATTACATGCTCTGTTAAGATTAAATAATTGAGGTTTTTACAGATCGAATCGTGTATTGACTCTGCATCAAGTTATTAATCCTTTCAGAGTTAATTGCATGTTATTAAGTCTTAACCGAATATTCTTATTGTTCTGTTACAGAGCTTTTATACTGAACATTCATATCATAGATTTGTTTGAAGTAGTGTTCTTCATGATTATTGGATTCAGAGATAATGCTGTTCTATTTGGAAGCACAGTTGTATCCCTGTTGATTAAGATTACTATTTCAGCGTGTTGTGTGCGTATATGATTTACCAGAGCTGTTTCATAATTTGTTAATAGTTAATGCTGTTCCATTAGTGTGTTTTGCGTGATTTGCTTTAAGAGTGAAAGATTGTTATTTAATTGTGGAAAGTACATTTGGGTTAATAGATTAAGCTTGGTTACAACTCGTGAGACGTAGATGTTCGATTGCTGTTCCATTTTAGAATTATTGTTCCATTCCAGATTTGTTGTTCAATTCTTTATTTGTTGTTCCATTTACTCGCATTTGTTGTATTGGTGTGAGAGACGATCTAAGGCTGTAGCGAGCTTTGGCATTCACTGCCTAGCTCCCAGACCTGTGGTTTATGCTCTGATTTCCTTTCCATCAGTTTCCAAAGGGATGGGTTATCGCTGCCGAACCCTTGACTGATAAGCTGCCTAATTTTCTGAATGTGTGATTTATTCTTTTGAAGTAATTTAGTTATAAACAAGCATCCGTTTACTCTTGTATTTCTTAAACACTGTACTGCTAGCATTACTCTGACAAGTGATAGCCTCAGACTGAGACACTCTTTGGAATAACAAACGCTCCCGATTGACATATTAATGTGAGGTAATTAGAGGTGAAAAAGACCCTTTTTATAGCTCTACATTTTAGCGCCGGTGTAGGGGGAAAAGGTGTAGCCATTTGTCTTTTCGGAGTAGTGTACGAACACCTTTAGGGAGGAGTTGGATCTTAAAAACGGAAGGTAAGAACCTACGTGCGGAGCATGTAAAAGCCCTGCTCCATTATTCGCTTTCCTAACAGATTTGTTTTTTCTTGTTTGAATAGAATTTGGTAGTTCATTTGAGTGCATGACTAAGCAGAAAAGACCAGAAAAGAATATCAATCCCCCATCCAAGCCTGAAAAAGCTAAGGGGCCGGTGACCCTTGGCCGAACGACCTTCATAGACGAAATGCATGAAAACAAAATCTCAACCATCGGTAGGCCCCGGAAAACATTTCTGTGACCTACTAGTTCCCTTCGAGCCCACGGGATGCCATGCGCGCGCGCAATGAGGTGCATAGTCAGGCGAAGAAGCGAGGACTTTCAAGAAATGAAAATTCTACTCCCGAACTATTGCAGGGAAGAATTCGACAAATTTTGTGTGTGAAGGAGGGAGGAGAAGGAGAAACGGGGAAACAAGGAACCAAAATATCTTATTGGAACAAATCAGCCATTAGATAGCCCAGATAAGGGGAGTGCTACGAAAATCATTGTTGAAGGAATCCAATCTCCTCATACATCTGGTATTCTCATTATTCCAGATAAGGGAAGTGCTATTAAAACTATCCCTGTCAAAACCATTCCCTCTCAACCTAGGAATACCCTCCTAGATATCCCAGAAGGCTATTGGCATATATTCGATCCCATGGCTCAGAACCAGCCAAATGCTCAAACCTCTACATTACAATATCCTATAGTGGATTCTGCAGCAAATGCACCCATGAAAGTTATCCCTCTTCAGCATATCCCTACATTTCACGGTCTCACATCAGAAGATCCGGATGCATTTTTATTCGAATTCGATGTGTTATGCAGGGGGTATGATTACACCACCGATCCCCAAAAATTGAAATTATTCCCCTCTACATTAAAAGGGGCTGCTTTGAGATGGTTTATGGGACTAGGTGGTGGGGTTACCAACAAGTGGGATCAAATGAAAGAATCCTTCTTAAAAAAATATCAGGATTATTGTAGGTCTAGAGAATTAAAAGACGAAATATTCCAAATGACAGCCAGACCGAATGAAACATTGGAGGAGTATGTGGAACGTTTTCAGTACAATCTACAAATATCTCCTTATGCATTGCTACCTTTACCTGATAATGTGTTAAAAACTGCATTAATAAGGGGTATGAAGGAACAATGGATTGAAACATTAAACATCATGGGAAAAGGGGATATTTATCAAGAGAATTTTGCTGACATCATTGATTTATGTATCAGGAGTTCGAGAGGCGGCACAAGAATAAAACCGATAGAATATGATCGGTTTGCAAGAGATAACAAAGTATCAACAGAAGGAGTAACACGTGCAGAAATTGGAAATTTATTAGAAAATTTTAAAACTGATATTATGGGGACACTAACTACACAACTTGATATTGTGCAGGCTAAACAGAAGCAGATGGAGGTAGAACATAATTTGGCGACCTTCTTCCCCTGATGCAGAAAAAAACATAGCCACAAGGAATGTCCACTGGATAAAGTCCAAACGTGCGCCATCTGTACAAAAGATCACCTTACGGAGAGCTGCCCCTCACTTCCTGGATTGAAAGCGGTATATAAGGAAGCAGAAGAAGAACCAGAATCGGTGAACTCGATCAACCAGCGTCGCCAGTGGCAGCCGAGACAACCTGGTATGTTTTCGGACTCAACCTCTTTTTTTCAACCCCCACAGTATAATGCTCAACAATATGGTATGTGGCAAAATCAATCTCAACCCCCATTTTCAAACTGGTCACCACAATCGTTTCCTTCTTCAAACCCATGGCTGAATCAAACAAGCCAATCTGGTTGGCCGAATTTCCCTTATACTCCACCATATTGGCAAAATGGCCCATATCCTTCACAATGGACTCCCCCTACTTCACAAAGTTCACCCTGGCAGACAAGCTGGCAAAGACCGATGCACCAGCCAACTGGAACTATTCCGCTCCCTCAACCTACTCTGCCAGCCTTACAACAAAATCCCTAGTCTAACCTGAGACCGCAACTCCCAGCCCAACTCAATCCCAATCCAAATAACAGACCGGTCCAATCTATCCAAATCATACAATCACCAGAAATAGGACCCGACCTGAGGGAGTGCAATGATCTTCAATTAAGATCTGGACGTATAATTGAAACTGAGGGAGATAAAACAGTTCATATTGAAGATCAGTTACCAAGAGAACATCAGTTGCAACAAGAGGATGTAAATAAGCCGTAGACTCATAATCAAGCAACTACATCCTCTCCTCCGTTCCCAGAACGATTAGTCATACCTCGACCCATGCAATATCCTGACTTTGGCATTCTGGGAGAATTACAAAATCTGTACATAAAAATCCCATTCCTCCAAGCCATTCAAGACATTCCTATATACGCAAAAACTATCAAAGAGTTGTGCATAAAGAAACCAAGGAGGAATATAACAAATAATCCAAGAGTCCAAGTAGTCGGTACTTTATCTGACCTATTATCTGGGAGAGAAACACCCATTAAATATGAAGACCCGGGGAATCCAATTATAACTGTTCAAATTTATGGTCAGACCCTGTCTAATGCCTTAGTTGATCTAGGAGCTGCAATTAATATTTTAACAACCACTACTTGCCAAAAGCTCGGCATTACATCGGTAGAACCCACCTCTACTTTGTTAGAATTGGCTGACCGATCTGTGGTTAGACCAGAGGGTATTCTACAGGATGTCATGGTCTCTGTTGATTCCTGGGAGTATCCAACCGATTTCCTGATAATTAATCCAAAAACCCGACTTGATGGACATCCGCTAATTTTAGGTAGACCTTGGCTTGCCACTGCCGATGCCTACATTGGCTGTCGGCAGGGAAATATGACCATAACCAGAGGACCGAATAGAAAAAATTTAGTTCTATATCCTCCAGCGCAGCCAAGTGTCACAATGATCAAAACTAATAAGCACCCTGTATCATACCTTACTGATAACATCATATCTCCATTAACTATACAAGAGGCACTTGATTTTAAAGACCAAACAGAAGATGATGCCATTAATAATTTCATTAGTCAAACTGAATCTCGCACACAGTGTCACATGATAGAAGCAACATTTGATAATGAATTAGAGGAAGATCCTCTGAAAGATACGCATGACCAAACGATACCTGTTACTTCTGTTGCAAATAGTAAAACTGTGGAAATTGGACCGGGAAAAACTTTAAACATCAATGCTAATCTCACGCCTGAACAAGAAACTAAGCTCATCCATCTGTTAACGAAATATCAAGAAGCATTTGCATGGGATTACCCTGATATGAAAGGAATCGATCCCCACTTATGTACACACCACATTTATATAGAAAAAGATGCCAGACCTGTTCGTCAGCCGCAAAGGAGACTTAATCCTCATCTAAAGGATGTGGTAAAAGCTGAACTTTAGAAACTTTTAGATGTCAATTTTATCTATCCTATTTCTGATAGTAAATGGGTCTCTCCGCTTGTGGTGGTACCAAAAAAGAATGGAAAATGGAGAATATGTGTGGATTATAGGGAACTAAATAAGGCAACACAGAAAGATCATTTTCCTCTCCCATTCATAGACCAAGTATTAGATACTTTAGCAGGAAAGAAATTTTTTTCTTTCCTGGATGGCTTCAGTGGATACAATCAGATTCAGATTGCCCCTGAAGACCAGGATAAAACTACTTTTACTTGTCCCTGGGGAACATTTGCCTATCGAGTTCTACCTTTTGGCCTATGTAATGCTCTTGCCACATTCCAAAGGGCTATCCTTAGCATTTTTGCAGATTTAATAAATGATGGACTTGAAGTTTACATGGATGACTTTACACCATATGGAGATGATTTTGATCCAGCTCTAGACACCCTAGAAAAAGTCCTACAACGCTGCATTGTTACCGGGCTTTGCTTAAGCCACGAAAAATGTTTCATGATGATGACTGAAGGACTTATCCTAGGACATTATGTTTCGGCAGCCGGCATTCAGGTAGACCCGGCCAAAATCCAAATACTTTTGCTCATTCCCACTCCTACTACTCAAACAGAGGTACGCATCTTTCTTGGATTTTCTGGTTATTATAGACGATTTATAGAACATTATTCGCACATTGCTGCTCCTTTATATGCACTAACTGGTAATGTTGATTTTCTTTGGATAGAAAAATGTGACCGTGCTTTCGAGGATCTAAAGAAGCTCGTATCCACAGCCCCAGTCCTTTGAGGACCAAACTGGGACCTACTGTTCCAGATATCATCTGATGCCTCAGATACAGCTATTGGCGCAGTCCTTGGGCAGGAAGAGGATAAAGAACCATATGCTATCTATTACATCGGCAAAAATTTATCCCCTGCTGAATTAAATTACACTGTTACTGAAAAAGGATTCCTAGCTGTAATACATGTTGTCAATAAGTTTAGACATTATATTACAGGATATCCTGTTATCTTGTATACAGACCATTCTGCCATAAAATATTTAGCAAATAAGCCTGTCACAAATGCCAGAATAACTAGATGGTTGATTTTATTGCAGGAATTCGATATCACAATCAAGGATCGGCCTGGCAAAGAAAACCCTGTAGCCGATTTTCTTTCGAGAATACCAAAACCAATCGATGCAGCAGCAGTTGAAGATCAATTTCCGGATGAGAACCTGTTTGCTGTTGCCGTTCAAACACCCTGGTATGCTGATGTTGCCAACTACCTCGCAGTAGGTAAACTACCAAAACATTTAACCCCTAATGAGCGCAAGCAGATTGTTCAGAAGAGTGCTCGATTCTCGTGGATTGGGGGCTATTTGTTTCACACAGGGGCAGACATGCATATCGGGCGATGTGTTCGAGAAGATGAAATCTTTGACATCCTAAAAGCCTGTCACGATGGACCGTGTGGTGGACACTTCGCTGAGCGTAGAACTGGACACAAAGTATTGCAGACAGGATATTACTGGCCTACGATTTTCAAAGATGCAAAGAAATTTGTCCAAGCCTGTGACAGCTGCCAGCGAGCAGGACGACCTGGTCAAGCCGATGAGATGCCTCTGAAACCACAGTTAGTCATCGAACCATTCGAGCGATGGGCTCTTGATTTCGTTGGACCCATCAACCCCTCATCAAATCAGAAAACATATATCTTGGTGGCAACAGAATATGTCACCAAATGGGTTGAGGCAGAAGCATTGCCAAGAGCCACAGAGGACTCTGTCATACAGTTCCTATTCCATCTATTTGTACGTTATGGCCTTCCAAGGGAAATAATTACGGATGGAGGACCACAATTTGCTGGGAATAGATTAGCTGCAACACTCAACAATTATCACGTCCAGCATAAAATCACTACTCCATATCACCCACAGGCGAATGGGCAGGTAGAAAGTAGAAATAAGATAATAGAATCAATCCTAATGAAAACCATTGCGTCACATAGGCGTGATTGGGCTACCCGACTACCTGAAGCACTCTGGGCCTATAGAACCACATGGAGGAGCACCACCGGTTACTCACCTTATCAATTAGTGTTTGGAAAACAACCTATTTTTCCCATAGAATTCGAAATCCAAACATTACGGACAGCACAGGAAGTGGGCCTAGATCTAAGCGAGGCACAAATCAATCGACTACAGCAGATCAATGAATTAGACAAAATTAGGCTCTCTGCACTACAAAATACGGCATTGATTCAACAGCAGCGAGCTAAATGGCATGATGCGCTCATCAAGAACAAAGTCTTCCACGAGGGAGACTGGGCTCTGTTATACGACTCTCGGTTTCAGGACTTCCCTGGAAAACTTCATACTCGATGGTTGGGACCATACGAAATCCAGAAGGTGCATGACAACGGAACCCTTACTCTAATTACCATTGACGGTTCTGGATATGCATTCAAAGTAAATGGCCACCGAGTTCGTCTCTATCACAAACCACTCACTCGGGAATCCTTCTGCCAGCAGCTACGCCGAGACACTGATATGGAGATTTTAGGAGAGGAAGAGAAATCTTCCTCACCTGTGATTCATTAAGGAATTCATTTCTTTTTACAATTTGTACATAAGTTCTTGTCTTTGAGTCGTTCTTGTACATATGTTTGAATTAAATGTTTTCTTGTCATTTTTTTGCTGTTCTTTTTCGAAGTTTCGATTTTTGCCGTTCTGTTTCTAAAAAAAATGGCATTTGCGTGTTTTTTTATGTTGTTGGCTTTGCTTGTTTTGCTGTTCCTTTTCTAAAGGAACAGCATTCTGGATCTCTGCTGTTCCTTTTCCAAAGGAATGGCATTTTTACGTCTTTTGCTGTTCCTTTTCCAAAGGAACAGCATTTTTGGTTACCACTGTTCCTTTTTTTTCAAAGAAACAACATTCTTTTGTTGCTGTTGTTCCTTTTTCAAAGGAACGGCATTTTGAGTGTTTTTATAGTATTTTTATTTTTGTTGTTCCTTTTTCAAAGGAACGGCATTTGCATTTTTGCAGTCTATCGTCCTTCGTTGTTTCTTTTTCAAAAGGAACACCACTAGCATACTTTTGCTCTCCTTGTGAAACAGCTTATTCCTTTTGCTGATCTAAATTGAGGATGCTTCTTGCCCGTATTCTTTCAAGTCTTTAAGATACAGCTATGTACTTGTGAAATGAATATAAAATCACAACATACCAAAATCCGCAAACCATAAATCACTATATTTATAAGGCTTTGCATTAGTAAGAGGCCAAAAGGAAGGACATACTTATTTCTTATCTTTTGTTGTCATTGTTTTACTAATTTTGCCCTGATTGGTTATCTTTATCATGCTGATCCCTTTAACCCTCTTTGATTATTATTTAGGAATAAGAGCAAAGGGCTTATATCTTCCTATTGAGATGACAAGACTTCTTCCACCATTCCTACTCTTAAGGAGTGTTGAACCACCCTTTGTGTATAAATAAGGAAAAGTACTCTATGAAAAAGAAAAAATATCTGAACATGATATGTGAGATGTCAAATGCAGGATAGGGGGTCTCATCAAGAGCCAGCTTACCATGATCATGAGGATGGAAGTGAAGTGGCATTCCCATTATGGCCACCACACTAGGGATATGGTCCAAAAGGTATATCAAATAAACGAACCTTGGAACAGGAGGTCTCATCACGAGCCGGCCTGCCCACGTTTCGCTCCTTCCTCATGAATGGCATTATGGTTAACTGGTCACCAAGCCAGCATAATGGTCTACATTTTGACATAACAACATTCCTAAGTATACACACAGGATCATGGTTCCAAGGGTGAAAAAACAACTCTGCCAAGGTTATGGACACCTGTCGGCAGCAGAGCACTGTTAATGGTATTGAAGTCACCTTGGTTACACCAATGGGTAAGATACTAATACTATTTTGTTTCTTATATCCTAGGAACTAATCATATATTATTTCCCAATTTATACATCGCATGAACATTTATCATCACCAATCATGGCAAAGGAAGTGACCATGACCACTTGAGATTTGGCAAGTACGATAGATGTCCTACCCACTAGCCTCATATCATAACACAGCAGCCTCTTACGTAATACGCGATCAACTCTCCGCCTCGATTTCGGTAATTCGTTGTCCTTCTAAACATGGCATAATTCCATATGTTGTTCCTTTCTAACTTGGTTGCAGATCGGGTGCTGCTCCTTTATTTGCCGGCTGGGACAGCCTATCACATTGCGGAGGGGGGAGGTTAACCTCATTATTCCCTGAATTACATGTCAGCTCACCATTCAGGAAAGATAGTGTACGACGGTATGGCATGGCGTAACAGCATGGCATTTCTATTTTTACACAAGTTGATGTTCATAATCCATTTCGGTTGCATTGTTGCATACTCTGTGTTTTTTTTCTCGAAATCTTGCGATTATCACCCTCTCTCTGTTTCAAACAGCACAAGTAGTTGCTGTTCCATTGAGAATCCACAGTGAAACCATGGGAGGAAGGGCAATTCGAAGCGAACCTCAGAAGTTGACAATCTCCGCTGCTGCCCGAGAGATCCTAGAAAGAGCAGGCTGGTTGAATTATCTCAGTCGCCTGCAGGAGTCCAATGAAACAGTAGCGATGGAATTTTTGCAGAACCTGCAGGATGATTACTCCACAGTAAGGGGGAAGCGGATAACAGTCACCGACGATATAATTGCAGAAGTTTCGGGACTACCAGCCACCGGACCAGTATGGACATTAAAGAAGGAAAGATTACAGAAGATCATGGAAATTTTCCAGGACGAAGGCTAGAGCTTGACAATTAAGGGGAAGGGAGTTCTGCCAGCAACCCTAGGAGAACCCTGGATGGAATTAGCAAGAACACTGTAGAGCTACATCACCTGCGAGGGGAGGAAAGACGTGGTAAGACCACGACATCTTAAACTCTTAGCTGTTTTAAAGCAGAAATGCTCTGTAAACCTACCTGCACTTCTCAATTCATTACTGCATGATGCTGCACGAAGCATAAAAAAGGCACAGCATGTAGAGTCAGTTGTTAGTCACCATGGGTTAATACGATTAGTAGTTAGTCATGGTCTCACCCAGCAGCAGAGAAGCTGGGAAGAGCTGATTGTAATGATTAAGGGGGGATTGACAGCACCATCCCCAAAACGTAAACATTCTACAAGCACACCAGAACGTCCGGCAAAACGCAGAGAATTAGTAAAACAAAAACATGTTGCTAGTGCATCAGAACGACCAGAGATACACCAGGAATCGGCAAAGCGCAAGCATGCCATCGATACACCCGAACAGCCAGAGGAGCCCAGAAAATCAGCCCAGTTAGCTCGGATGCGAGGAAGGCTAGAGAAGCCCAGAAAATCAGCCCGGTTACCTAGGATGCGAGGAAGGATAGAGAAGCCCAGAAAATCAGCCCGGTTAGCTCGGATGCGAGGAAGGCTGGAAAAGCTCCAGGAAAGCACCAGCCAACCAGTGGTAATTGAGGACGAGCAATCCGAAGAGGAAAAAGAGGAAGCAGCTGAGCATTCGGAAATAGAAACAGAGGTAGAAGCTGAACAATCCAGACAGGAGGGGGAAATGGGACAGCAGGAAGGTAGCCCATTACAAGACCCAATGGGAGAAGATGAATTGGCTGCAGTCCTAGCCAATATGGGTAAGTATGGCCAACCTTCTAGTCCAGAAGACCTCCACGACAAACCCCAAGAAGAAAACACCTCTGAAAAATCACATGCAGAAGAGGCAGAAAAAGGAAATCTGCCTGTTCATGATGAAGAGGAGATAGGAGATACTGAACGGGAACAATCTGTTCCCAGGACACCAGAGGAAATTCCGGAGGGAGTAGGAGCAGAAAAAGCAGTTGCTCAGGAAGAGACAGAACCAGTCAAGGTTCCTACCCAAGAACAGCCAGAGCAGAACATCGAGGAAGCACCCCAAGAGAAATATCCAGAAACTAGTCATGGTCCAAACCACAGCAGACAGCCTGCTGTTCCTTCTAATGAAACGCTGGAAATTAAGAAATTGCGAATGGAACGGCAGAAATTATTGAATACAATAACCCAGCTCAGACAGCAAATTAGAATTCTGAAAGCAAACCAGAGGGTAAGAAAGACCGGAGGGAAGAAAAAAAGGGCCAACAATCGCCCTGCTGTTCAAAACCCTACTGAAAATCCAGCTACCGTTCCAAATGATGTTGGGGAATAGCAACAGACTGATATTCGCGTTAAAATAGAAAGGGATGATATAAGGACCAGTGACAAGAAAATCCAGACAGAGGCACCACCCTCAGGGGTAATAAGGGTTCTGAACTCCAAACAGCATAATAAGAAAGTTCAGGTAAAACTCCCGGCCTCCACTGACCTATGGAAAAAATATCCGAAGACAAAAACCTTGCATAAGATGATGAAGCAAGCCCAGCAAGAAGTCGAACAACTTAGAGAGCAAACGGTCCCCCGAGAAAAATATGAAGAGTTACAGCAGCAACTAAAGGACGTCAATCAATCCAAAAGCCAGGCCTTTGAAGGGTGGCGAAAGGAACAAGAGGAAGTTGCACAGGTAACCCGTAGACTAGATACTGTTATCAAGCAGATGAATACCTTGTGTTCTTTATACAATGACGTTTTAGCATGTAGGGCCCCTTCTAAAAACTATGCTCTGTTTTTGTTAGAACGGTATTTACAATTAAAAATAAAAGTTGTTAAAGCAGGCGCCCCTATACAAATCAACACTGTCAATGACTTTATAGATTGTTGTAAACATTATGGAGTGAAGGTCCAGAGATTGCTGTGTGAACTTTATTTGCATGACCTTGTGCTAGATCAGGAGACTGAGTTGAACCCTGGCCCTTTTGTTGGAGACATCCAATTACAAGCATTCATTTCATTCGGGGTTAATCAGATTAAGTGGCTCAAAGCCTATGATACTTTCCAGAGTCAGGAGAATGGCCTAGATTTACGGGTAAGGGCTGAGCCTAGGAACCCAGTGCAGTTGTGGAAAGCTCATAGAAACCTCATAAGGACTCCGGGTGTCATTGAAACGTTAGGACCCATGCATGAGGCACTCATTCGACAGAGTTTAGAATATTTTCTTTCCATCAAAGACCTCGCCATTGATGCAGCCAAATTTCAGTACCGAATCTCTAATCCAAACATCCAGCTCAGGGAACCATTTAAGTATGAGAATTTTGAATTAGCTGCCAACCGTTTGAACCTCTATGGCGAGAGAAATTTGAAAGCAGGGCCATCCTAGTTAGGATATAGATTTCGCACTCCAATTATTTGGCACCCTGCACCCGGATACCAGGCCCTGTATGAGATGCCTGAGGGGCAAACAGGTCAGTTCTTTGACTATCTAATCACTCATCATGGCTGTACGCCTCCACATGAGACTCCTTCTCCAGCATATTCTCTCACTACCTTGCATGTCAACTACAATGTTTTCATGAGGACATGAAACAAGGTAAGCAGGGGGGTGTGTGGAGTACTAAAAAGGTATGCTTTTGATGATTATTTCAGTGGATTTTTAGTAGAATTTGTAAACCTTTTTGCATCATGAATTTGGAAACTAATAAGGAATTATAACAAAACATGTGAGAATTGATATGCAAGACTTAACCGCTGATAATTGTTATTTTCTGTGCAGGAAAAGGAGAAAACGAGCAGTTTCCGTTCCAAAGGAAAGGACAAAGTCGAGATAACTGCTGTCCCTCTAAAGGAGAACCGAATGCAAACAAGGATAAGCAGATCAAAGCAAATCGGCCCGGAAAAGGAGGAGAAGACACCAGCTCGGCGCAAAAGAAAAGAAAAGATGAAGGATTAACAGTTTGGCGAATCCCTCAGGATCTTTGATCCTGAGGGATCGCTGCTTTATTTATCTTGTTACTTGGACATCTCCGCCGTCACCTTTATATAAAGGGACAACACTGTTAGCTTAAAAATAATAAGATAGACTTTTTATGTAATTTTCTGTTAAACATCAGCTCTGATTATTGAGTCTCGTTGAGAACTGGTTCATTGTACTTTTGTCTGATGCATTAATATAAGCTTGGTGATTCTCTCATCTCTGCGTCTGGATTAACTTAAGGCGGTGTACCCTTGGAGGCTAAGGGCCCGGCCCCGGAGGACACTTGCTTCTGTATCACTACGATTTGATTTCCGCGTGGTTTGTTTATCGTTGTTATTTGGTAATCTGATATGCTTTATAAGTCGATATTACATGCTCTGTTAAGATTAAATCATTGAGTTTTTTACGGATAGAATCGTGTATTGACTCTGCATTATGTTATTAATCCTTTCAGAGTTAATTGCATGTTATTAGTCTTAACCGAATATTCTTATTGTTCTGTTACAGAGCTTTTATATTGAACATTCATGTCATAGATTCGTTTGAAGTAGTGTTCTTCATGATTATTGGATTCAGAGATAATGTTGTTCTATTTGGGAGCACAGTCGTATCCCTGTTAATTAAGATTACTATTTCAGCGTGTTGTGTGCGTATATGATTTACTAGAGTTGTTCCATAATTTATCAATAGTTATTGCTGTTCCATTAGTGTGTTTTGCTTGATTTGCCTTAAGAGTGAAAGATTGTTATTTGATTGCGAAGAGTGCATTTGGGTTAATAGAGTAAGACTCTCGAGACTTAGTTGTTCGATTACTGTTCCATTTTAAAATTATTGTTCCATTCCAGATTTTCTGTTCAATTATTTATTTGTTGTTCCATTTTGCTATCTGTAGTTCCATTTACTCGCATTTGTTGTTTTGGTGTGAGAGACGATCTAAGGCTGTAGTGAGCTTTGGCATTCACTGTCTAGCTCCCAGACCAGTGGTCTATGCTCTAATTTCCTTTCCATCAGTTTCCAAAGGGATGGGTTATCGCTGCCGAACCCTTGACTGATAAGCTGCCTAGTTTTCTGAATGTGTGATTTATTCTTTTGAAGTAATTTAGTTATAGACAAGCATCCGTTTACTCTTGTATTTCTTAAACACTGTACTACTAGCATTACTCTGACAAGTGATAGCCTCAGACTGAGACACTCTTTGGAATAACAAAACGCTCCTGGATTGACATATTAATGTGAGGTAATTAGAGGTGAAAGAGACCCTCTTTATAGCTCTACATTACCGAAACTCTTCGCCGGGTGGTCCCAATGTGCTTGTAAAAGAGGCTGATCCTCTCATTTCTGATATTATAATGAATAAAAGCTCTAGATATATGATATTCCATATATTTCTGTAGTTTACATGAAATAATAACTTTGTTGCTGCTTTCGGCATTTCTATTTTATGAAGTACTGGGGTTATGATGCCTTTTTCTACACTTGAGTTTGGAGGATTTGTTTATTATAGCTAGAGTTATTTCTTTCTGATGCCCTTCTATATTTAAGTCATATACAACATATTCTTTAGGTTCCAAGCCCTGGACTACGTTATTCTTGCACTGGTTCACCTATATAGCGTCCTCACTAGAGATATTGCTGAAATTCCCAAAAAGGGACATCACAGTTATATAAAAAAGGTGTTATATATATAACCGTCAGCTTTGAACCATACCAAATAGCTCTATCTACCTCTGTAAAAAATTAAAAGAGGTTTTCTGGTCAAGGCTAGAGGTGTTTTGATGGCATTGCAAGTGAAGTTTAAAAGAAAAATAAAAATGGGCAAGGGATCAAAGGAAATCCAGAGGGATAAAAATAATTTGCTGGTTATTCACAAAGAGCGCTTATTAACATTTTATTGGTTATATGGATATGTGTATAGTTAAAAGTCCAGAAAGCATATGGAAACAAACCCAATCAAATGGATTGATGCCCAAAAACAATGCTGGGGTCGAACACTTCAGGTAAGGGTCGAAGTATCGAGAGTCTAAATCCATGATCAGAGTAGTCAAATAATCCATTACATGGGTAATGAAGAGGACCAAGAAAATCACCCACTATAGCTTCATTCCCATTGGGGTATCATCATGGCTTGTACATTTCAGTTCTATAAAAAATATGTAGAATAGAGGTAGTTTTGAAAAATATGAAGAATGAAGGCAGGAGGGAGTTACAGGGGCAGAAAGGGAGACAAATATGGCACTGGGATCTGTGCTCTGAATACCATTTCAAGCCAAGAGGTAAATCCTCAAAGAAAATTGTGATTTTGCATTAATATTGATCATAGAAATATACATGGAGGGAGGAACTCTTGGGCTTCATCTCTGAGTGTCTCTTCATATTCCAATTCTCCTTATTTTCTATTTACACTATTTTACATGGATGACCTAATCCCGAAGATTAGGTGTCAACATATATTACCAATTTTCACTAAATGATTTCATTTTACCTTGTGGTCAAGTATTAATGATCTCTTGTATTTCTAGTGATTAAATGAGATTTTAATGTGGTTTTCCAATGATGTTTTACTAATATGTTTGTGTGTCCAAACAAAAAGTTTTAGTATTGGAATTTGACAATTCGATACTTATATCAGTTTCGGTACTAAGTAAAGGTTTACACATTGGCACTTATTGATATGACATGGGTTGCAACTATATGTTTATGGATGGATTTATGTTCACACATGAAGCTCAAGATGTTATTCAAACCTAGATTCCATCTACGTAAATTCATCACTTAATTTATTATCGATTTGGCATTTTATAGAAATTTGGTACTTAGTTCGGTACCTGCTTTTTCACCTACACATCAAAAACTATGAGAAACTACGTCTAGATTTTCAGTTACGTCGAAACTTGGAAAAAAGTCAAACTAATGCCAAGTGGCATCGTTGACATATTCAATGAAAGTTCCAATATCCTCTTAAATCATAACGGATTTTTTTAAAATAATATTTTTTTATTTTACTTTAGTATGGTGTTATATTTTCATGGAAGTTGATATGATCCTCTTTGATCATAGCTTCCTTCACTCTATGTATTATAAAAGAAATAGATTTTCATGACAATGGAGAGGAAAGGATGCAGAGAGGAATTTCATCACTACTCTACGTTGATTCATTTGTAACATATTTTAATTTATGTATATAGAGTTGATGATTGATTTTCTGCAATAAAGATTTAATTATTGTTCAACTCTACATATTGTTTTAATATGATATTTTAGTCTCTAGGCACATTTCTAGGTCGGGAATTCCCCCTCGACTCAGGTAACATCCTGGTTTTTATTTGTAGAGTAGAGTAATATTTAGAAAATATCTAGTTTTATTAATTGCAAATTTTGTTTAATGTTTTATTTCGTTTTTTAGTTTTTCTAAATTCCTTTTCTTTGTTTTTAGATTTTATAATATAACATATTATGATCAAAATATTTTAGGCTTAAGAATTTTAAAAAACTTTTTTTTTTTCTTAACACGTTTTCATACCCATAACTATAATCTACAGAATTTTTGTACTTAATTCAGCACTAATATTCAGAATTTCAATTTCCAGACTTTCTGTACTTAATTCAATACTAAGTTCTATACTATAACAGGGTATGAAAATAATGTAATTTATGGTTTAGTATTTTTTAATTGATTGGATCTTTTGCAGCTACTTGGTAAAAGGTTCCTACGATGAATGAGAACGTACAATATATCTCTAAGTCTGCTTAGCATTTATTTTTGGTATTTTATTAATACATTTCTTATAGTTCATTTCCTTGTTTTCTTTATTTTCCTCACATGCTTTTGCTTATAATTGTCAACATTTACTTTTCTACAACATGTTTAATGAAATTTTGTATGGAACACTATATGATTAGAACCATTGAAGTCTCAAGATCTAATTATAAGATACATAAATAAAACCACATGAACATTGTTTGTTAGTATTGAAAGATTGCGGTTTAGAACCTGATAAGCATTAGAGTCCCATAATCAAATGACAAGTGATGATCCTTATTGATTAGTTATTTCTATTGTTAGTTGTTATAATAGGCTAGAAGGTGATGCAGAATAGTCCTGGTGCGTACCAAATGTAGGTAGAAGGCTGCGAAGCTTCGAGTTCATCAACTACGCGAGGAGGTTTCCTATGCTGAGGGCATGGACGAGGAGGAGGCGCTGGTCATGGACAGGGGTATATTATATTTTACAAGTGCAGAAAACCAGGAAAATTTTCCAGGGATTGAAAAAATCTTATTGTAGCTTCTTGTAAGTATTGTCAAGAATTTGGTCATGAAATCAAATATTGTCTCATTTTGTTAGATAAAATGCAGGAGAATTGAAATCAGTAGCCAGCTAAGAATATACAAATGATGAGGGTTGAACTATGCTAGGAAGATCCTAGCGTTAACATAATAATGCATAGTGGTGTGAATAACATAGGAAACTGCACAAAGAAAAAGAGAACTGTGATGGAGACATGTGTAAGGAAAGCTAAAGATAATAATCTTGGGTTTAATGTGCAACACGAGAAAGAGACATTCATGGAATCAAAGAAGACATTTATGACTCAAAACACTTCGACATCAACTGCATGAAGACAACTATTTGCATTGAAGAATAAACCTAAGGAGGATACTGAAGTAAAGGAAGTTGACTAGTCTATCTTGGCATCCTTCTTGCAGATGTGTGTGACATTATTAAGGGACTAGAAGGCCATCAAAGGGTTACAGGAGCTGATAGATAACTATGTTGGAAAGGAAAATCTACAAATGGAACATTGTGCAGTAAATCAAGTGTACAAGAGAAAGAGAATAACATGTCTGGAGATGCGGTTAACTGCGCAGATTGAAGACTATGAGATAGATCAAGTCATTCAGGATCTAGGATTAGATGCCAACGTTATGCCAAAAAAGACATGGGAATGAATGGGAGGGCCTAAGCTGCAATGGTCACCAATTTAGCTGAGGATGGAAAATCAACATAATATCATTCCTATGGAGCAATTGCAGGGGATCAGCGTAGATATTGATGGAGCCAACATATTGGTCAAGTTTGAAGTCATCGAGATATTTGATGATAGTAATCCTTATTCTACGTTGTTGGTCTTCGATTGGGGTTACAACATGGATGTTATAATCAACCCGAGGAAGAGGCAAGTTATATTTGAAAATAATGGTACCCGAGTTATTGTGCCATTAGATCCTTTCAAAGGTGCACGCTATACCGATCTTGTCCAGCATGAGTATGGGGATCATGAGATTGACCAGATCTATAAACTTACTACGGAGGATGAAGAATTGATTAATCCCACTGCGAATGGTAGAATATGTTGGGAGCATGATAGATCGTGCATTTCATATTTCGATGAAGAGTTGGAGCAATGGCAGAATCGCTTACATGAAGTAACTACTAAGCCATGTAACAAAATTACCAAATATTTTCACTGTGTCAAATCAGAAGTGTGCAATTTGGCTTCTTATGATGGAACAAGGAATGTTGTCTTGTTTTTGGAAGAATTTGAAAAAAATGTGTTTGAGGATCAACAATATGAAGCTTTGGACTTCACATTAAGGTCTACTCCAGCCCGATGGTGGGGCGCACACAAAGAAAGCTTAGGAGAATGGAAGGACTTTTACAAATTGATAAGGCTGAGGTTTAGTCATATATAAATGAAGATCATAGAGAAGTATGATGGCCAGATAGATCCTTGCGAGCATTTATCTTTCCGAAAAACAACTTGGGGAACTAACCCTCAACCTGAGTGGGTGCACATGTTCTTTCATTCTTTGTATACGATACCTCAGCATTGGTATCTTGAAACATAGTTGTGCCATGACACTAGGGATTGGGACAAGATGATGGAAGGATTTTTGTTAACTTATAGCTTTGTTGATGGTTGGGAGTGTATTAATGAAGCTCTTCAAGAAGTCAAAGCAGGTGTGTTCTAAATTACCAAGGATCCAAGGAAGTTTGTACAACCTAATTGGGTTGCACAGTTGGATTAGGCTCAAGGAAGTTACAGCCAGCCTAGTTGGAAAGGTTCGGTCAACAAGTCTGTGTTGGGGGAGACATGCGAATTCCTATTTGAAGGAGGGCATAGGAATCTAAATGATTCTGCCAAAGGGTGGCTTCCTCGAAATAGAAGTATTGCATGACAACATGACAATAGGCTCATCTAGAGGGTACTATGCTAAATGAGGCAAGACTGCACCAAAGAGGTGACTATAGAAAAGTTCATCCAGAAAGGGATGGTTGGAATAACAAACATTGATTAGAAAATGACTTGGCCATTATAAGGAGCGGGAGGGATGCAATTAGTGAGAATATTTGGGCGGATAGGCTGCGAAATCAAAATTTATAAGGAATATCAAAGAGAGATGATGGGATTTGAATTCGAATTTTGCTATACATCAAGGATCCCGCTCCCCTTTTGAACACTTTGCAGGCTAAGGCTTAGAAGTGAGAATTGTTGTCTGTGAGAGTGTCGAGCAAGCTATTGCATGTCAGATTATAGTTTTGAAGCGGTCAGAGAAAAATTCATCAAGCTAGGGCTCAACCACACAATCCTGTCAGGTTTATCCACCACAATGACAGAAACGCCACCAACAACTTCCACAGGGCTGAGGTCACCCAGAAAACAGACAATTATGGGCGCAACACTGTCCAAAATGCCATAGAAGCCAGTAACAAGATCGTCATCCTAGAAGAAACAAACTAAGGAACAACGAAGTAAGAATTATGGGAATTTTGAGGTCTAAAATGGGCCTCCTAAAGAAATTATAAAATAATAGTGGAAATAATAAAATAATATTAGATTACATCATCAAATTTTAGAAGGGAAAAGAAAAAACTATTTTTTCAAGTCATACTTTCAACTTATCTCCCTATGGATTTACTAAAATTTTAAGAGATAGCACTTGTTGGATGAAAAATTTGATTCCTCATTAAATGAGTATGCATGTTGCATACTTTTGATGGACCCTTCTACATGAAAAATGAGAAATACATGAAAATCGTGATTGCAATCACGCTTTTTCATGTATTTATCATTTTTCATGTAGCAAGGTCCATCAAAAGTATGCAACATGGGTACTCCTTGGACGTGGAATTAAATTTTTCATCCAATGAGTACTCCCGCTTGAAATTTGTGTAATTACTTAGGGAGATAAGTTGAAAATAAAAGTTGAAAAGTAGTTTTATTATTTTATTATTTTCTAATATTTTAACTTTTTTACTCCAAAAATGGTGAATCATCCCCCTTGGTTGACATCATCATCTTGAATCCTATTGGTTCTTATAAATTTTATTTTGGTTGTACATTTTTCTTAGGAGACCCATTTTATACCTCAAAATTCTCTTAATGGGGACCCAAGAATGGCAGAAGGAGGCTTTGGAGATCGAATTCAATGAAGAGGAAGTTGCACTAGAGGAAATTGATGCAAAGGAGGTCGCGCCAATCTCTAGGTTACCTCTATATATTTCGCCTTGGAATCTGGAAGCTAAGAAGCCGACGAAGGATTTGGATGTGGTGAAATACAGGGTATTTTCACCTTTGATTCCATATGACGTGCCAGTTGAAGGAGAGCTATTAGCCAAGGTTTCCGAGCTGCTGATGGAGGACTGGAACTTCAATGATCACAATAAATACCTGCAGTTTGAACCCAGCTGGTATCCATGCCAGCGAAGCTATACATGAGGAGTGACCGGATTGGAGTCGATGAAATGGGTGTCTTGTATCCTAGACATCAGGATATTCAATCTGTTATACATGCCACACCTTGGGCGAAGTACAATTAACACTATTTATGTGCGCCAACTGCTAGCATTGATGCACAAAAACTACTTGTGGCCATATCAATGCGATGTTAATAATGAGGATTAAAACCCTCCCCTGTCTCAAATCAAACCCCGTAGAAGTTTTTGTGGGAAAATCTCAGTATAGAAATCACCACCTAGATGAATCAAGATTATAATCTAATGAAGGGAACCATGGGTTATGAAATTAACTCCATTTATGATAGTTATGTGTGCTTTTATACACACATTTTGGTTGGGAAAATTATGAGGAGTCACAGAGAGGAGGCTTGTACACCAGTCATATCCTTGGTCACGGAGTGTGACAAAGGTGTTGTTTATAATTGGGCAGATTATCTTTCTAGCGAATTCCTCACTGATTGGAGGGTAGCTCAAGAATATAGCAATAAGTACCACTATGCGTCGCTTTTGCTCCTCATTACATTGATGGATTCGAGGGACCCTGAGGAGTCGTAGTTCCCCACTGTGGACCTATATTTTTGCGAGGCAGCTAGATATGCCTCGTTGTGGCATTCGATAGAGCCAACCAGGGTTATATCCAATAAGATTTTTTGGGTTGGATTTGAGATGAGTATGTGGAAGGTGATTAACCAGAAGCCCCAAAAGGAATTCAATCATTTCAAACATTCTCGAAGTAGATATGAATCTTTCAAACCTTACTCCTATTAAATTCTGTTAATCACCGATAATCCTTTTAATCAAATATATTACACACCTTCATGTGAAATTTCTATCGATCAATTTAAGGCATTAGATCTTATATTTAGTTTATTAGACATGAATTATTTCGCACACTTGAGCAATAACTACTAATATCGCATACCGCAACTCGATACTATTTCTATTAGTTATGTTACCGATAAATTTCGTGAAATGCGACCTACACAAATCACACATCACAATTTCCAAATGGTAATGAAACTTGCATTTAGTTATTTTCTGCAAAATGCAAAGTACGTTTTTAAGGAATCATGCTGATGTGCTTTACTGGACACTTGAAGTTTTATGTTTGTTTCTTTAATGATTTGTCGGGTCCATTTCACCACAAATTTTACTGAATTGTTACAAGTTGATCATTTTTACAAGGCGCAATGCATTTTATTTTAAAGTGGTGTTTAGGGATTTTGTAGTGAGTGTTTTATATGACTTCAAAAAAGGTTTGGTGCATATCGCAGCTCACAAGACTTAATATGTTTTAATTTTTCAGCTTGTAAGCTATTCGATTTGTGATGCATGCTAAGGAATGAAAGTGAAAAGGGAAAGAACTTTATTTCCTAAATTTTTAAGACTTAGCCTAAGATAAAATAAAACAAATAAATTTTCTATTTATTTCAAAGGGTCCCCATTTAGTAAAAATAAATGGGGGGTGTTGTATAGTACAACAGGACCATGAGATCCTCGTATGATTTGATGGAGTGAGTTGATGCCTCGATAAGGAGGTGGTCAACATATGTCATAAAAACAAGATTTCTTTGTATGGTTGAGGCTCCAACTCATTGTAGTGGAGGATTAGCCATATTTTGGGTTTGATTTCATGGGCGACCTAGACCTTCTGCTTCCAGAGGGTGATCATTGGGATGATGGAGGTAAAACATGTTTTTTTTGTTAAGTTTTGCATGTTTATATTTTTTTGGTATACGTGTTCTAATGTTTAAAATTATATACTATAGATGTTGGACCGCAAAGACCTGCTGGGATGTCCCCCATAGTGAGGAGAGTGATGAGGAGTTTGAGGCTACTCCTTATGAGGAAGGAGTAGATAATGAAGAGGAAATAATCCAGAATCTGGATGCATTGACCAGTGGGATTCCAAAGTACACACATGTGCATGATATCCCTTGTCGTTACCAGTGGAACACTGTGGGGGTCTCAGACTATATTCATCAATTGTTTACTCGAGTTATCCGAGAAGTGACTTGTTATCATGAGCATCATGTTGACTAGTCTACTTTAGCTTTACTTCCACAGTTATTATTTTTTGGGACTTGCGAGTCACTCATGTATCAGAGCACATGTATTTTTTAGATCATGATGTACTGAACCACTTTGAAAACATTATCGATATATATATATATATATATATATATATATATATATATATATATATATATATATATATATATATATATATATATATATATATATATATATATATATATATATATATATATATATTCATGTTTAATGTATGATGTGATGATAATCATGGTTTTACAAATTTCACAAATGTCTATCTAAAACATAATTAGCCAATGCATATTTTAATGGATTCATGTGTCTTGGTATATGATGATATGTAATATAATAAAAATTCCTTCCTAAGAGATGAACACGTAGATACATTATTAAAATTTGAGGATTTATGACAGAATATTTCCCATTGAGTTGAAGGACAACAAGTTGTGAATCAAGGTTTACAACTAGTTCCCTAATGCAAAAAGAATATCTTTTGACAGAATTTCAATGACTGCACTATACTCTGCAATATTGTTGGTTGTACGACTAAACAACTACCTTTTAGATCCACTAACTCACCATTGGGATCATAGATTTCCCATGCCATAGAGGATAAGTTTCGACTACTACGACAAGCACCATCAGCAAAACCAACATAAGGAGTTAAAGACATCTGCAAACCAAGTAAAACAAAATAAGTAGGAAAAATTCTCACAAAATGCACACCAAAACCAAAATGTACAAAAATAATTATAAGAAAGAAATTACGCATAATACTTTTTGAGGTAAATCCCATTCCAAGGCTTATCGAGAGGGTTTCATTCATATTCAATTAACTCATAGGCCCCTTTTTGCAAAACACATTTGACAATGTATGGCCCATGCCACTTAGGTTCGAATTTCCCTGCCCCTAGTTTATCATGAGCTTGGTCATATAGAAGAACTAAGTCTCCTTCAAAGAAGGTACATAATGAAATAGTCTAATCAAAATGGGATTTGACCCATTTTTTCTGAGCTTCAGTGACTAAAGTAGCGGAGCGATGAGTTTCATCAAGCCTTTCTAGATATAGAAGATGTTCTTCTTCTGGTGAGGTATTTGGGAGTAATTCAACAACTAACTTGAGTTAAGGGGTTTCACATTCAATCGGTAAAGTTGCTTCTAGATCATATAATAACTAAAAAGGATTAAATCTGGTAGCATTTTTTTCCGAGGTTTGGTAAGCCCAAATGGATGAAAAAGCATGAGATGTTAGTTTGACTTGTGCATCCCGATGGTTTGTTGAAGCATGGTAACTAAAAATTTGTTGACTGCTTCAACTTGGCCATTGGCCTAAGGGTAATAAGGAGTTGAGCTATTGTATCATAGACCAAATTGTGCAGTCATCTCAACCATTATGTAATGGCGGAAATGGGAGCCATGGTCGGCGATGATGGCTTGAGGAACTCCAAAATGGGCTATAACGTGATTGAATAGAAATTGAGTGATATTTTTACTGTCAAAGGCATATCTAGGCATCGCCTCGGCCCATTTGGTAAATTAATCGACAACGACGATAATATAGGCATGCCCCCCAGCCGAGCGAGGGTTACATGTCATAAAATCAATGCCCCATTTAGCGAAAGGGCCGACGGTGACAACTAGGTGTAAGGGTGTGGGTGCGGCATGCATTTTCCATTAGTAAATCTGACAGGCATGACATTTTTGGATGACAAGAATACAATCCTTGAATATGGAAGGCTAGAAATACCCAGCACAAAGGATCTTATGAGTAGTGGCATATCCAGACATATGATCGCCACATGACCTAGAGTGGCAAACATTGAGTACTCTCTCAACCTCTCTAAGAGTTAAACATTGACGAAGAATCAAGTCGATGCCGACACGATATAAAGTATCACCTATGATGTGATAGGGTCGAAAGTTATGTCGAATGCGTCGACGATCAACTTTAGTTAACTCAAATAGAAAAGTTTGAGTTTGGAGATACACGATGATATCACCATACCAAGGGTCGATAGTGCTGATAAGAAAGAGAGTATCATTCATAATATTCTCATCAAAACTGGAAGAGATAGATGTAGAGGGAAGGGAGCATATTAACTCAGAAAAGACCAGTGATTTTTTATATTTGGCAGCAGTAAATTCCAAATCGAATTCTTGTAGGATGAAAATCCATTTAGAATAATTCCCCCCCAGTAACTGACGAGTCAAAATGTAGGTCATGGGGTTGCAACCGGAGATCACGGTAGTCATGCAAAGTAAAATCTAAGGCCGAAAACATTGAACAACATGAACCGCATCTAAAGCTAATTTATTGACATGGGCATATCGAGTCTCAATATCCATGAGATTGCAGTTGAGGTAGTGAACAACGTGTTTAGTGCCATCATCGTCATCTTAGACTAGTACCATACCAATAGTACTGGAAGAAGCTGCTAAGTAGAGGAAATAATCATGATGGTAATTTGGGGATTCAGTAAAGGAGCGTTGATAAGAATAATGTTTAAGGCATCAAAGGACTTTTGAGCAACCTCATCCCATAGAAATGGGATCCCTTTCTTAAGGAACCGAGTAAAACCTTTAGCTAGTTCAACGTAGTTAGGCACAAAACAACGAAGGAATTTGGCTTTCCCTTGTAAGCTTTGTAGCTGATGTAAGGAGGAAGGAGGGGGTAAGTTGAAAATAGCCTCGACTTTCAGAGGATCGAGATGGGATGGTTTCCTTGGAGATACCAAAACCTTAGAAGTCTGCCAGATTCAATGCAAAAGACACATTTATGCAGACTAAGTCAGATATTATAATGTCTACAATGGAGAAAAATTTCTCGAAGGTGAGTAGGATGGTCATGGTGCTTAGCTGAATGAGTGGTTAAATCATCCACATAAGGTTGAATGATGTGTTTGATATCATGAAAGGCACATGACATCACTTGTTGAAAATTGGCGCCGACATTTTTCAAGCCGAAAGGGAGCTTATTGTAGGCAAAAATTCCTCAGGACAGATAAAAGCAGTTTTATGTTGATCAACGGGTAGGATATTAATATTGTTATACCCATAGAAACCATCAATGAAAAAAAAGATCTCACATCCAGTGCATTCATCAATGATTTGATCAATGAAAGGAGTGGGATAGTTATATTTAGGATAGGCATGGTTGATGTCACAATAATCAACACAGACGCGCATTGTACCCTGATTTTTATCAACAGGGACGATATTAGAAACCCAATATGTTAAAGGGATTGGATATATGAACCCAGATTTGAGAAGCTTTTCAACTTCTCCCTTTATAGTGATTGCCTTTCTAGGATGCATAGGGCGGAGTTGTTGACGAACATGCTTCACATTAGGGTAAATGGGTATCTCATGCACCACTATACTAGGATCAATGCCAGGAATTTCTTCATATGACAATGCAAAGACATCCCAGAACTCTTGAAAAAGACTAGTGTAAAGCTTGATCTCATCCGGAGAGAAAGTTACCCCAATACGTATGTGCTCGATGATTCCTGGTTTGACAGAAATGTCGATAGGCATCGTAGCAGTAATATTTCCCATGCTTCCTTCACAAAATACCTTGTGCATTAATATGGTTGTCTGAAGTGGATAGGTCAAATCTCGGGAAGCAAAGTTTTCAAGACACGAAGAAATGGCTCCAAAAATTGGAAGAAACAAGGAACGATGATGGGTATTGTCCCAAGGTGTTTCATTGAGAGACATGGTCTCCATGATACTTTCGTCAGTAGAAAATGTCTCATTCAATGGATCAGAATAATCCCAGAAACCAAGCCAAGGAGATTGAGAATACATGTCTAAATGCATACCAGGAGTAGTATGGTCAGGATCGGGAGCCGAAGCCGAGATAATTTCATAATAATTGATTTCAACAGGGCTTAATGGCATAAAATCGCTGCAGGAATCAATTTGATTAGGAGAAGGAATGATCCAAGGATTAGATGAAGTAGAGATCATGTTTATCTGAGCAGTGTTCAGCAGCGGGAGAGGAAAAATACCCATTAAGGAAAAATATTTAAAAATTCCTGCCCCCATACTCTCATATGGTGCAGTGGTATGCTCCACATATGGCGCGTTGCCTTTTAAGGAAGTAGAAGCAAAAAATGACAATTGGTTGATAGTGACGATATTCCCTTAATTTGGGAAACTAAGGGCACAAAACAAACTGGAATACACACAAAGCATATGGTGGGTCCAACTGCAACTGAGTATAAGATTGTAATTGAGTTTAACATCAACAAGCTCTACTACGATATTGATCATTTTACCTTGAAAAGTGATAGACAAGTTAGGGAGAATACCAAAAGGACAGGAATCTATTCCATTGAAAGCCTCCAAGGTGTTTGGATATTGGCTACAAGTGGGAGAGTCGATGGCTTTCCAACAAGATACAAACATGATGTAAGTGGATGCACCCTTAGTCGGATTAGTTCCTCCAATTGCGGATAGTAGAGATTTCCGTTGTGAAGGAAAAATCTGAAGAACCGCTAATGTAGACATCACGGAAGGTGCTTGAGCCAAATCCTCAATGATGTTGTTATGTTGAGTAGCTCGGGCATTCGGGTTATAAGAGGATTTTCAAAGCACATCCTTAGAAGGTGGTCGGATAAGGATCAGGACCAGGTATTTCGATATGAAGATGACCAGAAGTGGGTAGAGTAGAAGGAGAAGGAGCATCGACAATTTCTTTCTACGCTAACTGACGAGGATGAGTTGAATAATCTTTGGATATGGTGGCCACAAAAATGGGTGTTGTTCCATTCATCATAAACACTTGGGAACTAGACAAGGAAGAAGATGGGGGTTTTTTTACCATCTGAGTTTGCTAAGATGGAAATGGTTCTTTGAGGACAGTCATAATTCCTTGAGTACCTTTGAGTAAACGACTAACTTCAGCCCGTCAGAGGTAGTGTTTGGTGGAGTGTTCGTAATCACAGATTATGCAAGGGTACTTAGGCTTGATCTTAGTTCCATCATCAATATTAGGTTTGAGAGAATCCTATTTCAGGGAATCGGATTTAGATTTTCCTTTGCCTTTATTTTTACCTTTGGAGGCTTTGGTTGCTGTGGTAGACTAGACAACGTTAACCTACACAATTTTACCAGGATTCGAAGGATTCTGCGAGACAAAATCGGATGAGTAAATGGATTTCTCTTTAGTAGAAGCAGAATAATACCTTTGAGAAGTTTGTGTAACTAACCCAATGATGTTGTCGACATGTGGTGTCGTTGGAGCTTTCGAAGATTCAACTTTGGTAGAAGCGCCAATTTTTTTCCTAGGTAAATCCTCTCTGCCGATAGAGATGATCCCTATAGCTATAGAGTGGGTCTAGCTACAAAGGGGAAAAAAAAATCTACTTTCCTATATTAAAATTGAAACACAAAATAAAGAATATTTCCTACATCGGCTTGATGTTATGATGTTACTCCTCATTGAAGCCTTTTGGTATTTTTCTCTTCCAAGATCGATCTTCGTTGCTACCAACATTCAACTACCTTTAAAAATGACCAAAACACAACTACAAACGTAAAGGTGCTACAAGCATATATAACAAGTAATCTATCTAACTGATCGAGTGCTAGAAATCTTATCACAACCACAAACAAGAATGGAAAGAAAATACTAGCTGCATTATATTATTAATCAAAGAGGGGAGTTACAACTTGCACCTTGATGTCGAAGCTCTCCTTCGACGGGTCTGAATCCAAGCACATCTCCAAAGCACTCTTCTTCAACTCAATATGGGAAGGTTAAGGGTCTCAACCCTTTCATTCTATGACTAAGGCAATCTTCAAGTCCTTCTCTGCTATTATTCTTCTCTATTCTGTTCTAGATAACATAGGCATTGGAAGGTGATCAATTTATAGTGATGGAGGAGGTGACATGAATCCACTTAATATGGGAGAAAGGATTATCTCCTTGGGTGGTTCCTTTGTTGTAGGAAAAAGAGGCCCAAAGGAAGAATCTCGGTCATATCTTGATCAACAAACATCCAAATCTCTGCTCTCTAAGCTTCTAGGCCATGAAGCTTCTTTTCCATTTTTAAAAAAGCTTCTAGAAGTAGATCGGTGCGGCGATGGGGTTGATACCAGCACCGATTGGTGCTAGTCACAGGTTAAGGATTTTCCATAAGTGCTGGTGAGATAATGAAGGGTTGCATTTCTATAAAAAAGTGGGTTTTTAGGGAGCTACTCAAGGGATGACTAAAAGAAGGATTGATCTACAGATTGTATAGGATCCAAAAGAATGTTTTCCATGATGGGAAAAGTACATAGGGAGTACAGGGGCAGTGTCAAAATCCTGTGTAACATAGGCACGTTGCCAGGTCTGGAAGCGCCCCTCGACTTAGGTAACATCCTTGTTTTTATTTGTAGAGTAAAGTAATATTTAGAAAATATCTTGTATTCTTAATTGCAGATTTTGTTTAAAGTTTTATTTCAATATTTAGATTTTCTAGATTTGTTTTCTCTGTTTTTATATTTTTTTAATATAACATATTATCATCAATATATTTCAGACGTAAGAGTTAAAAAAAATTAAAATTGTTTTCTTAACACGTTTTCATACCCATAAATTTAATCTACAAAATTTATGTACTCAATTCAGTACTAATATTTAGAATTTCAATTTCTAGACTTTCTGTACTTAATTTGATATGAATTTTTGTACTAGAACATGGTATCAAAAATATGTAATTTTCGGTTTAGGATTTTTTAATTGATTGGATCTTTGTAGCTACTTGGTAAAATATTCCTACAATGAATGAGAACCTACAATATATCTGTGAGCCTGCTTAACATTTATTTTTGATATTTTATTAATACATTTCTTATAGTTTATTTCCTTGTTTTCTTTATTTTCCTCACACGTTTTTGCTTATAGTTGTCAGCATTTACTTTTTTACAGCATGTTTAATGAAATTTTGTATGCAACACTATAGGATTAGAACCATTGGAGTCTCAATATCTAATAAGATAAATAAATAAAACCACATGAACATTGTTTGTTGGTATTGAAAGATTGTGGTTTAGAACCTAATAAGCATTGGAGTCCCACAATCCAATGACAAGTGATAATCCTTAGTGATTATTTCTTTCTAGTGCTAGTTGTTAGCATAGGCTAGAATAAGTCCTAATCCAACATTTCCTTTGCTTGCATCTCTAAGTCTTATGATCCCAGATTCGATAATTAAATTTTAGAATTAGAATAAATATAATTCCACCAACAATTCCATGTTGGTAATTATTCCTAACAACAAAAAATTTTGATAGTTTATTTTAGTCTATATACGTTTTGTATTCTAAACCCACATCATTTATTTAAACTCTATAAGGCTAATAAGATTAGCAAAGTTTTGCTAACCTTATCCATTTAAATCATGAATTATAATAAATTTCATTTTTATCTAAAAAGTATATAATGACACATCAAATCTATTTATAACTTTAGAAATAGTTTTATTTTATTTTATTTTACTTTTATGGACCTCTACAAAAAAATACAAATATTCTCCAATAATTAAAATCTCTACATACAAATCTATTTAATTAAAAATTTGAGTTCAATTTTTAAATTTTGTTATAAAATTAAAGTAATCCTATTATATGTTTTAGATTATATAACGTTCCTTTTCTGATATTTTACTGTAAAATATGTAATAAACTTAACATAATTAAATTACATAAACTAGAGGTTTTAGATAATTATTTTAATATTCAAACAATAAGAATCATGAACACTATTTTTAATATTCAAATAATAAAATTCCACGATGGGTGGAAAAAAGAGTGGACACCAAGAATTTTGAGGCTGGTTGTTACCTCAATGACCTCACAAAGAATGTGTAAGAGAGGTGTGACACCCCGTCTTCATGCATGTTTGGGCGATATGAATGCACTAGTAAGGAATAGAAGGGGTATTTACACCTAAACCTATATAAGCTATGTTATGGGAGATAGAGGGGCTGAGGGGATACTTATAAAGCTGGTGCGGGTCTTTCACCTGCACGAGTTAAGAATTTTCTAGAATTCGCTTGAGGAGGTTTGTAGTTCAATTATATGTGGTGGTCAAATTGTTATTGTGTGGGCGGATCTGGTTTGTAGGAGAGCAAAGTAGTGGTGGTCAAATTGTTATTGTTATGGTTTGTAGGAGAGCAAAGTAGTCTGCCTCGTTGTCACAAGGTGTCCTTGAAGTTGTGACTTACATGCTTGGGGGCGCTTTGTTAGAACTAGGGGCCGAAGTATTAAAAGAGACTTTCTTGTCAAGTTAAAAAATCAGGAAGGTTGATGATATGATGAAATATGGATTTAATGTGAGTACAAGTTGTACAAAATAATAAAAAATATTTTTAATATTTAATTTTCTTAGTATTAGAAAGGTGACTAAGTTTTAGAGTCTTTCAACTCATGGTGTTTGAGAATTGACTAACTCATATTTTCACTATGTATCTCATGAGAATCTGTTCTTATTTTTATAATTTTTTTCTTTACATTAGTGAAGGCAAAGAGTTACTTTTGATTTTCTAAAATTGTGTGGATCACATGCTTATTACACACATACATGTGTCTATTTTGGAATAGGGCTTCTAAAATTTTAATTTAATTGTCAATAATTATTAGGTGGATGGTAGGGATTTAACCTCCACATAATATTCTACAATATTTAAGCCATTAGGTGTGTCTATTTTGGAATAGAGGTTCTAGACTTTTAATTTAATTATCAATAATTATTAGGTGAATGGTAGAGATTTAACCTCCATGGAATATTCTAGAATATTCTTACTAGTAGTCACATAATATTTTGGAATTCTAATTAAATTATCAATGATTATCAAGTAATTTAACCTCCAAGGAATATTATAGAATATTCTTAATAGTAGTCACCAGATAAAGTTTGATATTTTATAAAAGTAGTTATGTCCATTTTGACCTTTTAATTAAATTGATTAATTAGAAAAAAAATCATATGAACATGAGTTATGATTTTTTGGGAATGTGGTATTAGCATGCCATGTATTGGCTCATCATATTGTATCAAAGCCTATTTACGATTAAAAAAAACTCTAAGGTAAAGTGAAAAAAAACTCTAAGGTAAAGTGAAAACAAATCTCTAAGGTTAAATGTATTGTTACATGTTTGTTTAAATGTATATATGTTTAACTCATATATTAATTCCGTTTATAATAAATAATAATAATAGAAATTTAAAATAAAGTTATAATTTAGTTATTTTTTATGAATTTTTAAAACCTTGGAATGTGAGATGTATGGTGAGGTAAGTGTTTTGATGCCCATTTGTGTTTACCATCGATTCGATTTATATGACTATACAAGAATATATAAGTGATATATATTCCCTTTTAATTAAATTAATTAATTAAAACAAATTGTTAGATGATCATATGTCATATTAACATGAGCCATGGGTGTTTACGAACTATTTAATTTATATGGCTACTCTAGTAATATCTAGTTTCCTTTTTCCATGTAACTTACAATTTCTCATTAATTTTTTATGTAAAAATATTTTCTATAGTATCATCATTTTGCAAAATAATCTCCTCATTTGTCCCCAATGGTCTAGCCACTAGTATAGATCCATCTCAACCATGGGCCTAGCAAGCCCATAGGGGAATCAAATCCCTTGACATGAAAACCTCTTCTAGAGTGAAAAACTTTAAGAACTAATTGAAAATCCCATTGGATGTGTAACTTACAACTCCAACACATCTTTGTGGGAGTTTAGACAAAAGTTAGGGACCACAATGTAAAATAGTAAGAATACTTAAAAAAAAATTAACCATAAGATTTTTTTTTTAAAACTATTTATAATATGTACATAGTTGAGATTGAAATATTTTAATTAAAATAGGCATTAAATATTTTATTTCTGGACCTTATCCATATTAATTTTTTTGTATTGATATTTTTCAATGGTGTTAAATTATAGAGGAATTTATTTGCTTTATAAAGTGGTTTATCCCAGTGTTAATGAGATTTCCCTGATACCTTGGAAATTATCTAATGCTCCGGGCCTCTCAGGGAATTCAACATCGAAATGGACATAATTTTTATTGTCACTTGCATAGAATGACACTAGATTGAGCAGAGATTCAAAAAAATTCATGTGGAAAATGAACAAACAATGCAGGGTGGTGATGATGAAACTAGCTTATGAAGTGATGGTGACACAAGATGTAGACTAAAACCCTTTTTAGTGGTATAAAGTTGTTTGGAAGTGGCATTGCCCCTTAAATACATGCCTCTTTCCATGGATGACACTAAATAATAGGAACCTCACACAGGATACTATTTAGAACTGAGGATGGGAAGATCTTATAAGATACACACTCTGTTGTGATAATCAAGAGTCAGTGACATACCTGTTTGTGGATTGTGTTTTCTCGCATGTAGTGTAGAGATAAATCTTGTTTTAGGAAGCCTACAAGGGGACTTGGTTGAGTAGGTCATTAGGGGAATGCCTCATAGAGTGGAAAAAAAGTCTAGCCTTGGAGCATCTTACTAGCCTTCCAAGTTTGGTCCTTTGACATATTTGGTTACATTGAAATATAACCATATTTGATAGTTAGGTCTCAAATATACAACAGGTGGTGAACAAAAAAAAATGATAAAGAAACTGAGCTCAGAAGGTATAAAGAAGAAGAATATAAATCCAATTGGGTGCATGATAGATACTTCGAAGACTACCAGTTCTTCTTTGATGGAACCAAAAGTCATATTAGGGTTGTATGTTGAGTGTGAACTGCATTTTACCTGAAAAGACATTACACTTTCCTTCTTATCATAGGTTTGGGACCCAAAATTAATAATAAAGCAAGCTTAATCAGGCTTTGGCTCATCCTTAACTTTGCAATGTCTAGGCAGTCGAAGTTCTTACAAATATTTGTTGAGTCTAGAGTGGATATTGATTTTTTCTCAGGTATTGATACATTATACATCTTGGACCTAAATCCTTGGAAATAAATAATTCGACAATTACAAGAATTTTTTGAGGAGCGAGAGGTGTTAGGATGAATTCTAATCGCAAGTGTACGAAAAAAGTCCACTTTAGCTGTGCATAAAATACATCCCTAACATCAAAGATGGCTGCCAAATTCTTTAGATCTACAGTTAGTTGACCAAGATAAATGCTACAAAATCTAGCTCTATGTAGTAAAAGACATTAAGCAGTAAATAAAAGCAAGAGTTGCTCCATGCATTCAATAGACAAGACAAGAATATTTTTAAATAATTTTTTTTTTTTTTTTTTGACACCTGGGAATAGAACATAGAAAGATGTTACCAGACCCTCTCAATGGGATGGGTTTTTGTATGTCCTCAGCACTTCAGATCTAAGATCTCTCTCTCTTGATGGTGTAGAAAACATAGACAAAAAATGGAACTCAAAGGGAGCTCACAAAAAAAATGGTAGCAAAATATGACAATGATGGAGGATCAAAGTCAGACCAAGAGTATAGATCCAGAGTGATCTTTAGGAAACAAAAGGTAGCGAGTGAATGGAAAAACCCTTTTATTTATAACAAAATATTGAGTTAGCTAGATATCGGTGCATAATTAAAATATTATTAACCAAATCTAGATCCAACTTTGATGGAATATTTTATTATATTTGTTGGAGTGAAAAGGAATTTGAATTTGGTTAAATCCCTTTATTTGTAAATAATAAATAAATAAATGATTTATTTATTATTTTAAGGATTTGGTTGAGTAATAATTAAATAAATAATGATTTATTCAATTATTTATAAATGATTTAGTCAAATTTAACAAGGAATATTATTTAAATAAGGTTTAAATAATTATTCCTAGAAAATAATAAGATAAATAATGATTTATCTAATTAATTTTCCTGTTTTGGGTAAATATGACCAAGAATATTAATTAAACTTTTTTTTAACTAATTATTCCTTGAGGAAAATAATTTTTTTTTGGATTTATTCAATATTTCCTCATGGGCTTTCTTATTTAGACCATAAACAACTTAATAAATAAGGATTACTAATTTATTTTTCATAGTGAAAGCAATTTTACTTAGGGTAAAATTGGTCTTACATGGTGTACTTTGGTCCATCTAATAGTAACAGGTTAGATGACCAAAAAATGGTGTAACAGATTGCCCCCCAGCGTGCGATCGTTAGGAGCTAATTGTATGACCGAAGTATGTTGTAAGAACTCAATCACTAGACACCAAAGGGGAAGTCAGAGAGAGAGAAATCTAAGGTAGACCAAAGCGCTAGAAGATAAGACCCTGAGGAGGCGAGACTTATAGGTGCAACAAGTCTCTTTTATGAGTGAGTACTTATGCTATTGGCGGTGGGGGAGGCATATCTATGCTCGCTGAGACAAAGTACAGAGAATAATGCATCCAGTAAACAAGGGACTGAACTATATAGTACATGTTGGAATGAATATGAGCCAAATAAAAACATGATAATGGATCCCACATACATATTGTGCCTGGGATAACATCCAGGACTTATTCAATAATATCTAAGTACATGAGATATAAGTACAACCAAAGTTCCCTTGTAAATAGGAAAGGGCTCTAAAAATATGAATGATACATGCAAACTAAAAGGCGCTGCAAGTGGCTGAGGATGACACCATTAAATCTATGGAGCTGCATCAAAGACTGTAATGAAGAGGTCATCCAGGCATGTGGGGGGCTACTTGAAGGGCCACCCCCTCAGGAGGTCTAAAACATCTCACACACTCCCGTGAATCACCATTACAATCTGTTGCATCACTGAACCATCAAGTATACAGATCTCGATCATGACGTAAGGAGATGGAACTGAGAAACAATCAAGTCAAAGGGAAATAAGGAGTCTCTTTTCCTGATCCGAGGCACTAAACAAGAGTAGAAGTTGGAACCAAGGTACACCAGCCTCTAGACCTGTCTTCTAGAATGAATGAGTTGATTTTGATAGAAGGAGGTCCACCATAGTTGAGGCAATAAGGGATCCTCAACTAAGGCACAAGAGATAATAGTAAAGCGACTGACTGACTGACACCAGGGATGATGATAGAATGGGGGGTACTGAGTAGCGGGCTAACGACTTCCCTTGTTAGAGCATGAAGGGAATGGATTACCTAGCAGTAACTGACACAATATCAAAGGGGAAAAGGGACAGTGGGATTGAAGGCCATAATGTGTGACACGAGAGAGGAACTAGGAAATGAAGGATGGAGGACTATAGAAGGATACAAAGGGACTCAGGATAGACTCCACGGATGCAATGATGACTCAACTCAGATGCTCTAAAGAAGGGAAACTCGATGATACTGCCACATAGAAAAGTTATGGTGGGGACCATACAGACATGAGTACAAGATGGTTACTCACAAAGAAAATCGACATGAGCATGGAAAAGTATGGAGGAAAAGTGGTGCCCCAAGTACAAGTGTTGCAAGTGAAGAAATTCGATTTTGAGGAGTGGTGAAGTGACCCTTCTTGGAAAAATGTGTCCTAGAGAAGTATCAAATCACAAAAATCTAATAGATACCCATTTTAGAGCTCAGTGAGAGATTTCCAATGGTATGGAAAATTTGTCAAACTGAGCTACGGTTTGGCCACAATGGGCGAAAGAAAAATCTGGGGTTTCTCTTTTAATAATGCATTTTCCCTCCAAATTCACTCATTTGCAAGTGTAGCTGTGGTAAATGTAGAGAGGAGAGAAGGCCCTAAATATTGTGGCAATCGTAGTGGACAAACCGACCATTGGAATCGAGATCCGTCAGTTGCAGGTAAGAGGCCTAACCATACTCTTTCAATTAAGGGGATCAAAATTTCAGTTTAGGTACCTAGATCTCATGAACAGGCTAGGTCGCACTTTTTGGGGTCTTTTCTATGACCTAAGTAGCAGGTACTAGGCATAAAACTATGACCTGTCCCAGGAAATGACCTAAAAAGTGCGACCTGTTGGAGAAAGGGGGTTTTAGTGCTGTTTTTTGGCTGAGATCTGGGATTTTTATGGTTGAGGGGTATAGGGGACCCCAAGAATGTTATGGTCATGCCAAAATTTATTTAGAAAAGGGGAATCTAAACACATTTTTATGATGTCATGTGCCATTTGTTTTCGTTATGGTTATGCAGTTCGAGAAAGGGAATGGAGGATTACTGATCTCTTTTGGTACTGCATATATGAAGAAAATGGACTAAGTTTCTAGGTTGGCATACATGGTGTCACTATCCCAAAGAGTAGATTTGGAGATAATGAACTGGTGCTCTCTTAGAAAACCCACAGGCTGGTCAACAACAACGTCTAGGGGACTGGGTTGCTAATGTAAGATGAAGGAGTGATGAGGGGTATCATCCCTACAGTGATTTGAAGTGATATGGAACTTTAGAGGTTCTTCTAAATGGGGAAGAATAAGGGTACTAGAGTCGACATGACCAGATACACTAGGAGAGTTGTGGAGAATTTCTTATCCCAGTCTCTTGAATATGGGTGCCCCCTTACCTAAACATTGGGTGTCAATGTAATGGCCTCAAGGTGTATGTGGTTCGAATGCGTGGGTTTGATGTAAGGGTGGATAGATAAATTCAGGGGTGGTGACTATTTCCATAATGTCGTAATCGTAATAGAAGATGGGGTGACTGGTGGAAGAAAGACCACCTGGCGCGGTGAAGCTACCTGACTCATCATCATTAGAAGAGAGGTTCACATGTGCATCGTCAAAAGGGGTGACATAAAAAAAAATAGTTGAAGAATCCACTAATGTTGAGCCCAAGGTGATCACTAAAGAGAGGTCAGGTGAAATAGAAGGGAAAGTACGAGGGGGGTCTTCCAACGTGGATCTCATAGATGATGACAGGGACTGGACAGCGACCGAAGACTCTATAATTTTGACATCCAGAGGGGGGATGCCTATGGGAGTGGATGTGTCCTCTAGTTCTGCTAAAGAAAAACATACAAATAAGGGAGCAGTGGACTTGTTGCGCTTGGACTCGAATTGGTGAACTGCTTCCAAAGAGGAGTGGTACTCTTCGAGGCGGGCATAAAGGTACGTATAGTGGCCATGGAAATCACACAAAGCACAGGGGTGATTTGTGCGCAAATTCTTGAGTTTCTTGGTTGAATCAGGTAAAGTAACATGGACTTCTGGGATATCAGACTCAAGAAATGCTTCATTGACCATGGGCCTGAGATGAGGAAATTCAGGAAAATTATGTGTGGCATGATTAACAACATCACACAAAGCACACAGAGGTGTACGCTTTGGAGGCTGAGGAGGAGCATGGTTAGTCGGGGCAGCCTTGTCTTTAGGTGCCTTCTTGCTATATTTTCCCCCTTTTCCCAAAGCTATCGCAACAGGATAAGGTTCCTGATGAGGTGGCTAAGGCATAGTAATAGAGGGAGGGGTCATGGGGACTGGTTAGACCAAGGTCAAAGAAAGATAATGTTTGGGTTGACCAGGTGGGATAACGGCTGGGGGATCAATGTACCAGACTCGGATCCCCAGGGTCAGGTTAGGAAGGGATAAGGTAGCCATAACAGGCACCAAAAACACTCTAGGAGGGGGAGCTAGGAACGGTATCTCACCAGAGGGGAAATGGCCAGGCGAGATAGCTCCGAGATGGTTAAGGCAAGGAGGAACCATGCCGGGAGGGTAGATATGCTCATGGATACCAACTGAAAATGAAGGGCTAGGAGAAGGGGGTCCTGAAGGCTGATTCGAAGTGTTAGGAGCAGGTTGCAGAGGGCAGGGCTGTTGACTAGCCAAAGCGGGCTGCTTGACGGAAGCCTGAGACGATTGCATCATGCAAACATTCGACGAGCTGGGATCAGAGATGGGGGGAGGAAGACAAGGGAAGGAACCAAGAAAAGAGGAGTCTTTGTAGACTCCGAGTGAGACACTGGTCAAAGGTTCGACGGTTTGCTTATTGGCCACCGAAGATATGATGGACTTAGGGGAGGTTTGAGACTTCGGTTCGTAATATGTCAACTAGTCAATGGTGATTATCTTTCCATTATGAGGAAAGGACATATTTTGGTGAACCACAGATGGTACAACAAACATCGTGTAGGTGTAGCTACGACCCAATAGAATGTTGTAATCTAAGGGGGCATCAATGACTTCTACATCAATGCAAACAGTCTTGCCCGCAAGAGTAATAGGACAATTGCGAAACATGCCAATGGGCTTGGAAGAGTGGCCATCCGACGCTCAGAGGGTGATAGTGGAAGGGTCCAACTCAGGTGATTCGAGTTGCTTCCAAACCAAAGTGGACATCACACAGGTGGATGCCACCTAATCAATGAGACAACGAGAGACGTTGGCATTCCAGATCTTGACGGGGATTTGGAAGGCGACGGAAGCAAGAGGGGGAGGATGTTCTGACTGGTCAACATCGAAGACCATAAAATGATCATCTGAAGGATCTGCAGTGTCCATGGAAGTTATTAAATCTTTTCATTGTGAAGGGCATGACTGGAGGAGTTCTAGCATTGAGATGGCAGCAAGATATTGTGCCAAATCATCTACTATACTATATGAATGGCCAGCTTTTCTAGAAGCAGCATTTCGGCATAATGGTCCCTTAGGGATCTTGATATGAAACTCTGCCTTAGGCTGAGGGATCTGTAAAGGACCATTGGTTGTCTAAAGAGGCTATGTAGAACCTGACGAAGGGGGCTCAGGGGTAGACGTAGCGAGAGGCTTATTGTACTTACGAGACTGAGTTTGAAGGTTTAGGTCAATGGTAATGGGTTGGTCACAGTTCATCATGAGAATATAGTAATTAGAGGTACCAGATGGAGGAGGTTGAGTGGCCTCGTGACCTTTAGGTGGTTATGTAGCCACAAATCCTTGCTGAGGGAAAGGATTGGTAAACACAGCCGGCTCGATAGGTGTGGCATTGGGAGGAACCGAGGGGAGGCTTCTCCTCATGATGCTTCTTAAGTTTCCCACATTTGACGCATCTATGGTAAAAGAGGACAATCATGGGTGTAATGACCATAGACACCACAACAAGAAAAAAGCTTATTTGTGTGAACAAGCCTATTCTGCTTGGGCTGAGTGCCCTGTTGCTGGTTAGAAGTGTTAGGTGCATTCCCTTGGGGATTAGGTTCTGGATTACCTGGGTCAGATTTATTTTGGGCATCTTTCCTCTTCATTTTGGAAGTAGGAGGATTAGTTGCGCCCTTCTGTGCATACACTTGCCCCTAGGGGGTGGTGGTTGCCATTGCAGGGGATGAGAAGGCAAGGGAGGTGGGGGTGCTAATACTGGAGGAGTTGGACCACCAAGTTGCGGATACGGATAAAAAGGAGGTTGGGTAACATTGTGGTAAACAAGTTGGGCAAAATGAGGAGGCATGCCATATCCTGGATACATGCTACCGGGAGGGATAAAAGTATTGGAGGAGCTGCCCCCCCCTTGAGGGAAACCATAACGCATGAGAGGATGAGCGTATGGATGAGAAAGGGCTCCAATGATACCGTCAGTGGCATGGGATGCCCCCGGTGTTTTGGCACCATCGGGTCTAGGGAGATGAGGTAAGACGGTATACAAATAACCAGACTGTGCGTAGATCAAGTCATATTTTAATGCAATTTGGAGAGAAACTTCTTCGGTTTGAGGGAAATGTGATGCGACATCTTTTCCTATAGAAGGAAAAATTGATCTAAGGAACCAGTCCATGTAGACACTGTCTTCGAAGGTAGGGGCTCGACATAGGGTCTCTCTTCTCTGCCATTCCTGGACATAATCAGATAGGCGGGTCGCAAACGATTGAGAGAAAGAGGTCAAAAGTTTGGTACCCGTGTCATAACAAAAGGGAAGTTGGAAGTAAGATAGAAAAGCCCGAGAAAGGTTCGTAAAGGTAGTATGAGATGAGGAGGCATAGTCAACATACCACTTAGAAGATTCTCTAGTAAGCATACGTTGGAACAACCGAAGACAGACAGAGTCATCGGTGATGCAATTAGATGAACGCCACATGTGGAAAGATTGAACATGGTTTGTAGGATCTTCTCCAGCAAGACCTTCAAACTTGGGGATGTCGGAAGGGAGCTTGGTTGGCATAGCAGGCCAACCAGTGTCATGGCATATGGGGTCATTAATCAACTGGTTAAAATCGGGAAGACTGAGGCCTACCATATAGGGGAGCAAGGGATCAGCCGGGATAGGTCCTGTTGCGGTCCCCATAGTACTATTCACAACATTAGGGCTGGGGCTACCACTAGAGTTAGGTCCTGAACCAGACATCGTGAAGGTGACAGGGGGAGAACCGAGGATGGAACTAGAAGAGGAACCCAATGAACCATAAGAGGAGTCATAATGCGGACTTGGTGGAGGACTAACTCGAATCCTATGTGGAGGAGTAATTATTCCTAACAAAAACTGAGGATGAAGGCCAATAATTCTCCGGGATAAATGCCTTGGGGGAAAAATGATGAAAGAACAAACACGGATCACAAAGGTAAGAGAGACCAACAAGGGCAAGGAGGCATAGAATCAAATTATTACAATGTTGAAACAAGGGCAAAGAGATGCAGGATCAATTGATTACAATTTTATAGTCTTTTCCTGGCAGTGTTAACTAGGCTCTTCCTCACTTAGGGTGTGTGTGTTAAGTGTGTTAATTTTAATTTTTAAACCCAGACATTTGTAGAGAAAAAGAAAAAGTGTGATGTATAACTGTAAATAAATCTATGGATAATAGTAAATGAAACTAAATATAATAGAAAATAAACAACTAATCATGCATTAATCTAAACCCAAGGAGGCAGGCCTCTCAACAACTAGTCTATGGGTGGGAAAAAATCTAGTCAAAACACACAAAAATAGCCAATGGTTCTAAATTTGGGAGGGACAATGATCTAAAGGTTAGAACTGCTAGAAATAGGTGTAGAAAAATAACAAAAAACCAAAGGGAAAAGTGTTGTAAATGAGGTGGCGAAAGGCTACAACCTGGAGGGAAATAGAGGGTACCCTAGAGGAAGACCTAAAAAAAACTGAAAAGAGGTGCTTTGGATGGGTGAACAACCAATCTAAAATGGATCTGAAGGTAAGGGATCAGATCTAAAAAAATGGCTGAACACACTGAAATTTCAGATGACCTGCTGCAACTAAAACTCCTCCTAGAAAGGTGGAGGGTGTTGAAGCCCTAGGGGGCTAGGTTCCGACTTTGATGAGTAAAACAGAGCAATTATAGGTCCAAAAAAGGTAGAGACGAAGGTCAGAAAACCCTAAACAGAGGCCCAGACAAACCCAAAAAAATCTGAGAAAAATTCCCACAAAAAGTTTAGGTCACAGTTTCTGACCTGATTTTTGCAGAGGTTGCAGGTTTGGGGCAGTTTTCTGCACCCTGAAGGTCCAGGTTGTAGGTTTTGTCCCAAAAAGTGCGACCTACACTTTCGACACTCTTGGGAGTAGGTTTCAAAAAAAAAATCGTCTCAGCTGCGACTGATGCCTGTCACCTGTGCAAATTTAGGTCTAAAAACACACGGAAGTTAGAGTTTTTAATGTTTTAGGGTTTTATAGGTTAAAAAAAACATCAAGAAAAGCAAAAAAAGAAGCTGAAGAGAAATCCTAGTGTTTGAAGTAGCTAGTCATGCAGGGATATGAAAAACGACAGAGGTCATAATCGTAAACCCTTGTGGAGTCGACACTTGTTGGGATGAATTCTAATTGCAAGTGTATGGAAAAATTCCACTTTAGCTGTGCATAAAAAATAACCCTAACATCAAATATGGCTACCATTTTCTTTAGATCTGTAGTTAGTTGACCAAGATAAATGCTACAAAATCTAGATCTATGTAGTAAAAGACATTAAGCAGTAAATAAAAGCAAGAGTTGCTCCATGCATCCAACAGACAAGACAAGAATATTTTTAAAGAATTTTTGTATTTTTTGACACCTGGGAAGGGAACATAGAAGATTTTATGAGTCCCCCTCAATGGGATGGGTTCTTGTATGTCCTCAGCACTTCAGATCTAAGATCTCTCTCTCTTGATGGTGTAGAAGACCCAGACAAAAAATGGAACTCAAAGGGAGCTCACAAGAAAAATGGTAGCAAAATATGACAATGATGGAGGATCAAAGTCAGACCAAGAGTACAGATCCAGAGTGATCTTTAGGCAACAAAAGGTAGTGAGTGAATGGAAAAACCCTTCTATTTATAACAAAATATTGAGTTAGTCTAGATATTGGTGCATAATTAAAATATTATTAACCAAATCTAGATCCAACTTTTATGGAATATTTTATTATATTTGTTGAAGGGAAAAAGAATTTGAAATTGGTCAAATCCCTTTATTTGTAAATAATAAATAAATAAATGATTTATTTATTATTTTAAGGATGTGGTGAAATCCCTTTATTTGTAAATAATAAATAAATAAATGATTTATTTAATATTTTAAGGATGTGATTGAGTAATAATTAAATAAATAATGATTTATTCAATTATTTATAAATGATTTAGTCAAATTTAACAAGGAATATTGTTTAAATAAGGTTTAAATAATTATTCCTAGAAAATAATAAGATAAATAATGATTTATCTAATTATTTTTCCTATTTTGAGTTAAATATGACTAGAAATATTAATTAAACCATTGTTTAACTAATTATTCCTTGAGGAAAATCAAACAAATGTGGATTTATTCAATATTTCCTCACGGGGTTCCCTGTTTAGACCATAAACAAGTTAATAAATAAGGATTACTAAGTTATTTTTCATAGTGAAAGCAATTTTACTTAGGGTAAAATTGGTCGTACATGGTGTACTTTGGTCCATCTAATAGTAACAGGTTAGATGACCAACAATTGGTGTAATAAGGGGTTCCACATATCCATAGGGAACACAATGTTGATGTGGAAAAATTGTCAAATGAAGCTTTACTCCAATTTGTAGGACATTTAGTCATTATAGAAAAATTCGTTGATGTCCTTATGGTGAATTCCAACAACATTTTTTGAAACTAAATCTATTGAAATCATTGGAACCTTACGTATTTTAGGTTCTAGATTGTTGGAATGCCATAGCTCTCAACAAACTTGTACAATATTTTGTATAATTTGATTTCAATGAAATAACAAGTATACTATTTTTTCAATAGGAAAAAAATAATATTAAAATATTTCATTTAATCCAAATTAAATTACTTAATCATTCATAATAATAATAATTTTTAAATGCCTCATATTAATTTTATATTAAAAAGTGAATGAGTTACAAATCTCCTTATTACTACGTTTATTAAAAAGTAGTATACTTTTTTCACTTCCAATTACTTCTTCTCTTTAAGAATTATTATTATTGTTATTATTTGGATATTGAAATAAATTAGTTAACATGAATATTCAATAGCTATATAAGTCGAGGATCTACATATTTTAAATAAGCATAAGAACTAGACATCTTCCTCATACAACAAAGTGAAAATCCTAAGGTTTATTTATTTATTTTTTATCTCACTCTAATTTTTCTATTTTATTTATGGCGAAGATTAAGAGTAAAATATTTTTACCACCTCTCTTTCGTATAGGGTTGTAATAGTGTAATTCTTAATACTTTTTAATACTTTTTATTAAAACTAAATAAATGTGTATATTATTTTTAATTTCTTTATTATAATCCACATTGATTTTCTATTTAGAAATATTAAATTTTTATTTTAAAAGAGACACATGTGAACTTGAGGTTGAGCACAGAATGGACTACACACCCCCATCATACTGATCTTCATATTGGGCTATAGAATGCTCCTCTCTGAGTGATGAGTGGGCATCCTTATGCCATCCTAGCTTGAGTAGAACATGGTGATTTTTCTATAATTAGAACCAAATTTAGGTAACCTTGTCTTTCATGTTGTTTAACTTCTACTCATTCATAAGATGCTTAGTAATAACCACGCTTTCAATGGGAGGAAAGATTTCTTTTATGAGGAGGATATGATAGGATGTATTTTAGTTAATATTGAGATTTTAAATTATAAATTACTTTTGGATATATATTATCTTGCTCCACAATTTCTTTTTTTAAGAATCATTTATTTCTAATATACATTCAATTCATACTGATATCATATATCAAACTAGTTAAAAAACATTTTAAATTTAATAATTTAGTTTTATTTCTTTTGTTAACTTCACCCACAAGGGGTTTTGAACCTTGATATCATGAATTCCATAATATTTAATAACATGGAAATCTCCAATTTAACTACCCCCAAAAAGCTTTTGCTGGTTTGACCCACGGGGAGTTGAACTTTGAATCTCATTGTTTACATAATAATTCATATTATGGAGATTTATAATTCAAATTCCCATTATGGGTTGTTTTTCAACCTAACGTGGGGTCTTCAGAGGCTTTAAAAAATAGAAATATATTTAACTCCACCTCATTGTGTGTGAATTTTCTTCTCAATGTGTTTATATTCTCGTCCCTATCCATGACACCTCTCCTGGTTCCTGGGCTACTTTTGTGACTAGAAGGTGGTATATTGGAGCCTCAACAATGGGTAGCATTATTTGGTATTTTTCTTGGTGCAAGCTTGACCCTTTTAGGATTTTGGAGAATTATACCTTTGCAAGTTATGTGGGGGTATGAGGTGAATTCATGTGCTCCTTTGTTCTAAATGACTATTATGTGGTGGTATGAGGTGAATTCATGTTCTCCTTTGTTCAAAATGACTAATATGTTTCCTGAGTAACTTTATCTACTATAAAAATGGTAATTTTGGGTGTCACGGGTGGAAAGAGGCTTGGTGGGTGAGCATGTCTGATGTTGGTTTAGGTTTCTCTATCTATTATTGGTCTGTGATGTTGGTTTCACTATTTTCTTACAAACGTGGTTATGGATTATATAGTTATTATGTTGGTGCAAGTGTGACTCATTTGGGCCCATGGATATTTCCTTGTCTAGAGGCCGCGCGATTGTATGAGGTAAATTTTTGTGCTCCTTTATTTAGAGTTGGTTTTTCAGTTCTTGTGTGGCGCCTTTATTGTAAAGCTGGTAAATTTATGCCTTAGTGGTGCAAAGATTCTTGGTGATTCAACACGTTTAGAATCAATTCAGGTTTCTCTTCAGATACTAGTATGAGGGGTTGGTTTCATTATTTTCCTATCATAGTGCATCTATAATTACTTTATTTTCTAGGGATTTCTTTAGGCTATGGTATAATAGGTGGTCTGGAGTAATTTGGAGGTTGGTAGTGTGGTTATAAGCACTAGGTGATTGTGTTACTACTTTTTTTTTACTATGGATAACTCCTATAACTTAGACATGAAATATGTAATTATGTTCTTGCATTGGTATCATCCTTCTCGGGCCCTCCAGTCTTCCTTTAATCGCTAGGTAGAAAATATTTCCCTTAGTTTTTTGGTTAATTTTTTTTTATCCTACTTCAAAGCGCTTAGGTTTGAAGAGGGGTTTCTTCTTATTGTGAGTGAGTCTATAATGGGCAAACATGCATGCACCATAGGATTCAAGGCTCTACTTCTCTTTTTCTAGAACTCACCCCTACCCGTGTTCAAGATGAACTCACTAGTAAGGAGGAGGAAGCCTCTTCTCATCGTTCTTCCCTCTTAGGCACAAAAATCCTAGTTGAGTGGGATTATTGGGTCTTGAACAACATCTACATGAGAGGGAGTTACAATCAATATAGTAGCTAATTTAACTATATTGGAAAATTGAATTTCTAATGGGTTAAACTATCCTACATCCCCACAGATCCCATCTGGATATCCTCCATTCCCTTGAGCACATGCCACAGGCATCTCAACACTCTCAATAGAATAATGGAATGGATTGAATTCCATATTGGCAATCCCCCCATAGTATATGCAACTAAGTGAACTATATTGGAAAATTAAATTTCTCATGGGTTAGACTATCCTCCATCCCCACAAATCACATCTAGATGTCCTCCATTCACTTGATTACATGCACATGCATATCAACTCTCTCAATAGAAGAATGGAGTGGATTGAGTTCCATATTAGCACTCCCCCCATAGTATGGTAGACTTCAACATACGAGAAAGCTGCCATTATGGTAACAATATCTATTCAGACCCCTAGTATGAGACATTATTGTTTTGGTGTGTGATCAAATAGTTGCAGTTTCTTTTGTAACTGTATAATCAGACTTGAATATTATATGTAGCTTGCTCTCAAGTTTTAGTTGGCTCTCATTCCTTATAGATAGTCTATTTTTGGCTTTAGTCTATATAATTCCTAGGTTTTCTTAGTTAATATAATTTACCCCAAATAAAAACATAAATTATATATTCATTTATGATAATTAAATATATAAACTATATGGGAAAAAAATAACATAAAAAATTTAATAAATATTTAAAAACATATTTTATGTTTAATAATTATATTTTATTATAAGTTATAAAGAATTATTTTTATTATATTATTTACATAATGTTACAAATTTATTATTGACATATTCATCTTCTAATTCTAGATAAAACCACCATCTTTGACAAGTTAGGGTGGAATAAAGATTCCCTCCATAGACCATTGAGGAATAAAGGAGGAAAAAATCTTTTAGAATTCAAATAATATTAAAAATATTATTACTTTCAAATTTAAGGAGAAATTGCAGGGAAATAAAGAGCTAAAGGGGAAAATGAAACTACTATATTATAAGGAGATGATCAACCTCAAACTTGAAAACCAAAATTATCTCTCTCTTGTTAAGAAAAAAATGAGCATTCTCTAGATTAGAATTAATTTTCCTCAGCTTGATAGTGAATCTGGGCATTGGTCAATTCAAAAAACACCATGGGATGAAAGAGTTTGGTGCTTATGCAATCCTTCGAGGGTTGAATATGAAAAAAAAAATCTATTAAATTTTCCATCTTATACACTCAAGCATGCATTTTAGTGCTAGTAGCAGGAATGGAAAGGTAGATAATTTTTAATTGGAGACAGGGTACGAGAAAGAGAAGCTCGATATGAGTGATTTATCTAATGATGACAAGTGAAGAACTATATAGATAGAGATAGATGGAATCTAGCCAGGCCAAATTCCATCCCATACTCCATACTACCAACATTTTTTTCCTTTAACTCAACAAGACTATGGTGATCTTGTAGTGCTTCTCCCACTTCTTTTTAAGCATAGATATAAAATGTTAAAGAATTATATTTAATCTGTTACCTTCTTACATCGTCAATCTTTCAACTCAACAAAACTATGGTGATCGCTTCTCCCACTTCTTTTTTATCATAGAAATAAAATGTTAAAGAGTTCTATTTAATCTCTTACCTTCTTAAGTCTTGGTCGTCGCCATCATCATCATTATCACCATCACCATCATTATCACCATCACCATCACCATCACCATTATCATCATCATCATTATTATCCCAAATGTGACGTCATTTTATGTAAGATGATGACTGAAAAGTAAAAAAAAAATCTGACCTTATTTCACCTAAAATGATGGTTGGAAAGTGAAAAAAATGTAGTTAAATGCTTTGAGATGAAGTAGTAATACAAAAACTATGATGAGCTTTCTTTCTCCTAATTTTGTTTGTAAAAAAATATAGTTTTAGAGTTAAGATTAGATATAACTTTTTAACTTATTATTTATATCAAATTAGTTTTATTTCTAAATTTTAAAATTTCATAAATATTAAAATTTTAATTAAAAAATTATATATATATATATATGTATAATTTAATAATAAATAAAATTATTATATATAAACCAATAAACTTCTCTAAGTCTAAAATTTTAATAAAATTCTTTTAAGAAACTATAAAATTATAATATACATAATAATAATAATGCATCGAATACAATCATTTTTCCAATAAAAACAAATTAATATACATCATTTAAATTTAAATTTAATTTATGTTAAATAAATATACATAATTTAAATTCAAATTAAATTTATGTTAAATAAAGTTTATGAATATGACACTTTGCAATTTTGGTTATAGATGTATTTGTATTTAGTTTAAATAAAGTTTATATATATATATATATATATATATATATATATATATATATATATATATATATAATTTTAATAAATAAGAAAATTGTTATATTCCTAATTAATATTAGCATTTTGAAAATAAATATAGTAACTTAAAAATGGTTATGATCACGATAAATATAAGAAAATTTATGATCACTTTTAAAGTGCTGAGACTAATTGCATTATTTAAATTCTACTATACAATTTATGGGTTCTATTCTTAATTTATGATAATAATTTATATTATTTTTTTATAATTTTAATCAATATTGATTATTTAAATTAAATTATTTATAATTATTTAATTTTACAAATAATTAAATTTATTATCTTCACAAAATAAAGTAATTGAAAGTTTAAAACTTTTCAATCAAGTTTTATAAGGATTCACTCAATATATTTTTTCAAAAAGTGTAAATATTTATTTTAGATATCAAGTCAGGTTGGAATTTCTCAGGATTCACTTAATATATTTTTTCAAAAAGTATATATATTTATTTTAGATATCAAGTCAGGTTGGAATTTCTCACTGCATAAAAAAACATATTATCCTTTAATACTTGAGAAATTGACAAATTTCTCTCAGGAATTTCTCATTGCATGCCTTAGTTATAATAAGCTTACTAAAAAATAAAACATCGAAGATGACTATAAAAAGAGATTGGGTTCCACTTATTCAATCTCTTTCCCATGTGCAAACTAATAAATCCCAATTAC